>CM076579.1:1664812314-1665060963 GCA_034641835.2 Pinus albicaulis
CGGAAATTAAGGACCAAAAATTTTCGTCGAGGTGCTGCCCCAGACCCTGACAGGGGGGGCTACCGCCCCCCTGTGACCCCCCCGTTGCTCCCAGCGCAAAGGGGGGGCTATTGCCCCCCCTCTTCCCCCCCCGCGCGTGCTTAGTCATGGAAAGAATATAACACATACCCAACATTCTCCCACTTCTTGTTTTCTTTCCACAGGTAGCCACAAGAAAGCTTAGTCATTAGCCCAGTTCTTCAACACCCATTGTTTCTCTACACCAAGAGAACTTTTGAGTGCTCATAGACTTCGTCAATGTATCTGCAACATTCTTCAAAGTGTCCACCTTTACCAGTAACACCCTTTTAGCCTCAACCATATCTCTAACAAAGTGATATTGAACATCAATGTGCTTTGTCTTTGAATGATAAGCATGGTTCTTAACAAGAAAATTGCACTTTGGCTATCACAGTCTATCCTTATAGCTTGTTGTACCAACCCCATACTTGAACACAATCTCTGCAACCAAACTGCCTCCTTTCTTGCATGAGTGGCTACTATGTATTCTACCTCTGTAGTTGAAAGAGCCACTACAGACTATCTTTTACTCATCCAATTGACTGCACCTCCAAATAGGCTAAACACATACCCACTTTTCGATCTTCTTTGGTCCAGATCTCCAGCCCAGTCTGCATCAACAAAAACAAAAATGTCCAACATTCTTTCCAATCCTAGTCTTCCCTGGTAGCACAAGCCATAATCACTAGTGCCACGTAAATATTTGAAAACATGCTTTACTGCTATCCAATGCTCCCTCCCTAGGTTTGACATAAACCTGCTCAATACTCCCACTGCATGTGTAATGTCTGGTCTAGTATAGACCATTGCATACATCAGGCTACCCACTGCACTTGCATATGGAACACGGGACATATCCTCCTCTTCTTCTTGTGTCTTGGGACACTGTTCAGCAGATAGATTTACACCTACAAGAATAGGAACATTCACCGGTTTACTATCCTGCATATTGAACCTCTGCAATATAGTCTTGACATACTTCCTCTATTTTAACTAGAGCTTCCTATTTGCCCGATCTCTCTTAATTTCCATGCCCAAAATATAGTTTGTAGCACCAAGATCCTTCATGTCGAATTTGGAGAACAGTTGGGTCTTCAAATCTTGGATAATTTCTTTGTCATTTCCAATCAACAACATACCATCCACATACAAGACCAAATAAATAACACGGTCACCAATTAATTTAAAATAAACACAGTGATCCTCCTTGCTTCTGGTGAAGCCAAGTCCCCATATATAGGTATCAAATTTCTGATACCACATCCTTGGTGACTGCTTTAACCCATACAGAGACTTCTTCAACCTGCATACCAGTTCTTTCTTACCCTTCACCATAAAGCCTTCAGGTTGCTTCATGTAGATCTCCTCTTCTAGATCCTCGTGAAGAAATGTTGTCTTCACATCCATCTATTCTATCTCAAAATAAAATGCAGCAGCAATAGATAAAAGTAATCTAATAGAAGTAACTTTGGCAACAGGAGAAAAAATATCACCAAAATCAATTCCCGGCACCTGGGAATAACCTTTCGCTACCAACCGAGCTTTGTATTTCTCCACCTTGCCTTCTACATTCATCTTCTTCTTAAACACCCATTTTCTTCCAATGGGCTTCCTTCCAGCCGGCAACTCCACCAGATCCCATGCATCGTTTTTGTGCAAGGATGCCATTTCATCAGCCATGGCCTCCTTCCAGAGTTTTCCATCCTCTGAATCTACTGCCTCCCTGACAGTTCTGGGTTCATCATCAGTTATAGTTAAGGCAAAACCTGAACAGAAAGCAGATGGACTATACCTTTCTGGTTGCCTTCTTTCCCGAACTGATCTTCTTAAAGCTAGAGTTTGTGGCTCATCATCTTCTGAGTCTTCTTCTGTTGTAGAGTCTGATTCATCCTCCTTTAGTTCAAACTCTATCTTCTCAGGTTCCTTTGGTAGGACTTCATGTTTAACAACATCTTTCACTTCTCTAAACACCACATCTCGACTGTACACAACCTTCCTTGTTTCTGGGTTCCAAAGCTTGTAACCCTTTAAACCATCCTTATACCTAATAAAGATGCACCTTTCAGATTTATTATCCAACTTGGTCCTTTTCTCCTTTGGAAAATGTACATATGCATCACATCCAAATACCCTTAGATGTGAAAGAGAGGGTTTCTTACCAGTCCATACCTCATGTGGAGTCTTATCCTGCAACGCTGATGAAGGTGATCTGTTAACTAAGTAACATGCAGTCTCCACTGCCTCTGCCCAGAATTCTTGTCCTAACCCGGTACCACTGAGCATGCTTCTTGCCTTTTCCATCAGTGTTCTATTCATTCTTTCTGCAACTCCATTTTGCCGAGGTGTGTATGGAGTAGTCTTCTGCCGTGCTATACCACACTTCTTACAGAACTCTTCAAATTCCTTCTTGCAGAACTCCCCACCATTATCTGTCCTCAATGCCTTTATCTTCTTCTCTGTCTGGTTTTCCACCATAGCCTTAAATTCTTTAAATTTGTCAAAGACTTCAGATTTCTTCCTCAAGAAATATATCCATGTATTCCTTGAGAAGTCATATATGAATGAAACATAGTACACAGACTTTCCCAGTGATGGAACTGACACAGGCCCAAACACATCACTGTGCACAATTTCTAATATCTTGTTTGCCCTCTTAGCACCAGAAGGAAAACTCACCCGATTCTGCTTCCCATATACACAATGTTCACAGAAATCGAAATCCAGAGAACAATTAGACATACCTTCTACCATACCATCTCTATGCAGTATCCGAAGGCCTTTCTCTCCAATATGTCCAAGCCTTTGATGCCATAGCATGGTATTTTCTCCAGAGACAGCTAGGCTTTCCGTCCCACTTTCAGGAACCACAGAACTGTTACACCCATCAATAATAGTACTACCTTGTAGCTTGTACAGAGTTCCAGTCCGAACTCCCCGCATTAATACCAGTGCTCCCCGAACCATCTTGCAGGCATCTTTCTCAAACACTATTTTTACACCTGCATCATCCATCTTGCTTACAGAAATCAGATTTCTGGCCAATGCAGGAATATGCAGAACACCAGGAAGTGTTCTAATCCTTCCACCTTGCAGCTTCAGCTTGACCTTTCCACGTCCGATGATTCTGGCCCTCCTATTATCCCCTAGGAAGACATCACCACCATCATATTTCTCATACTCGCAGAACCACTCCCTATGGGGAGTGAAGTGAAAGGATGCACCTGAGTCAATAAACCATGACTCATGATCTACATGTGTATTTGAAGAAGAAGCCAAATACACATCCCCACCTTCATCCGAGGTGGTTTCTGCCTCTGCAGAAGGAGCATCATCAGATCCCTTTCCTTTCTCAGGAGCTTTAGATCTGCACTCCCTTTCGTAGTGCCCTTCCTTTCCGCATTTCCAGCATACCTTTACAAACTTTCCAGGAGATTTAGATCTCCCTCTAGATTTGGATCTCCCACTCGAAACCTTATTCTTGTTTCTGTTTTGGGACCTTGCTTGTACAAATAAGGCATCTCCATTCTGGCCCTCCATATTTCTCCGTCTCATTTCCTTCGACAACAAGGCCAAGACAATGTCATCAAAATTCAAGGTAGTTGTATTGCTACCTATTGCAATAACCAGACTATCCCACGAGTTTGGTAGAGAACACAACAAACTGATGCACTTATCTTCATCTGAGATTTTAATATCAACAGATGATATCTGACTCATCACAGTATTGAAAGCATTCAGATACTTTGTCACCAAGTCTCCATCCTTCATCCTCAAGTTATATAGCTTTTTCCACAGGAACAATTTATTCACCAGAGACTTAGATTGGTACAAAGTCCCTAGCTTGTCCCACAAGGTCTTTACCATAGCTTCCCCAGACACATTCAACAATACTGAATCTGAGACACACAACCGTATTGTGCTCTTTGCCTTCTGATCCAGCTTCTTCCAGTCTTCATCTGACATTGCCATTGGTTTAGTACCCAGATCTACCACGATCCACTGATCTTTATCCACCAGTAGATCCTCCATATTGAGCTTCCACAACTCAAAACTTTGACCATTAAATTTCTCGATCTCTATCTTTCCGCCGCTCGCCATCTTCTTTCACCACAAGAATCAATCCCACTGAACAGGGTCTACCTCAGGCCCGAGCAAAAAAAAAAAAAAAAACCCTCAGTAGCAAAGGTACCCCCTTGAAACCAAAACTGCTCTGATACAAAATGTAGGTTTTAACCCTGATCAGAAATTATCTACACACAAATCTTATAACAGAAAATAAACAATAGCGAGAGCATAAAACATAAAACAGATAAACACAAAGATTTTCCCCTGGATCCCAAATCGAGATGACCAGCTTGATATTTCATTATATTCCTTTTAGTGTTACAACACATATATATACATGTCGAAGCATACATAAACCATAATCCATTAACCCTGGATTAGAACATAACCGTAGTTCCCTTGACTATATCTAAAAAAAATACCAGGGGCCAAAAACCATCGTACCCCAAAACCATGTGCAAAACCATGCACAAAACCATGGGCGCAGACCACCCACTAGAAATTAAGGACCAAAAATTTTCACTGAGGCGCTGCCCCAAACCCTGACGAGGGGGGCTACCGCCCCCCCCCCCCCCCCTGTGACCCCCCCATTGCGCCCAGCACAAAGGGGGGGCTATCACCCCCCTCTTACCCCCCCGCACGTGCTTAGTTGTGGAAAGAATATAACACATACCCAACAATAAATGCCATAGAAAGAAAGAAGACATGGGATTTGGTTGAACTCCCAAAAGGTAAAGATGTCATTGGAGTTAAATGGGTCTACAAGACCAAGAGTAATGTTGAAGGCAAAATAGAGACACATAAGGCCAGAATTGTTGTCAAAGGGTATAAGCGGAAGCATGGGATAGACTACGAGGAAACTTTCGCACTGGTTGCTAGAATGGAAACCGCGAGAGCAGTGCTGTCCATAGCAGCACAAAACAAGTGGAAATTTTACCAAATGGACGTGAAGTCAACATTCCTAAATGGAGTGTTAATGGAAAAGGTTTACATTGAACAACCTCTCAGCTACGAAAATAAAGGCCAAGAGCACAAAGTGTGCAAGTTGAAGAAAGCTCTTTATGGGCTGAAGCAAGCGCCGAGAGCGTGGTACAATAGGATAGATTCCTATCTACTGGAAAGTGAATTTGAAAAGTGTGAGGGAGAACCCACCATCTACATCAAAGAAAAGGATGGTAAAATGTTGATCGTGGTTTTATATGTTGATGATGTTATTTTCACAGGTAATGATGATTACCTTAATGAAAATTTTAAAAGTCATGAAAGAAGAATTTGAAATGACTGACATGGGTTTGTTGAGATACTTCTTAGGAATAGAAGTAGAACAAGATGAAAATGGGATTTTTATCTCACAGGAAAAATATGTTAATGAAGTGTTGGAAAGATTTAATATGCAGGAAAGCAAAGCAGCAATCACTCCCACAGTGATGGGATTAAAACTCAGCAGAGAGGACAGTAGCAAGGATTTCGATCCTAGTTTGTACAAGAGCATAGTTGGCAGCCTCATGTATTTGTCTGCAACTAGGCCCGATATAATGCATGTTATTAGTTTGATTCCAGAATCATGGAGAAGCCAAAGGATGCACATTGGTAGGCAACGAAGAGAATTCTGAGGTATGTTAAAGGAACCAAAAGGTATGGCATTTTATATACTGCTTCAGAATGTTCAGATTTAATTGGATACACTAACAGTGATTGGGCTGGAAGTGTAGATGACCAGAAAAGTACTTTCGGTTAGGTTTTTCACATGGGTTCAGGAGCCATTTCATGGGCTTCTAAAAAGTAGCCTATTGTACTGTTGTCCACAACAGAGGCAGAATATGTGACAACTACAGCATCAGCGTGTCAAGCAATTTGGATGAGGAGAATGCTAAGGAGTTTATGCCAAGAGCAGGGAAAAGGTACAGTAATTTTTTGTGACAATAGCTCAACTATTGCATTATCCAAGAATTATGTGTTTCAGAGGAGAACGAAACACATTAACACAAAGTTTCACTACATCAGGGAGCTAGTGAACAATGGAGAAATTGTTTTGGAACACTGCAGAACTCAGGAGCAGTTTGCAGACATTCTGACCAAGCCATTGGGGTAGAATAGTTTTGAGTTTTTGAGAAAATGCCTAGGTATCACTGATATCCCAGTAGTTGAAAGTAAGGGGGAGTGTTGAAATGTTACTTTCAACTGTCCCTGTGCAAAGCCGCTTTCCATTTTTAATCTCCAGTTTTTTGTCCTCCAGCCGCTTGCTGTAATTGTTTGAAAAGCCCTGACACAGGACTGCCTTCTAATTTTGAGAACAGTCAGTTCGTTTTTTTTTCTTCGGTACTCTGTATTTCAAAACAGAGTGGTAAAATAGAAACAGAGCATTTGTTTTTGTTTTAAAACAACGCGGGCATTTTTTTAACAGTGGTCCCCACACAGCACAAGTGTCTTGTTGATGTGGCGAGTTCTGCAATCCGAACGGTTCACATATAATCCACAGCCATGTTATATTGCCGATGGTTCGATTGTTATATCGGCGATGGAGCATTGTGTTATGGCCCGATTGCAAATGTTGAAATTCCGGACCCGATCCATATCATAGGTCGGATTTAAATTTGGTCATCGCATCACATTCTCCATCAGAATCAGAACTTATTTGGTTGAACCGCTGTGTATTGATGTTCCGGACCCGATGCATGTTTTATGGCAGAGTAAATATGGTTCATCGCGTCTGTTTTATAATCAGCAATCAGAACTGTTCTTTGATCACTTGTTTTGTTATTGAACCGAACCCGATGGAGTTTATTCAGCGGAATTGATAAAAGGTTTCGCGTTACACTTTGTGCTTGTGTCAGCAAGCACTGGGTGGACACGATATGATTTATAAGGCGGATTTAAATTTCATCGCGCGCACATAAATTCATATGACGTCACCCAAACTTGTAACACGATTTTCATTGTGATATGGTTTAAACAGTTTTCAAGTCTGGCGGTAATTTTGTCAAAAGGTTTCAATTGAAATTTTATTAAATTTTTTTGTTAACAATGCACGATGAATAATTTTTGAGTTATATATATGTTTTATTATAAACATATGTTTTTAACATATGTTATATAAATATATGCGCAATGAAAAGCGTGGGCCCCAACATTTGTTTTTTAAAATAGATTTTTATTTTATATAGTTTTTGAGTTATGATTATATGCGCAGCATATATAATGTGAAAAGCCCGAGAGGCTATAGTCATGTAATATCATTGTTTGTAAAAGCACAGCAGAGTGCGAAATAGAGAAAAACACAGCAGTGTTGTAAAACAGAGACAGTGTGTTACATTGCACAGCAGTGCATTTTGTTAAAGAGGAGAGTATTATTCTGTCTGTGATTTGTTTTGGAATTTTCATAAATTCCAACACTATCAACGCCCATTACTTCAAGATTCCCTTTGATGCTATTTTGATTGACTACAAAATGAACGAAAACCACTTTTAGGGAGAGTTGAATTGGATATTTAAAGCAGTGACTGATACTATTGCTTGGAATGTCTTATCTCATGGTAATGACCTCTGCATTTTAGTAACCATTAAGGAAATTCTTATTCTTCTTATAATATGTACATGAAATCTACTAACAAAGTGTTCCAGAACAAGACCTCCTAATTGCAAGTATCTTCTAAAATTTCTCACTGTAAACTGTTCTCCCCTTTATTGTCCACCCTACTCATCAACATACCATGTGGTAATATGTTTTGGAAATCTTAATTCTATCATTATTTTTCATGTCTAAATGGTTTGTTGATTGAGGTTATTATTATATGGCAGCTGAAATTTTTCATTCTCAGCTTCCAACTTTGCCCACTGATTCAAATGTGGAGTTTCAGATAAGTTTCTGGCGTGCTGAATTGTATATGCAGATTAAATTTCCACATATACCAAACTTGCACAGCTAATAAACCTCATCTGCTAGTCATGTGTCTGGTCGTGTTGAAGTCAATATATGGAGCAACCTTCACCATTATCAATGGACCTTCAGCATACCGTGGGAGTCCGAAAACATCTCCTAACACTACTCGCCTAGAGGGCACTCGATTTATTTGAGGCATGTTAGCTTTTCCAATTGCTGAATGAGGAATGATAGGATGACTCACAATAGAGTTGAAGTTTTCCAGTTCCTGAATGAGGAATGATGATAACTCACAATAGAGTTGAAGTTATAGTGTGCATCTTTATCACATGCCTCAAAGATCACCAAATCAGCAATGTTAGTAGGAGAAAACCTCCTTTCTCTCTATGATCTTCTTCAACAACCTTTGTTTCACTACAACATTATTTATACAAAATTTCCATGAGAGTGCTTGGTTTCAGTGAATATTGATAATCAGCCAACATGAAATTCACAAATCTACACAGCATCATAAAATAGAACTACCACTACTGACATCCAATATCAGTGACAATTTTCAAGAATCCATCATGGATATGATAATTTAGTACTCTACAATTAGAACTAACATGTCTCCGAATCAAAGTATTTCTAGGATCAAGACAACTGGTGTTATGGCTATGATAATTTAGTACTCTATAATTAGAACTAGCATGTCTTTGAATCAAAGTATTTCTGGGATCAAGACAACTGGTGTTATGGCTATGATAATTTAGTACTCTACAATTAGAACTAACATGTCTCTGAATCAAAGTATTTCTGGGATCAAGACAATTGGAGTTAGGATGGATTGTTGGAAAAGGGAGAAAATTATAATTTGTGCATATCATTTTGTTGTTGCATAGCTCCAAACCTTTTAGGGCAAAAAATGCTTATTACATGTTGCATATTCTAATAATATCACCCAATCTTTTACTCTATTACTAGTGTATGTTATAAGATACAAAACCTCTTCAATTGGGTATGCATGTATCTATGATTTTGTTAATTATAATAATTCTATTCTGATAACATGTTATCAGACTAGCTCTGAAACTTTATCTCTCGACATGTTTTTTCAACCAAAAGACCTAACTAAGGTCTTCAAAAGGGTACCCAAGCCATTTACTTTTTTAATCAAAATCTCGGTATTGGGAAAAGAAACATTAGTAGTTTAGCAAGATTTCATTTTTGATCATTTACATTCAAATTCATTTATCAATATTATTCACTCCCAAATACTAATTAACATATATTCATCTTAACTTAAGATCTATTCAACATTGAGAAGGATTAAAAAACTAGATACTACAATCATCACATTCACCAATATGACTCAATCTAAAATACTGAAAATCTATTTGAAAAATAAAGAACAATAGTTATATTCATCCACTAGAATTATATTCATTGTGATATAATTTTCTTCAATAATTTCTTGAACTAAAAAATATTTCTTTGTTTTTAACTATTTGAAAGAGATAGAAAACTCTCTATGTATTTAATGCAACAAGACTGTGATACATTCAATTATATATGTACAAAGGACATTATAACACAAAATTTTAAAGATTAGGATAGAAAAAGTTTATAATCATAAAAACCTTTCCAAAACAGTAGTCAGTGGTGGATCTAACATAGTATATTTGTTTGCAATTAACAACAAAGATTTATGTACAGGGAAGGAAAGGGAAATAAGACTTAAATTGCTTCATGGTTTAGTTACACAACTAGCACTTTGTTACAATAAACTAAGATGTTGAAGAAATTTGGCCTTCACAAATGTTGTTGAGAGTAGTACTTGTACTACCCAACAAATGTGTTATATTTGATTGGAATTTGGGAATAGAAGTAGCACCCAAAAAACCGTCTTTGATATTTTGTAGTATGCCCAAAATGACCATCATAGTAGGTCATCCTTGAGGAGATTCATTTGTGCAAAGCAATCCCACATTTATTAATGAACTAATACAATTGAGATTCTTATCTTCTTCAGTGCAGCTACTAGTCCTCCTTAATAGATACATGTCCACCACTTCCATTATTCGATTTGGAAAACTACTAGCCACCCATTTTTGCAGGTTCATTCCTTCGAAAAACATCTCATGGGTGGGCTTCTTTCAAATGATAATTTCCAATAGCATTATTCCATAGCTATAAATATCACCGTTTGTTGTAACTTGTCCACTGACTCCATATTCTGCATTCATAGATCCTCATCTTAAGGTTTTCAATTCACAATGTTAAATAAACATAAGAAAATCATAACATTTCTTAATATGGTATGTAGTTTAAATAGTACCTGGAGGAATGTATCTCGTAGATCCTTTGAGTGCATTTGTGGAAGTAAAAGCCACATCTTCATTATTTGCAAAACATATAGTAGAAATGCCAAAGTCTGTTAAATATGCAGTCATATCTTCACCCAACAAGACATTGTTGGGTTTCAAATCACAATGAATCACTTGTACATAACAATGGTGATGGAGATATGTCATGCTTTGGGTGATGTCTATTGCTATATTCAACCTTTGAATCAAACTCAAACCACTTTGTTCTCCATCATCAGGATATAACCACTTTTCTAGGCTTCCATTTGGCATTAACGAAAATATCAAAGCTTTGATTTGGATATCTGAATAACATGTTATGACCCTAATCAGATTTTTGTGTCTAACGGTACCTAAAACTTGGTTGCTCCAATGCAGTTATAATGCACACTTACCAACCTACTTGGTTGTCATAGCAATTAAATCCCCAACAATTATGCTTTTCAGTATCTGGAATTTGTGTCCCATAACTTGGTCCATAATTCTTTTATGAAAATATTTACATTGAAAAATGAGATTAAAAAATTAGGGCTATTACATCAAAGCCCTCAATCAACTATTACAACTAGCGACTCTTCCTCTTCAAGGGTTCTGCTCCCAAAATAATGAATGAATTTTATCCCCCTTTTCATCCATTTAAAAAGAACACTTTATTCATAAAATGGGAAGAGAATTTCTATGCACACAATCTCTATGTCATCATACCAACTTAAGTTTTCCTTAACGTTTTTTTTTAATTTGATTCTTGATTGTTTTATTCATTTTTTATTGTTTGTTAACTTTATCTATTCTTACAATTTTTATAGTTTACTTTTATTTATTTATTCATAACTTCAATTTATTATTCATCAGTGTTATGATTATTACTAATATTATTATTTGTAAGTCACCACCCACGCAGGATTGGAATCAGTGACCTATCACTTGGAGTTGGAGTGCCTTAATAGTGCGCCCTTCATCGTCGAACCAAGCCCCATGGACCTTTATTTTATTTATTTACTATTATTATCTTTCCTTTATTATTTAGAATTTTAGTTATTTACTATTATTATATTTTCTTTACTATTTATTTATGTATTAATATTCTCACCTTTTATTATTTATTATTTCATTTATTATTATTATTATTATTATACACAAAATTTAACTCAATAATGTTTACTTATGATCGACTTTTCTCTAGTGTTTCCATTTTTATTATAATTGCAACTCAAAGCATAAGCTAGATTACCACTTCTACTTCTATATAAGAACAACATAACCAATACTTTTTTAAAACTACTAATACATAACCATAAACTTCCCATCAAAAAGCAACATAACACTATGATATATATCAACATCAAATCAAGTTTGTAGTATTAGCATCATAGAAATCATTAAGAATGAAAACCCAACCCAAAATTAATTGAGACACTACTAGCCTTGACAAAAATTCATTGTGGGGGCTTGAATAAGAGTTATTTACTCAATACAAAATACCAAATGTGAGAATAATCTAGATCATGCAGAAATAGATTTAGTTTTGAGTTGTTGAACGAGAGTGTTTATTTAGAAATTGGTTCCATTTATTTAGGTTTGTTTCCTCTTCTTCGGGAAGATTAGGTGAGTACAATCTGCTATATAAATGTATTGTAATTCTGCAGTTGAATTCAATTTGTCAGTGAGCTTTGTCTCACAATTCTGAGTTGTGTTGTGTTTGTTTAATTTAAGTCCAAACAACAAATAATTGAAATCATTATAAGGCCTCAGTACCTATATTCTACTTACTGTCATTGTAACTCCTATTTTTGGCTTCTAGGATCATTTGTGCTTCTTTTTTCTCATATTTACGGCGATAGGCGTGTCTATTTTGGAATAGGGCTTCCAAAGTTTTAATTTAACTATCAATAGTTATTAGTCGGATGGTATGACCTCCATGAAATATCTTAGAATATTCTTAGTAGTTACACAGATTACAGGTTGAGATTTAACTTAAAACTAAAGTAGCTATGCTCTTTCTACCCTTTTAATTAAATTGATTTATTAAATAAAGTCATATGAATGTGAGTGATGAATTTTGGGCATGTGGTATTAGTAAGCATGGTATTAGCCTCAAACTGTCATTTTCTCAATGTTATAATTCCAATTGAGTTGATGATGAATGTCAATTCCTAAATAATTGTATGAAAAAACCTTCTCCAAGTAGTTATTATCGTAAATGAAATTATCATAGTTGATCTTTTTGGATTTAATTATCATGACTTTAGTTTGTTGATATTAACAATCATACCCATCTTCATCTTGGAGTAGTAATCTTTGTTGATTCTAAGTTTCTTGTTGAGATCATAATGACTTAGCTAAAAGAATGATATAGTCGACATAAAGGAGAAGAAGAACGATCTTACTTGTAAGTTGGGCACCATCACAGCCTCCAACTTCCAAACACTCTTCTAGCTTATCAATGTAAACGAAAAATAGAGTAGGGGATAAGGGACATCCTTGCTTAACTCCAATATTGCCTGTAACTTCTTCTACCCAACCCTCAATGGTCCTAAGATTGACAATAATGTTTTCGTATAGCGTAGTCACAACAACCCTTAGCTCAAGAGGAACCATTATCTTTTCTAGCCTCTTCCATAGCTTATCCGAAGGAATGGTGTCAAACGTTTTTCTAAAGTCAGAAGCTTTTATAGTTTAATAAATTTTTAAGAATGTATTATTATTATCATTTTTGTTTTTTTTTTTAAGTTTGGCAATGTGAAATGTATCATGAGATAAGTGTTTTGATGTGACATCTCTCAACCCTTAATTTATATTTACTTTACTATTGCCATTTTCTTGATCTATCCTATTAGTCAAGGAAGCTTCTCTGATTGTATGCCTCTAGAAATCTTTGTTATTTTCAATTTCATGATCCTATTCTAGGTTGAGCACAATATCCTTATGTATCCATTCCACATGTTGGGTGTAGCTGGCATATTCAATGACTCTCAATTCACTGGCTATGCATGGTTCTTTGGTAACTTCCAATTTGATGAGGGAAGCCACTGAGAATCAACCCGCTAATGCAAGTTACAAAAGTTTGGTCAAGAGGAAGAAAACCTACAATATTGTGGTTTCTCACACAATCCACTAATGCATGTTACAAATTTGGACAAAAAGAAGAAACCTACAATATATTGTGGTTGCTCACAATTATTTCAATCAGCAATTCTAATTCTTTACATTTTTTTCCTTAGCTGATTGGCCCATAACAGGTACCTAATTTATGAGACTAGCCATTAATTTAGATTTTATTTCTGTAGTTACACTAATTATTTTATCTTAGTTTATTTATTTTTATTTTATGTCATTTTATCTCCTATCTTTGTATTTAGTTAATTTTTTATCTTTATATTTAATTTACATATAGCTGCACTAATCCCACTCCATTTTATCTTAATTTACTCACTGCCATTTTATCTTCTATCTTTGGCCTTAAGAACATTTTTGCTTATTTTTTCTTCAATCTCTAAACCAAAGCAACTAGCTTCACTTAGATTGTTCATGATGAAGTTATCACAAATATGGTATGTATTGCTTCAATGAAATTTGACTTTTTTTAAAGAAATCCTTGAAACTTGACTGGTAAGAAATATTGTCAGAAAGAATCTTGCTGTGGAACTAGACATTGCATTTAAAAGAATCTTGTCGTGGAAGTGGACAATGCATTTAAAGTTGGGGAATTGTAGCTACAGCTGCCATTGTAGAAGCGTTTGTCAGTCACAAAGATACAAAGATGCTCCTCCTGGGCCATCGTGGAAAACTCTTGTTGTGAACAACATCGCAACTTTTAACTACAGAATCCTGACTTCTACCCTCGCTCTTTATATGTCCTTGCTAGATTTATCATCATTCAATTTAGCAGAATTCTTCTCAGATTCACCCCAGCTGCCCCTTCTCCAGTGGAAACTCACTAACTTGTGTGTTAAACCATCATAGGCATGCCTGAAACTCACTGAAAATTCCAAGGGCTCATGGAGACCACGAGTCTCTCTCAAAGAAATCGCCCAGGTTGAACCCACAGCAAAACAGAGGAGGCCATAGAAGGGTACCAAAAGCAGAGGATATGGTTTTGGATATTCAACTTTCCAGCAGTTGCAGGTTCTATCGACGCCCATTACTTCGAGATTCTCTTTGATGCTAATCTGATTGACAGGATACCTGGACTACAAAATGAACAGAAACCACTCTTAGGGAGAGTTGAATAGGATATTTAGAGCAGTGACTGATACTATTGCTTGGAATGTCTTATCTCATGGTAATGACCTCTGCGTTTTAGTAACCATTAAGGAAATGCTTATTCTTCTTATAATATGTACATGAAATCTACTGACAAAGTGTTTTGTTTCCAGAACAAGACCTCCTAATTGCAAGTAACTTTCGAAATTTCTTGCTTGGGAAACACATCATGCTCATTGCTCACTGTAAAGTTTAAACTGTTCTCCCCTTTTTTGTCCACCCTACTCATCAAAATACCATGTGGTAATATGTTTTGGAATCTTACTTCCATCATTATTTTTCATGTCTAAATGGTTTGTTGATTGAGGTTATTATTGTATTTTCCTTTACAGGGATGCACGGGATATGGCAGCTGAAATTTGTCTTTCTCAGCTTAACTGTGCTCACTAAATTCAAATGTGGAGTTTCAGGTAAGCTTCTGGCGTGCTGAATCGTATATGCAAATTAAATTTTCACTTATACCAAACTTGCACAACTAATAAACTGTCAGACCAACCTCATCTCCCAGTCATGTGTCTGGTCGTGTTGAAGTCAATGTATGGAGCATCCTTCACCGTTTCGGGCACAGAAGTGATGTTATCAATGGACCTTCAGCATACCGTGGGAGTCCGAAAACATCTCCTAACACTACTCGCCTATAGGACACTCGATTTATTTGAGGCATGTTAGCTTTTCCAGTTGCTGAATGAGGAATAGATTCACAATAGAGTTGAAGTTTTCCAGTTCCTGAATGAGGAATGATGATAACTCACAATAGAGTTGAAGTTATAGTGTGCATCTTCATCACATGCCTCAAAGATCACCAAATCAGCAATGTTAGGAGGAGCAAACCTCCTTTTTCTTTATGATCTTCTTCAACAACCTTTGCTTTACTAAAACATTATTTATACAAAATTTCCACGGGAGTGCTTGGTTTCGGTGGATATTGATATTCACCCAACATGAAATTCACAAATCTACACAGCATCATAAAATAGAACTACCACTTCTCTGACATCCAATATCAGTGACAATTTTCAAGAATCCATCATGACTATGATAATTTAGTACTCTACAATCAGAACTATTTCTCTGAATCAAAGAATTTCTGTCTCTGAATCAAAGTATTTCTGGATCAAGACCACTGGTGTTAGGATGGAATGTTGGAAAAGGGAGAAAAGTATAATTTGTGCAGATCAGTTTGTTGTTGCATAACTCCACCCCTTTCAGGGCAAAAAAATGCTTATCAAATGTTGCATATTTTAATAATATTACCCAATCTTTTACTCTATTATTAGTGTATGTTATAAGATACAGAACCTCCCAATCTTTTACTCTATTACTAGTGTATGTTATAAGATACAGAACCTTTTCAATACTTCAATGGGGTATGCATGTACCTATGATTTTGCTAATTATAATAATTCTAGTCTGATAACATAATCAGACTGCTCTGAAACTTTATCTGTCAACATGTTGTTTCAATCAAAAGACCTAACTAAAGTCTTCGAAAAAGGTACCCAAGCCATTTAATTTTTTAATCAAAATCTTGGTATTGGGAAAAGAAACATTGATAGTTTAACAAGATTTCATCTTTGATCATTTACATTCAAATTCATTTATCAATATTATTCACTCCCAAATACTAATTAACATATATGCATCTTAACCTAAGATCTATTCAAGGGATAAAAAAAACTGGATACTACAATCATCGCATTCACAGATATGACTCAATCTAAAATACTGAAAATCTATTTGAAAAATAACCTTATCAACTTTTAAATCTTAGAAACCCTGTTTATCACTTGTATAACAAACATAGTTAAGATTAGAAACTCAAAAATTTCTTTTATGTTTTCTGATTTCCTTCTCTATTTTAAATTAGATTATATAAAATATGTCACATACTAGAATGATATATCATCCTTCTCCAGACTCTTAAGAATATTCCTACAAAATAAGTTTCAATGATAGTTTCTAGTAGTTTACCTTAAAAATGAATTCTATAATCTAGCACATTGTCATGCACACAAAGATAATTATTGCATTCAGAATTCACACTATAAGATGTGCAATATTTAGTATGCCAAAGTATGATATGACTTTGATGCATATGCAAAGGTTGTGACATAAGATGTATTCTCTGATTGTCATGTAGAAAAGAAAACACTAGTTTGTATCATGGATAGGTAATTCATGTTGGTTGAGTTCATGCATTAAAAAACACTCTCTAGGATAGAAAGTGTAATAGGAATAAAAAAGTGAAATATAAAACATATATTTTGTTAGGAAATGAAATTAGTATGAAATCAACTAATTCACTGAAATATAGAAAAGCTATATGTTTTCCTTTATCTATTATGACAATAATGTTCTAAAGATTGGGTATGATAGATTTGTAAACTATGGTGACCTAAAGCTAAAGCTCTTATTAATTGTCATAGAAATGTGTAAAGACTTTTCTTTAAATTAAAGGGCAGCATCAATTTTATATTGATTATGATACAAAATATTTCTTTGTTTTTAATTATTTGAAAGAGATACAAAACTCTCTATGTATTTAATGCAACAAGAATGTGATACATTCAATTATAGATGTACAAAGGACATTATAACTGAATTTTTTTTTAAAGATTAGGGTAAAAAGAATTTATAATCATAAAAACATTTCCAAAACAGTAGTCATTGGTGGATCTAACATGGTATATTTGCTTGCAATTAACAACAAAGATTTATGTACAAGGAAGGAAGGGGAAATAAGACTTAAATTGCTTCATGGTTTAGTTACACAACCACCACTTTGTTACAATAAACTAAGATGTTGAAGAACTTTGGCCTTCACAAATGTTGTTGAGAGTAGTACTTGTACTACCCAACAAATGTGTTATATTTGATTGGAATTTGGGAATAGAAGTAGCACCCAAAAAACCGTCTTTGATGTTTTGTAGTATGCCCAAAATGACCATCATAGTAGGCCGTCCTTGAGGAGATTCATTTGTGCAAAGCAATCCCACATTTATTAATGAACTAAGACAATTGAGATTCTTATCTTCTTCAGTGCAGCTACTAGTCCTCCGTAATAGGCCCATGTCCACCACTTCTTGTACTTGGTTTGGAAAATGACTAGCAACCCATTTTTGCAAGTTCATTCCTTCCACAAACATGTCATGGGTGGGCTTCTTTCTTGTGATCATTTCCAATAGCACTATTCCATAGCTATAAACATCGCCTTTAATTGTAACTTGTCCTCCCACTCCATATTCTGCATTCATAGATCCTCATATTAAGTTTTGTAATTTAATTTAAAATGTTAAGTAAACATAATAAAATCATAACATTGCTTAAGATGGTATATAGTTTAAATAGTACCTGGAGGGATGTACCCAATAGATCCTTTGAGTGCATTTGTGGAAGCGAGAGCTCCATCTTCATTACTTGCAAAACATATAGTAGCAATGCCAAAGTCTATTAAACATGCAATCATATCTTCACCCAACAACACATTGTTGGGTTTCGAATCACAATGAATCACTTGCACAAAACAATGGTGATGGAGATATGTCATGCCTTGGGCGATGTCTATTGTTATATTCAATCTTTGAATCAAATTCAAATGACTTTGTTCCCCATCATTGGGATACAACCACTTTTCTAGGCTTCCATTTGGCATTAATGGAAATATCAAAGCTTTGATTTGGAGATCTGAATAACAAGTTATGACCCGAATTAAATTCCGGTGTCTAACTTTACCCAAAACTTTGTACTCTCTATCAAAACTCTTTTGAGCCCCTTCATTTTGTAGATTGAGAATCTTGACAGCGACCATTGTGCCATCATTCAAAACCCCTTTGTACACTTTTCCAAAACTACCAACTCCCAACAAGTTGGCATCACTAAATTCATCTGTTGCAATGACAAGTTCTGCATAGGAAATTCTTCGATGCTCCACATTTAAGGATGGCCCTGTCTCTCTAGGAATATGTATCTTGCAATTTCGTCTCCATAATATTCCCAAAAACAAACACAATACAACAATTGTTGCAATAGCAACAACAAGAATGATAACCCTTTTTATATTCCAAAGAATTCTATGTTTGTGAGGATGGCATGGTGATAGACCTACCCAAGGTCCACATAGACCAAGATTTCCCATAAATGATGTTGCACTAATATTTTTGAAAACTCCACCTTTAGGGACTTCTCCTGATGGCTTGTTGAAAGAAAAATTCAAGTGGTGAAGCATTGTGAGATTTGATAGTGATGCGGGTATTCCACTTGACAAATTGTTGGAAGAGAGATCTAGGTCTTGAAGACTTTGAAGTTCACTAAGTGACACTGGAATTGGACCTTCAAGTGCATTGCTAGAAAGATTCAAATATTCTACTTCTTTGCAACTTTTGAGTGCACTTGGAATGTAGCCAGTTAATTGATTTGTAGAAATATCTATAGCTTGAAGCTTATTGAATTTTCCTAGTTCTAAAGGCATGTGGCCATGTAATAAATTGTTTGACAATTTGAAATAGAAGGCTAAATTTGCAAGGCCTGCAACCTCTGGAGGTATGTGCCCACTAAGCTTGTTGTATGATAAATCTAGCGCTAGTAAGTTCACACATTTCCCTAAATTTTTTGGTATATTACCTGATAATTGGTTATGATTAAGATATAAATATCTTAATTGCTCGAGGTTGGCCACAAAATTAGGGATTCTTCCAGAAAGATTATTTACTGCAAGATTTAGAAGCCCTAAGCTTTTGAACTTCCCAATTTCTATAGGAATGTTTCCTTGTAAATGGTTGGAATCCAGATATAACCTCTCCAACTTCTAAAGAGCATTAATTGAAGAAGGGATTGACCCCATAAAAGAATTGCTTTGTAAATTTAGATAGGTTAAGTTACTTAGATTTCCAATATGTGGAGGTACTCCTCTAGCTAATTCATTGAAACCCAGGTCTAAGTAGGAGAGTTTTGTAGAGAGATGACCAATAGAAAAGGGCAATTGTCCCGTGAGACTATTAAAGGATAATTCTACATGTTGTAGATTGGAACAGTTAATAAGAGCCGTAAGAATGGGGCATCTCGTGGTGCTACCACTAATTAGGTGATTGCCCCAAAAGTAAAGCTTCCGGAGATCCGTCAACTGACCCAACTCCATGGGCACTATTCCGCTGAGCTGGTTCTTTTCTAAGCCAATCACTTGAAGCTTCGTACAATTGAAGAGGGAAGAAGGAATGCTACCACTCAGCTAATTAACACCCAGATAGAGTTCCTTTAACGGGGTGGTCTTCTTGCTACACAACTCCGACGGAATGTGGCCAACTAATTGGTTAAAAGATATATCCAATACTTCAATATTTGTGCAGTTCGACAACGAAGACGGAATATGTCCCGTGAGATGGTTAAGCCCCAGTTCAAGAAGTCTGAGCTGGCTTAGCATACCAAATTCGGAAGGAACACTGCCGTGAAGGTTGTTGAAACTGAAATATATGTAGTGCAAAGAGGATATGTTTCCCAAGCAGTTGGGGATTGTTCCCATCAAATTGTTTTTTCCCAAGGCAATCAATCGTAGCTTGGGGAGAATGCATAGTTGTGGGGGAATGTATCCTGTGAGATTGTTATCGGAGAGAGTCAAGTTCCGCAATCTGCAGCAGCTACCGAGAGTGGGTGGAATAGAACCCTGGAGTTGATTGAGAGACAGGCGAAGCATGTTTAAGCGAAAGAGGGTTCCCAATTGATAAGGAATGTGACGGTGGAAACTATTATTGCGAAGGCTGAGTACTCTAAGAAAAGAGAGATTGGCGAGAAGGGGAGAGATTGTACCGTGTAATCCCATGCTTGAAACATTGAAGGAAATGACTCTCTGTCTGCGCCTGCTGCATATGATGCCCGTCCAGTGGCAGAATGAAACATTTGGCATCCAGGTAGTGGCTAATGATTGATACGGATCATATGTGATCGCAGACTTGAATGCAAGCAGAGCCTGTTGATCGGAAGCATTGGTGAGGCGAGGATGGTGAGGATTAGAGAGATGTGCTTTTGAAAACATAAAAGGATTGGCAAAGAGAATGAAATAAAAGAAGGGTAGCTGGCAGCACCAGAAAAGAGAAGTGACGTAACAAGTCTCCATCTTTTCGAATGATCTCTGAAACACAACAATTACAATGCTTCAGAAAACCATTGTGATTGCTTATATAGACACACAGATTCATTTTTAACTTCGAATTTAGAATGCATAGAAATTCAAACTTTGGAAAAAAGTAATCGATTTTTGTTCCAGAAATACCGCTTTCCTTTGACTGTTAAAAAGTATATACCGCGCACATCAATAGGAATTAGAAAGAAAGAAAGAAAGAAAGAATTTTTGAAGTACACGAGGCTAAAATAGCCTATGGGACAGATTGCTTCTCTATCTGACTCTTGTATTCGACCCTTTTCCTGTGAAGTTTTACAATGACCACTCCCAACTTATCGACCAACTCTTCGCTGAATAAATTATCCAAAATTAGCTACACTAATGCACATATTTTCACGATGTCTTTGAAAGACTCACATTCTAGAATGAAATGTTTTGTTTCCACTTTTCCGAAGGCAAAAAATACATACTCTTTCTTCCCACATTTCTTTTGGCTTTCAGAAACGCCTGTTTCACAACGGAGTTGATGAGAATTAGTCCTTAAGGTGAGCAATAAGAATTTTGATCTCGAAAATATTAGCCCCTATGTGCGCCTTTTGTTGGTGGTTATGTGTGAGTTAAACTCTTGATGTAGTACTTCTTCTTTCTCTCTAGCTCTTTCATCCAAGTATGTTTGTGGAATTTATCCATAACAAAGTTTATATCTCTACATTTGCTTGGACACATGTAAACAATACCCATTTACTAAACCATTTGTTACACGCATCCAAGTCATACATTTTTTACACAATCTGTCACTAATCATAACCTTAGGCCATCACTCTTCCATTTGTGATTTTTTTGAGATACCTTATGACTCATGCATATCATTACTTCAATAGGGCAATACATTTCATAACGAGGATAGCATAAAGGCACTTTTAATTTGAATTGTTTATGATAAATGTTTTTTGAACCTCTCAATTTGTTCCCACCTTTGCATCTTGGTTGTAACATTAGGCTAATTCATAATAGTAGAATCTTCAGGAATCATAGAAGCCCAAAGGATTATTCTGGTTTCAGTCCCAGAAACCTCTGCCTCTCTACACACAATTTTGAAGAGCATAAATGCTTTCCAACCCCCTAAAGTTCTTTTTCTTTCTACAACCATCCCAACTTAAATTTATGTTGAAGTCAATTAAAATTGTTGTATTATAGCTTCTTCCAAAATCTTGCCTTCAAAATAGAACTTATGTTGGTTATGCTTTCTTTTGTTAGGAAAACCTACTTTAGTTTTATTTAATATTGACTTGCATCCCAACCCTTCTACAAAAATGCTCAAGGGAGTAAATGTCTTGCAAACCAAGGCTAGATTGCTCAATCCAATATGAGTCATCTGTGATACCAAAGAACCCGATGCAGACTTGCCCGAATGGATCTTGTCACTTGCTCTTGATTAGCCACTCTTAGCTTGTCAATATATAACTCAAAAAGGGTAGGAGATAATCATGCAGCAACACTTAATAAGATATCGCTTCTAAAACTTTGGAAATGCAGTGAAGCTACGATTTTGACTTTCACACTCTTATAAGAGCATGCACATTTGCTCTCAAATGCTTGGGAACCCAGGTTCCACTCCATTACGCTAAGCATCCCTAGGAACCGTGTCAAAACCTTTCTGAAATCCAACAAAGCAGAGAACTTCTTCCTTTTTTTCCCAAACTTTTTCCCGATGTGCCTTAAAGTTATACAATGATCTGCTTGTGGAATGCTGGTCTGAAACATTTGCCATTTAACAGGTTATCTCTTTCATACCTTGCTTGCTGATTTTCTTTTCTAACATGCTTCCAAACTAACTTTGCAAACAAGGGTTTATCATTATGGTTCTATAGTTGGAGGGATTAATCAGTGTCACAAAGCTCTTGAAAAAGGAGTATTGCCATACTAGTTGTCAATGCAGTAGAGATTGTTGTAAGATGTTGTTGAAAATTTTTTTGTGATGTGAGGTGAAAGAATTTTTTAAGCCCCACTTTAGATACTACGGCAGGTTCATCTAAGTCTTTTGCTTTTCAAGCGCTCAACTTCTTGATACCCATCTCTGCTAACACCTTGTGAAAGATTTTATTGTACGTGTTGAAAAAGGGAGGCGGGTCAACCTTGGGATCACTGCTCATAAAAGTTGTCTTGCATAGTCAAACCATTTAGAAGACGCAATATTGTTTTCGGTTACCTGTACCAGATTTGGAGCTCCTTCCAAAATAATTTGGGGTTATTTTCGAGGAAGATTAGTTTTTCTCTCATGAAACCATGAAATCAACTTTTTTCTTTTTTCTTATCTGCTTGTAAGCTTTGACTTTATGTTATCAGGTGTTTGATTCCTTCCACACTTCTCTTGCCTTTTTGCATTCCTCGTCCAAACCAAAGCATTCATAGGAAAAGCAATTTGTTTGAGATTTTTAATTTTTGCTCTTTTGCACTTTCGGTAAATTAAACTGAATTAAATGTGTTAATTTGTGACTATGAAGGCCATGAGATGGAATTTCCTCCTTCTTGAAGAGCCTCTCTAGCATTATTTTGAAGATATTACAATTCTCGGATTTCAAAGTCACGCCTTACAGGGATTTTGTTGAACCTGCTTGATTTTTTGACCTAATTGGCTATTTCAGGTCGAGAAACTTAAATGAATTGGCTTGTGATCTAATTTTAAGTCCCAAATTTGATCTCCAATCAACACTTCCTCCATTTCTACAAAGCTATGCGAGCAAATTACATAATCTACTATAAACTTCATTGTAAGTATTACAAATGGCAGAAATTACGGACTTTTCCATCTAGTCCAAGCTAGTTAGAGATGACTAAATCAAAGAAGCCCACATATTGTAAGTAGTTGTTCTCAAAGATTACGTATCCTCACGAAATTGGATTTCCCCTTATTAAGTTACTCTCTTAATAAGCCAGATAGAGTCCTTGTCTTCTTTACAACAAAGAATGCTAACTTGTTCACTACAGGTTCTAGCAGTAAATCCCCCACTATAAGGACTTCACCTATTTGAGAATATATTGCGATATCTATTTTTAGGAGCACAAGGATCTTTTTGTGGTCAAGCCCTCTACTGTAAATTTTGAAACTTGCGACACAAAATAGCATCTTGCCAATTCTAATGTGATTCCATTTTCAGAATATTTTAAACCAAACAAATTGCTTATTTGGGTCTTCTTTTCTTTCTTGAATAAACGACCTTCTTTTTCTCTTACTAATACCATGACCCCCATGCACCCTTTGCCATTCCACTCTTGCTACTTGTTCCCACCTTGCTATCTTCGGTACCCTTCAAACAAGGTGTGTACACGCTTCATGCTCATATGATTTCTATGGGCAAATTATGTCTCCCTTCCGCAATAGGCCCTAACCCGAGTCCTCGTCTCACATGGGTAACCCACATGAGTTCCAACAAAATAATCTTAAGGAAACACAGTTAGAGTCAGTTGCTATTTGTTTTGACATGCAAGACTCACGATTGGAGTCTTTGTCCACTGTTTTCCATAATGACCTTGCTTCCTCATTTATTGCTAAAGTTCTTGCCTCTTCTTTGTTATCCATTTTGCTACCTTGTTTGGAAGGAGGTCAAGTCGCAATCCTGGCTACCTTTATAAATCCATGCTCTTTTTCCCTCATCCCTTGCTGCCTAACGCCATTTCATCCCTCCTTTCCTCTTGTTGTTTTACGATTAAATCTTCTTCACAGAAAAAGGCAGAGAACCCATAAGAGTTGCTTCTTAAGTAGAATGATAACATCTGCATGAAGTTAGGCATGATGACTTTTGTAGACTTGCAGCTTTCTCAGTTAAGCTTACTACTCTCCATGCTTGACATATTTGTCCTTGCCAGTGGAGCTTGTCTTTCAGAAGTCTCTTGCAAGGTCAAGAGTACATTCATTTTCCCATACTCTTTCACCCCTTTAATAATTATGTTTGTTGCTCTATCTGATCTTTCCTTGCTTTCTCTATCTTGCATGTTGTTAACCACAGTGTTTTGTTTCTTCTTCCACTACTGGCAAGTGCTATGCAGGCCCAAGTTTTGGAAAGTTTTGTCAGGATCTCTTTACTCCACTTCTCTTGATGTTTCTTCATTGTTGTCTATTTGAGCAACTACTTTCCCTTATCTGGGATGACAGCATTCATCACCTCTGTATTCTCATTTGTTCTTCATGTTTTTTACCTCAAAGCACCTGCATTGCCATTGTTTTCCCTATTAGGAGAAGCTTCTGATAATGCCACTTGTTCCTTCAAAACTTTGTTTCTTTCTGCTAAACCTGATTTTCGTGATTATTATATGGATTGTCTAATCTCTTTCCAGCTCTTTAGCTTCTCTGCTTCCAACCTTTCTTTTACATTTAAGAGTTCTTTCACATAAAGATCAAGTGACCAAGTGAGGTGTGGATGTGGGACTATATAAAGCATAATCATCACTAATTTTTCTTTTCTTTTGGACTTGTTGCCATTGTTTCGAAAGACTTGTTTGAATGTTGTTTCTTACTGAATACTCTCCATCAGACACCTTTTTTCCTTATCTGCTCCCATTTTAAGGCAAACTAGTCTCCTTTTTTAAATGATATTGTTTGGCATTGACCCAAACCCACTTCTTTGGTTTTCGTTGATGAGGTATTTCACTTGCCCTATATCATTTCATTTTCCACCGGGTTCTAAGGATTTCTTGTCCCATTACCATGATGATATTAAGGGAAATCAAAATCTCTACCCAAAACCCAACCCTTTGTTTGTAACTCTTCAATATATGTTGGTCGACCACAGAAAACTTCTTGCTGCCCTTATCACCCGAAAGCAAGCCCACTCTGCCCTTGTTGTTTCTGCCCACTATCCACGTCATCCTACATCCCATGAAAACCATTTGCCCATAGCACAACATGTGCCCATTGAATATGATTATGTAGGAAAAAGATAATCAAACATACTGTGGGATGCATAGTGAATTGACCAATTTGAATGTAGAGTGTAAATATATCGCATTATCATTGATATGCTTGGAACTCTTGTGGAAACATATTCTTGGAAGAAAAAGCTGACGAATTGACTTAAGGAACTAGAGTGTCAAGACAAAAACGGTGCTACATGTCATGTGGATATTTGCCCTACGATTCTTATGGTCATCATATATCAATCTATAGTGTTTTGTAGCGTTTATTCTTCTTGACCTTAAACCAGTGCAAATCCATTTAACATGTGTGTGGTGTTCTCAGCGTTTATTAGTGTAATCGTTCTCCATTATCAATCCCCTGCGCCAACTACATGGAAAAAGCGCCTCGCGTGGCCAAAAAATTTTGGACGGATGCAGAGGGGACTAATCCTTCTCCATTATCAATCCCCTGCGTGAACTACACGGCAACTACGGATGACCGTTGACTATGAAGAAGAACCGCACTCACATCTTTTCGGCGGCTAATTTTAAAAAGAAAGAGGCAGGTACTTTCAGTTACCGGTGCAATTAGAGTTTGGAAAAATTTGCATCTTAAAGAAAAAGGAAAAGAATACCTATTTCAAGTACAAACAATATCGAGCATTTTAAAAGGAGACTAACTCGTCTAAAATGGCGCAGACAAGAAGAAAAAGTCTCAAAGGAGGCATTGCAAGAAACAACATTCAAACAGAGTTTTCTTCATATGCAATTGGCAACAAATTCAAAGGAAAAGGAAAAGTTAGTGATGAGTATGCTTTATATAGTCCCGGCTCCACCTCTGTGGTCATCGGCCTTTATGTGAGAGAGCTCTTAAAATGTAAAATAAAGGTTGAGTAGTGAAGCTAAAAACTATTTGGAAGAGATTATACAATCATATAATATGATGAAAATCGGGCTTTAGCGAGAAAGCAGTTCGAAGGAGAAGTGTCATTACGCAAGAAGCTCGAATAGGAAAAGCAGAGTAGCATGGCCAAGGTGCAAAACATGAAGAAATGTGCGGTGGGAAAACACAGGAAGGTGATGAATGCGAAGCCACCCGGGGATAAGAAGCGATTGCTCAAATAGACAACAATGAAGAAACATCAAGAGAAGGAGGAAGGAATCACAAAACTTTCCAAAACTTGGGCTCAAGTTGTTGGCAATTACACTGAAAGGAAGGAGAAACAAACTTATCTAGGTTAACAACATGCAAGATAGAGAGAAAGCAAGAAGGAAGCTGGATAGAGCAACAAACATAATTATTAAAGGTGAAAAAGTATGGTAAAAATGAATATACTCTTGACCTTGCAAGAACTTCCTTGAGGTAAGCTCCAATGGCAAGGACAAGTATGTCAAGCATGGAGAGTAGGTAAGCTCCATGGTGAAACGGAGGTATGAAATTCATCTTGCCCAACTTGCATGATAAAGATATCATTTTGAGAAAGCAAACTCTTAAGGGTTCTCAGGTTTTATGAAGAAGATTTAAGCGTAAAAACTGACAAGAGGAAAAGAGAGGATGAAATGAAAAAAGTTAGGGCAGCAAGAGATAGGGGAAAAAGAGCATGGATTTATAAAGGTAAAGCGGAAACATTAGCAGTTGGACTTTGCTTCCAAAACAATGCAACAAAATGATAACAAAGAAGAGGCAACAAACTCTTTAATAAGAAATAGGAAGAAAAGGTCATTATGGGCAAGGACAAAAGACTCATTGTGAGTCATGTCAAAAACAAATAGCGATCAAGTCTTACGCGAGGTTTCCTTAAGATTAGTTTGTTGGAGCTGCGTTACCCATGGAGGCGGACAAGGTTGGGAGCCTGTGGAAAGGTAGAGACATAATTTGCCTCATAAAAACACATGAGCATGAAGGTGTAGGCACACTTTGTTTGAAGGGTATTGGAAGATAGGTGTGGAACAGAAGCGGCCGAGGGGAATGGCAAAGGGGAGCACTTGGGGTATCATGTGGTATTAGTAAGAGAAAAGAAGATGGTTTCATTCAATGAAAAGAAGACCCAAATAAACAATTTGTTTGGCAAAATATCGATAAATCTCATTGAGGTATGCTATTTTATAGTTTCAAAAATCTACAAAAAGTAGAGGGCTTGACCACAGATCCAACTGAAGCCTAAGCAGGATATTGCAATATATTCTCATTAGGTAGAGTCCTTATAGTGGGGGATTTCAATGCTAGAGCTACCAAGTGAACAAGCTAGCATTCTTTGTTGTAAAAATGATGACCTATCAGCTTACAATCAGCCAATGGAAACGAATTTCGAGAGGATAAAGGCTGATATTTGAGAACAAGCGCTTATGCTATGTGGGGCTTTCGATTTAGTCATTTGTAATGGGTTGTGAAATGGGAAAAGTCCATTAATTTCACTTACCAATACTTACAATGGAGCAAGTGTAGTAGATTATGTAATTTGTTCGCATAGTTTGTGTGAGAAAAATGGAGGAAGTGTTAATTGGAGATCAAATTTGGGACTTAAAAATCGAGATCACAAGCCAATCTATTTAAGTTTCTCTTGGACCGAGAAAGCAATTGAAATTCGAAAAAATCAATGTGTTCAACAAAAATCCCCAAAGAGCGAATTCTTTTGAATCCGAGAGAATTGTAATACCTTCAAAATAATGTTGAGAGAGGCTCTTCAAGAAGGAGGAAATCTCATCTCATAGCCTTCATAGTCACGAGTTAACACATTTAATTCAAGCGCATACACTTAAGAGTGCAAGAGCAAAAATTAAGAAATTGCAGAAAAAATTGCTTTAGGTTAATGCTTGGGTTTGACCGAGGAATGCAAGAGCAAGGAAGAAAGGTGAAGGAATCGAGACACGGATAACATAAAGCTCAAAGCTTACAAGCGATTAGTAAAAAAGAAAAAGCCGATTTTATGGTTTCAAGAAGAAAGAGGCAATATTCCTGAGGAAAAATAACCCAAATTATTTTGGAAGGAGCTCCAATCGAAAAAAGTGCAAACTGAAAGCTTTAACATTCTGACTTCTAAATGGTTTGACTATGCAAGACAACTTTGAGCAGATCCCAAGGTTGACCATCCTCCTTGATCATACAGACAAAACTCTTCCCACGGTGCAAAGAGGTAGAGATGGGTATCCAAAGTTGAAGTGGAAAAGCAAAAGACTTAGATGAACTCCAAAAACGATTCATCTAAGTGGAACAAAATTTCTTTTCACCTCACATAACAAAAATTACTCAACAACATCTTACGACGGGGGGGTTCCCCACAGATTGGACAACTAATATGGCAATACCTCTTTTAAGTGGTAGCGTCAATAATCCTTCCAATTATAAGACATAATGATAAACCCCTTGTTTTCAAAGTTATTTGGAAGCATGTTGGAAAAAGAAAATAGCAAGAGTAAGAGTGAGGAAAGAAAGAAATAAACGTGCTAAGGGCAAGCGGGTTTTAGACCTAAGCATTCCACGGTTGATCATTGTATAACTTTAAAAGGCACATGTTGAAAAAGGTTGGGAGAAAGCAAGGAAGAAGTTTTTTGTTGCTGGTTGGGAAAAGCCTTTGACACAGTTCCTAGGGATAAGCTACGGGGTAGAATGGAGGAACTCGGGGTTCCCAAGTATTTGAGGCCCGTGTGCATAGGTTGTCTGAAGAGGTGAAAGTCAATCGAACTTGATGGCATTTACGAAAGTTTTAAGACGATATCGGGGTCAAGCAAGGTTGCCCATTGTCTCCTACCCTTTTGGGTTATATATTGACAAGCTTGAAGGAGTGGCTAAATTCGCAAGAAGGATGACGGTATCCCATTTGGCCAAGTTCGTTATGGTCTTTGTCTGTGAGATGACCTTATATTGATTGCTAAATTGGCTCTTGGTTTGCAAGGCATTTACATTCTCTTGAGAATTTTTGTAAAAGAGGTTGGGATGCAAAGTCAATATTTAACAAAGCGAAAGTAGTGGTTTTCTCACAACAAATAAACATAACCAACACCAAGTTCTATTTTGGAGGCGACATTTGGAAAGAAGTTGCGAGATTACAAATACCTCGGAATTGACTTCACTTCGAAATTTAAGTTGGGATGGATTTGTGAAAAGAACTTTAGGGGTTGGAAAGCACATGCTCTTAAAACGGGTGTGAAAATGAGAGAGGTTGTGGAGATGGAAAACCACCCTAACTCTTTTTGGGCTCTAGTGATTCGGTGATTCTTTACGATTTGTGAACTATGGGCTAACGGCCACAGCCAAGATCACAGTGGAAACAAATCGAGAAAATTCGGAAACGTTTGATTACAAACAAATTCAAAATTAAAGGTGCGGTTCCTTATGCTATCTGTTAAGTGAAACGGGGCACTCTGACTGAAACAATTTCTATGGTGCGAGAGTCATAAGGTATCTGAAAAAAATTGAGCAAATGGAAGAGGATAGATGGCCCTAAGGTTGTGTTTAGTAGCCAGATTGTGTAGACGAGGAGAAGACTTGGATGCGGCAAAATAACAAATGGTTTAGTAAATGGGGTATTTGCTTGAGCATGTGTCCTACAAACGATAAAGAGATAAAAAAATTTTTGTTATGGATAATTCATAAACATACTTGGAAGAAAGAGTAGAGAAGAAGAAATACTACATAGAAAGAGTTTAACCCCACACCTGCTCATCAACAAAAGGCATACATAGAGTGATATTTCATGGAGATCTAAAATTCTTATTATAATTATAAAGGACTAATTCTCCATCGGCTTTCATTGTGAAGCAGTGACTAAGGAAAAGGCCAAAAGAAATGTGGGAAGAAAGAATATGTATTTTTTGCTCCTCAGGAAAAGTGGAAACAGAAAAACATTTTCATTCTAGAATGTGAGGCCTTAGGGACACCGAGAGAAAACAGAGTATTCGGCGGCAATTCTTGGGATATCTATTCGACGAAAGAGTTTGTCGATAGGCGGGGTGCTCATTGTAAAACTTCACGGAAAAGGGCGAATACAAAGAGTCGGATATAGAAGAAAGTAAATCCACATAAGCTATTTTTAGCCTCGTGGACATTAAAAATTCTTTCTTTCTTTCTTTCTTTCATAAAAGAAAAAGCCGCATCTATAAAATAAGGAAAAGAATAAGGTGTTTCACATAAAATTAATGACAGAAAGTAATGATTGCACTACCCAGTGGGCAAAAATTAATGAGCAAAAAGACCGCACCCTCAGAAGTCATTCTCTCCGCCTGCGACTAAACGAATCTAGCATAAATAATTTATAAAATTAATTCAAGAAATTTGATATATAAAAAGTTAAAACAATTAATTTATAAATTTAATATAAAAAATCTCCTTGAACGTTTCTTCCTTTTTAAACGTTAAATGTAAAATATTACAGTTAATAAAATAAATAATGAAAATATATCAACATTACATCATCATAATAATCATAATTTTCGTTAATATTTATTTTTTTATACTTTAATGTTTTTTTAACTTTTCTTTATCATTTATCAATAATGAAAAGAGGCAATATATAGTACGGTAGTGGTGGGATATAATTGTCTATGAAAATCTAGCTCACATGTTTCAAATGTCAAATATATTTATTATATTACTTTATAAAATAATATTTATATAAATAATATATTCAAATAAGTTTTAAAATATTAATAAAAATGGTGTATAAAATTATAAATATAAAGCAATTAAATGAATATGTTTTAAGTCTCAATGTTATATATAAGCAATTAAATGAATATGTTTTAAGTTTCAATGTTATGAAGTTTTTCCTCAATTGAATATTTAAAGGAAGTATAAAAAGAATTTGTAGGAGAATTTAGCTATTATAAGCCAAAAAGATGAATGTCCAATTGTTGTGTTTGCAAATGATGATCTAGGAGAAGGTATAGGAGAGGGTATAATTTAGGAGAGGGTACATGTTGTTTCCTTGCTTGATATAGATATAAAAAATTCTTCAATGTTTAACAATATTTTAACATATGGATTATATATTTAAAAATTTGATATGCAAGCTAAGAAGAATAATGATATACAAGCTAGGAAGAAAGAAGAAAAAGATAGAAAGAATATATCTTGCGTAAGTCAACTTTTCATATATATGGTTGGTTGTTTTCAAAGTTGTCATAGTTCAAAATTTTGTTTAATATACTACATTTTCTTATTGTATCTTTGATATTAGATTTTTGCACATACTCTTCTTAGAGCATTTGGTGGCATATCCTAGCATGATCGTTGTGCCTTGTGGGAAATGTATTTCTTGAAAGATTAGTCGAATTAAGAGAAGAAAAGAATCAAGTTGTAGTGGTGGAAAGAAATTGTTGAGAGGAAATTGAGTTATTCTTTGAAAGACAATTATGTTGATTTTCATAAAGGATCAAATGGATTTTTTTTTGAACGCCCAAATTTTGAATTTTGAATATTACAATTTAAGAGGGGTAAGATACCCCCAAACAATTGCCTCCATATAATACAATTGTATTTCATCATTGTGAAAAGGGTTTGAGATTTATTGAGGGGTATAATCAGGGAAAATTTTAAGGATGGAAGTTTATCTTAAAGTTTAGAAACCTTGGCGAATCTTACTAGTCCCCAATATGTAAATTGTAAAAAATTGTATAATATTTTTGTAAAAATATTTAGGTTTATAATTATTTTATTTTAGTATATATATAATTTTGGCGATTTTTACGGTAAAACAATTTTATACTATAAGCTTTGGGCAAATCAATTTAATAAAATAATAGAAATTGGTGAATCATTTTTTGGAACAAGCATGGAAAATTAGCCCAACTGCAAATATTAGCCCCTAAAATTTTATTTGCATAATAGTCATTAGTAGAGATGTAACATTTGATGAATATTCTCTTTTAAAATCAGATGTTGCATCTCTACTAATGACTATTTTCCGTGAAGAAGGATCCCACAACCTATATCCCTTCACTGCATAATCATATCCAACAAAAACACAACATTTCGATTTTGGATCTAACTTTGAACGCTGATTTCTAGGAATAAGAGCATAGGCATTGTTTGGTCAATTTAGTGTGTCCTAAATTGCTGCATTTAATTGTCAATCCGGGAATCGTAAGCTGATGAAGTGCGGCGCACTATATGTGCAAGATAACCTCTTTCTTAACTTTTTGTCGTTTATGGTCTTTCTAAGGTGAAATGGAAATTCTAAAGTGAAAAGAAAGCTTGGTTATATTTGTTCAAGGAAGTGATATCCCCTATAATGATTTACCAATCTCGAAACTTTAAAAGCAAATTGAAATTACAAATGACAAAAGAAAGTAAACTGCTGAAATGGAAAGTGCCGTTAATCTAATGAATCAAAACAAGAAACTAGTGAATATGAAAACTAAACTATTCTTGCTGCCAACTGAACACAAAAGAAACTACGCTTATGGAAATTCAAAATTGCAATGAAATAAATCTAAATCAGATTACATCAATTCATTTTCTGACCCTTCATCATTAGACCAGCTATGACTTGCGGAAGTAATCATAAACAACTTGTGTAACTGATTATTTAATTTGCAGAAAAGAAACTAATACTAAACTACACATTTCATCATGCAGCCCCTCACCATCAGTCCAGCTGTGGTTTTCGGAGGTAACCGAAGACGCTAAGAGCAGCTTAATATATCTAATTTTTGTTAGTGAAACTAATACTAAACTACACATTTCATCATGCAGCCCCTCACCATCAGTCCATCTGTGGTTTTCGGAGGTAATCGAAGACGCTAAGAGCAGCTTAATATATCTAATTTTGAAAAAAGGAAACTAATACTAAACTACACATTTCATCATGCAGCCCCTCACCATCAGTCCAGCTGTGGCTTTCGGAGGTAACCGAAGACGCTATGAGTAGCTTAATATGTCTAATTTTGCAGAAAGGAAACTAATACTAAACTACACATTTCATCATGTAGCCCCTCACCATCAGTCCAGCTGTGGCTTTCGGAGGTAGCTGAAGACACTATGAGTAGCTTAATATGTCTAATTTTAACTACTGAATCAGATAAACAAAACTGAAGTGCACAAAACAAAACTGAAGTTAAACAAAGACTGTGAAAGAAAACTAGCAGCAGAATAATATCAGTTTCATATCATTAGAAAAAATACTATGAAAATGCCCTGGGCTGTCTACCTAAAACCTGCACAAGAAAACTGATCAGTATTTTAACAATCATAAAAACATAAAAGACAGGAATGCAATGGAAATTACAGAAATGTATGAACAGAAATAAAACAACTATGAAATATGAACATTTAATGGGTTATGATACAATGACTGCTTAAAGAAATGAAATGAAAAATATATACATTAATACACAGAACCTCGGCTGAGCAGGGGCCCTCTACGCAGCTTTGGTAACGATCCTCAATACAAATTAAGTTGAAAACAGAGTTTTTCACATTAAAAAGCAAGTCATTACAGACTGGTGGTATTACGGCTCAAGGCAGCGTAATCACCACATAACAAAGTACGCACATCAACTCAACAGCTATATCAACTAACAACTATCAACTCACATTCACTAACTCTACGTGCGTATGCAAACGCTCTTTATAAAGCAACAAAATGTAACTGTCTCCTGAAGTTTATGATAGCAGCCAGCATGTAGACCACTAAGGCCACGGATATAGGAGTATGGCCATGTTGGAAAATGGATCTATGGAAGGTGGGCGCTTAAATTCAACTCCAGAACTTTGCACAGATGTCAATTAACCTCCGCAAGCTTGGAAACGGCCGTATGGATGTTTCTATGCCACGAAACAGAGTCCAGCCGACATAGAACTCCACAGTTGACTTCCACGTGGATGGCTTTGACCGCGGCTTTCCTTGACGAATTTTCTTGAACCAATAGGACACGAACCATGTCCTTGTCATTCCTAGCCTGCCCATGTGGCTCGTTTCCTTCGTTGACACCTGTAACATTGATTTCCACAAAATAGCTGCGGAAAGTTGCAGCGGCTGCGGAAAGTGACAAGTTTCCGTAGCTGTATGAACAAAATCTAAATCAAATAGAAAACACACAAACATAATTAAAAACCATGTTAGATACCCTTTTGCACATGATATTGACAATTTTGGAGGTTTAGGTGAGTGAAAGAGATATGGAAAAGTGTATGGAAAAGAGACAAATTCGGGACTCAACATACCCCCACCGTGAAGGTGTTGCATGTCCTCATGCAACCAAAATTTTGACACTCTCTGTTCAATTCATGTGCCTTGATACTTCAGCCAACACATCTAACCCCCTTCTCTTCTTCTTTGGTACTGCCATCATTCTGGGTTTCTTCATGAGGCACCCGAATTTGATATTCACAAGTGCTCTGCTCAATTTTTGGCATTTCCTTTTTAGCTTCTTATTTTTCTTTTGCCAAATACCCAAATGTAACATAGTATTGTCATGGATAATCTTGTCCAGTTTTCCTTGCTCTTTGAGTGTTTCATTTTCATTTTTGATATGTCGATTCAAAAGCTCAAGCTCAAAAATCTCCTGTTTTAATGACTGAACCAAGTCATCCTGCAATGTATGAGGCTGAATAGAAGAGGTACTTGGGCCTGTGGCTGCCTTCTCCAAGGATTCTATATAATCATAGACCTCCTGCTGTTTTGGGTCTACTTCCGGTGTCTTTTTCATTGGATTGTCCTCAAAATGCTGCAAGGGAGAATTATGTTCAAAATTTGGCTGAGGAGAACTTTCATCAATATTTTGCTGAAAATAAGATGGAGTACGCTCATTGTCTGATTGGGAGTGAAAGGAGTCAGGTTCACTAACTGACTGAAATGGACTATGTTCAGTTGGAGACTGTTCAGATGTCTCTTCACCCAAATCAATGAAATGAGGACCTCTCATTTGTGTTTTTCTCAGTTTTCCCTTAAGCCTGCTGCTTCTCCTCACATGCTGTGGTACTCTACCCTTTTGTTCTTGTTTTCCTGTTTTTGCCTTTTTGGATAGAGATGACTGTTTTTGAAGAAAAATTAATCTCTCAGATAGAATTTGGTGATCTTCTTCTTCAGAAGAAGAAGTTTTATGGACAGCCTCAACAATTTATTTCCCTTTTGATATTTTTGGCTTCTTAGTTTTGATTTCCTTCTTCTTCCTTTTTACCAATCTCTCTTCTCTATCATTTTTCTTCATAGTAATAGTAGAAGTATCTTGGATTTCATCTACTGTTCTTTTCCTTCTACTTCTTTTTGCTGTGCTAGCTGCATGAACTTCCTGTGTAGGAGCATCTTGGGTTTCAACATCCATTTTCTTTCTTCTACTCCTTCTAATTGGATTACCTTCAGGAATTTCCTGAGGTTCTTCAAAGAAGTTTCTAACTAGGAATTGTTCCCATGTATCTTTTCTTTCTTTTAGCTCCTTTTCAATCAAAATTTTTATAAGCCCATGATGATATAAATGAGGCTCTACATCTCCTAGGTGTTTTTTCACAGTCACAGCCATTTTCTTCAAGCTATTGAATAGGAAATAAGGAAGATTGAGAGTTTGGTTTTCAAGGAAATTCATCAATATCCTAGTATGATACATGTACATAGAGCCAAAGCGGCCTTCACATGTGATAAATTTCTGAACAATGAGCAATAAAGTGGCCCATTCATCTTTTATTGCATGCACAGGGATTCCTCTTTTGAAAACAGTGATATCCATACCTTGATTTCGGAGGATTGTTCTCCATGCCTCATCACTGATACTTTTGTTTTTGAACCACCGTTCCCCTTCCTGAAGAAGTTCTGTGGCTGCTGCTATTGATGCTTCATTAACCAAAAACTTGAGGTCTCCCACTTCTGCTTCCGAGCCATCAAATGATCTTGCAAACGCTTTGGTAACTTCTCCGTGGTAACCCCGGAATTTCTGAATAAAACGCAGCCATTTAGCTTTTCTCAACATCTCTTTTGCTTGTGGAAATCCCTCTATGAACTTCGGTCCTTCCGGCTTTGCCCTTAATAATTTTCCCATTTTACTTCTCTGTGCTTCACGGCTTGCCTCTGTGAGGGTTTTAAGCGGAAATGGAACGATGGAATACACGGAGTCGAGCACAATGCTGTGGGGACGTTATCACAAAACGGAAATGAGCACCATACACAAAATGGAATAAGACTGTGGGTGAATATACGGGAATGAGAGTGAACAAAAGGAACGGAATGGAGTGAAACAGGGAATGAGAATGAGTAGAGTGAGGTTTTGTAAACACGACATAGACACGACAAAGAGGTTAACAAAGCATAATGCATTCGGCCGCATTTTGAATTTTTGGTGGCTGTGTCATAAATATGAACACGTTTCAATCAATGATTATGAAGTTATGCGGCTTGTAAGAGTCCTTTGTCAACTCAAATACGTATCATTATCTACGGTGGGCTATTTGAACATGAGTAAGAGATCGTGGAAGGTTACGGACTGTCAATATAATCATTGCGCATTATGGGTAGAGCTCATAGTTTAAAATTACATAAAAATGTGTTTTTTTATACTATTTGAAATAAACTTTATTCATACCTTTGGAATCCTTGCTTTTGCCCTTGGTCTTCAACTGATTGATCTTCATTAGTGTCTTAAATGTTCCATTGATCCTCTCCTGCATTTTATTTCATGATTTTATGAAAACAACAACTAACTGTACATTCTTTTTTTTGAAAACAGAGTAGTAGTAGCTGCGGAATCTGCTCCTGGCTGCGGAAACTGGAGTCAGCTGCGGAAACAGATGTCAGCTGCGGAAACTGACACAGCTATTACTTGGCTGAAATAGAAATGAACAAATGAAAAATGACCAGGTGGAAATGGCCATAAAAAGATTTTTATTGATGGAATGGATGAGATGAAGTGGAATGAAGTGAAATGAAATGAAATGAAATGAAATGAAGTGAAATGAAATGGAGTGGGTGGTGAGATGAAATGAAATAAAAGACAGAATTTTTTTTGGAAAATATAGAGTGTCAGGTATCCCTGATTTTCACTCCATATTTTATGTATAAGACTGCCAATCAATGATTGGTTTTCAGGCTTATACCATTTTTTTTTTCTTTTTTTTCTTTTTTTTTTTTTCTTTTTTTTTTTTTTTTAACTTGAAAAACAAAAACTAGCTTGGTAGAGAAGAAGGATTCTTCTGTACCAGCCTGATTGCAGAACTTTCTTGAAACAACTTGACAAAATCCTCTTCAGAGAGTGGCTTATGATAAACTTTCAATCTATGGCCATTCACTAAAAGAGGAGTTTGAAACTCATCAATGGTCTTGATTCTTACAGCTCCATTGTTAAACATCTTGTCAATCTCATATGGCCCAAGCCAATGAGTCTGAAATTTCCCTTGAAAATCTTTAAACTTGGAGTCAAATAACAATGCCCAATCTCCTTCTTGAAACTTCTTCTCTTTGATATATTTGTCATGACACTTAGTTCTTTGATATTGAACTAGATCGGTTCTTAGAATTGCTTCTTGTCTGATCTCATCTAGCTCATTCAATTGCTCCATTCTATGCTTTTGAGCTTCTGATATGTCCATTCCCAACTGAACTGCTATCTTGAAGGTCTTGACTTGGAACTCAATGGGGAACAAGACTTCTTTCCCATAAACAAGTTCATAGGGAGAATGTCTTGTTGTATTCCTCCATGTAGTTCTGTAGGCCCACAAGGCTTCTGGAAGCCTTTCTGCCCAATCTCTTCTATGTAGATGAACAGTTTTGGTAATGATACTTTCAAGAACTTTGTTTCTGGACTCCACTTGACCATTTTCTTGTGGATGGTAAGGAGTAGATTTTCTGTGCTTGATTTTGTATTCTTCCATCAACTTCTCCACCAAATTTGATGTGAATTGGCTCCCCTGATCTGTTACAATTTCTCTTGGAACACCAAAGCGAGTAAAAACATCCTCATTAGGAAAATGAACAACTGAATTTTCAGTAGCATATACTAATGCTTTAGCTTCTACCCATTTAGTAACATAATCAGTGCAAACCAATATATACTTCTTTTGCTTCGATGGTGGATTAATCGGTCCAATGAAATCTAAAGCCCATTTTTCAAAGGGTTCAATGAGTACCTGTGTTTGCAATGGCATTTCATTTGAAAGGGTAGGTTTCCTTACTCTTTGGCAGCTATCACACCTTTTGACATATTGTTTTGCATCTTTGAAGAGAGAAGGCCAATAATATCCCAAGGAAAGGATTTTATAGGCCGTCCTTTTGTCCGCAAGGTGTCCGCCGCATGGTTCATCATGACATGCCTTAAGAATATCAGGCATTTCATCTTCCCTGACACATCTTCTGATCACAAGATCTGGCCCTGTTTTAAACAATTCGTTAGAAATCCATGAATATCTTGAACTCTCCTGAATAATTTTTCGTTTTTCTCTTGGAAATAAATGTGAAGGTAGTTTCCCTGTAACCAAATAGTTAGCAATATCTGCATACCAAGGGGTCTTAATAGTTACTGCAAACAAATATTCATCAGGAAACTTATCTTCTACAGGAGAATCTTCTTTAGTATTTTGAATTATAGACAAGAAATCAGCTACTGTATTCTGTTTTCCTAGTCTATCCAACACAGTAATATTGAATTCTTGCAAAAGTAAAAGCCATCTTGTCACTCTGCCATTAGTAACAGGTTTGTTCATTAAATATCTAATTGCAGAATGGTCAGTATGAATAAAAGTTTCATAGCCTGTTATGTAATGTCTAAATTTATTAATTGCATGAACAACAGCTAAGAACTCTTTTTCAGTCACAGTATAATTCAACTCTGTGGGAGTCAAATTTTTACTGGTGTAATAAATGGCATAAGGAATTAAATCTTTTGACCCAACACAGCTCCAAGAGCTGTATCTGAAGCATCTGTAGAAATATGGAAAGGAAGTTTCCAATTTGGTCCTCTCAAGATAGGTGCTTCGGATATTCTTGTTTTCAAAGTTTCAAAAGCGGATTGACAATCAGGATCCCATTTAAATTCACAGTCTTTTGTAAGCAACTTGAAGAGTGGAGATGCTATTTTAGTGAAGTTTTCTATAAATCTTCTATAGTAACCAGTAAATCCTAGAAAACTTCTAACATCTCTTCGACAATTTGGAATAGGAAACTTGGAGATGACTTCAACTTTTGATCTATCAACTTTAATTCCATCTCCTGAAATATGATGTCCTAAAACAATCCCTTCAGTAAACATCATAAAGCATTTTTCATGGCTTAATGAAAGGTTTGTTTCTTTACATCTTATGAGAACTTTTTCCAAATTTTCTAATGCCTCTTCAAATGAATTACCATAAACCGTAAAATCATCCATATAAACCTCTACACAATCATGGATTAGATCAGAAAAAATTCCTAGTACTGCTCTTTGGAATGTTGCAGGTGCATTACATAACCCAAAAGGAAGCACTCTGTAGGAAAAAGTTCCCCATGGACAAGTAAATGTGGTCTTATCTTGATCTTCAGGTGCTACCTGAATTTGATTATAGCCACTAAAACCATCCAAAAATGAAAAGTACTTTTTACCTGCTAATGTATCTAATACCTGATCAATAAAAGGCAAAGGAAAGTGATCCTTCAAAGTTGCTTTGTTCAACTCCCCGTAATCAATGCATACTCTCCATTTACCATTCTTTTTAGGTACTATAACCAAAGGAGAAACCCATCGGCTATCTGAAATTGGATAAATGAAGTTTACATTGAGAAGTTTTTGGAGCTCTTCCTTCACTATCTCCCTAAGATTTGGATTCATCTTTCTTTGAGGTTGTCTGATTGGTCTACTGTTTTCCTCAATATAGATATGATGGATGCAAGTCTTAGGATCAATACCCTTCATGTCAGTATACTCCCATGCAAATGCAGTAGAATGTTTTTGCAAGATTCTCGTTAGTTCTTCTTGTTGTGACTTCTCCAAATGTTTGTTGATATTCAATGTTTTTTCTGGAAAAATCTCAATAGCAGAATTACCAAACTCTTCCATAGAGTAAAGAGACATTTGTCTAGATGATAAATATTCTATGTCAGATTCCAACTGAAATTGTGTGGGGTCATATTCTCAAGATGTCTCAAAATTTTCTAATGTGTTCAGAATTTGACTATCCTCACTAATTTCAGAAATGGTAAAGACAGGTTGTATAGTGTTCTCATCATCAACCCATTCATTGTCTCCTATTTCTGTGATTGCTCTTGCTGGAGGATACAAATTGAATTTCTTTGTCGAATTACCATTTGAAATGTACATGTCTCCAGATCTACAACTAATAAAAGCATCAGCTGTGTCCAGCCAAGGTCTTCCTAAGATAATTGGATGTCCTCCTAGATTACTTTTGGGAGTCAAAATCATAAAGTCTACTGGATATTCCCAAGAATCTAAGGAGACTGAAATATCTTCTAATACACCATCCGGTTTAATAACCGATCGATCTGCAAGTTGCAATAAGGTAGGTGTAAAAAGAAGGTTAGGAAGTTTTAACTGTTCCATAGTTTGTCTACTCATAATGTTGATAGCAGCCCCTAAGTCAATCAATGTGTTTGGAATTTCTATCCCATTTATATGTGTCTTGACAATTGGACTTCCTGGATCTACATATTTCTGCATGGCAATTTTTCCCATCATAATGTTTGCAATCTTTCCTACCAGGTGGATTCTTCTTGTGTCCTTTAGCTTTCTTCCTGGTCTTTTGAAACTCAACTCCTTTATGGTTTTTGCTAGAATAGGAATTTCTCGAATGGCTTGTAGCAATGGGATCTTGATACAAACATTCTTCAATTCATCTAGAAAGTCATAGTTAGGCAACAAAATTTGTTTTTCCACCCCCTTATCAATTTGTAGTCTTTCCGGAAAAGGAGGTGTAGATGAAGATACATGTTGCTCAACTATAGGAGTTGTGGATACTAGCTTTTCTTTTTCTTTTTGAATTTTTGAATTTTGAAGAGATTCTTCCTCAGAACCCTTATTGACTTGAAGAGAGTCCTCCTCAGAGGTATCTTGCTCTTGAATGTCTATAGAAGGTTTTTCTTAAACTCTACCAGATCTGAGTTGTACATCGTTGAGAGGAACAATCATATAGGTAGGAAATTGTTGTCCTTCTACCATATAAGTAGTTTGAGGATTCTTATTGTTAGGATTTGGCAGTGGCTGAGTTGGAAGTTGATTTGTCTTTTGTTGGTATGGGAGCATGAGTTGAGGATTTGTATTTTGTTGAGAAGGTTGATGTTGTGGAAATGGCAATGAAAGTTGTTGTGGATTTTGGCTTGGAAATTGTGGAGCTTGCTGATTTTGAAAAGATGGAGGATATTGATAAAATTGAGCAAATCTTCCATAAGGATTTTGCATCCCTTGTACCCATGGCTGATATGAATTTTGATGTTGGGGCCAAGGTTGTTGCCAAGGAGTCCAATTTGGTGGGGTTTGAAGATTCATAGGGTTATTAAACCCTTGAGATTGTTGTCCCCGCCAAGGTCTCCTTGCGACAAAACAGAGAGATTCTATTGAATTTGGATCTTCTTGAAAAACAGCTTTGAGTCCAGGGATTGAAGGACAATCCTTGATTTCATGATTTTCTGAGCAAATCATACATGTTTCTACAACTTTTGCATCCAAAGGACATTCCCTTAAAGCATGTTTCTTTCTACATTTCGGACAAAAGATGGCTAAAGCATCTGTTTCTGCTTTCTGCTTGTTTTGGATTTTAAGGGTGTCTAATTGTTCACTAAGACCCCCTAAGATATCAGTTTTAAACTCATCAAGCATATTACCAATCTCTTCCCTACTTACTGATCCAGTTGCAGATTTGTTAGCCCTAATAAGAGAAGAATCCCTAGGCCCTTTTCCAGTTTTAGATCTTCCCCTTGAGAATTGGATACATAGTTCCGTTATATCATGAAATGGGAGTTGAGAAATGTCTCCTTTACCCATCATGTTTAAAATGTCTATCCATTCATCTCTAATGGCTTTTAATAGGAGGGCTTTCAAGGTTTCATTATCTAAGTTGCTCATCTTTGCTCTTTTCAAGTTGTATTGAAATCTTTCAATTAAGTCTTCCAAATTTTCATCTTTTTTTTGCATCATTTTGAATACCTCATCCTTGTGATTGGTGGGCATACAATAGTCCAAGTATCTATCCAAAAATGTTTGTTTCATATCATTCCAAGTCCCGATAGATTGAGTGGCTAATCCCATGAACCATTTCAAAGCAGATCCCTTCAATGTTGAAGGAAACAGTTTGAGTTTTTGAGAATCTTCCATATAGTCATAAGTTCGGCACACTACTTCAAACTCAAACAGAAATGTTTCAGGATCCTCACTTCTTAATCCATAAAAGTTAGGGAGAACAGATGGTGAAATATTTTTCATTGTTGCATGAGTTTCCTCATCAACTATAGGGAATCCAAGAAAATCGTCCCTATTTCTACCATTATTTCCTTCACCATTGTTATCTTCATTATCTCCTCCTCCTCTACCTCCACCTCTATTTATTACTTCCTCCGCCATGATAGTTTCTTTAGAGTCCTTATAGTCCTCTAGTTCTTCTATCAAGGAAGGATGAGAGAAAGTTTCTTTGTTTTCTAAGTAGGCTTTAGTAGGTGGTGTAGGAGAATCCTCTAATTCAGCTGTTCTTTGACTTCCAAAAATCTTAAGGCTAGGGGTAGATGATGGTGAATCTGGTCTATGCCTTGAAGAAGATGGAGTTATGAAAATCGAACTCTTGGCTTTAGCTATAAACCTTCCCCTAGAATCTCTTGCTCTATGCATGTCATTTTTTTTATATATTTTTTAACAAAAGTTGGGCTAATAATTCTCTTTCTGATCTTCCATATCACACTAGGTGCAAGAAGAGAGCATACTTAAGAAATTACTAAACCAATAACTCTCTTTTCTGATCCTCCAGATCACACTAGGTGCAAGAGGAGAGCATACTTCAAGAAGTTATCAAGTTTTCCCTTCTTTTATGATTTTATGTGTTTTTTTTAAAGAAATTGGCTACCTAGTTACACTTCCCCGGCAACGGCGCCAAAATGTTTGGTCAATTAGTGTGTCCTAAATTGCTGCATTTAATTGTCAATCCGGGAATCGTAAGCTGATGAAGTGCGGCGCACTATATGTGCAAGATAACCTCTTTCTTAACTTTTTGTCGTTTATGGTCTTTCTAAGGTGAAATGGAAATTCTAAAGTGAAAAGCAAGCTTGGTTATATTTGTTCAAGGAAGTGGTATCCCCTATAATGATTTACCAATCTCGAAACTTTAAAAGCAAATTGAAATTACAATGACAAAAGAAAGTAAACTGCTGAAATGGAAAGTGCTGTTAATCTAATGAATCAAAACAAGAAACTAGTGAATATGAAAACTAAACTATTCTTACTGCCAACTGAACACAAAAGAAACTACGCTTATGGAAATTCAAAATTGCAATGAAATAAATCTAAATCAGATTACATCAATTCATTTTCTGACCCTTCATCATTAGACCACCTATGACTTGCGGAAGTAATCATAAACAACTTGTGTAACTGATTATTTAATTTGCAGAAAAGAAACTAATACTAAACTACACATTTCATCATGCAGCCCCTCACCATCAGTCTAGCTGTGGCTTTCGGAGGTAACCGAAGACGCTAAGAGCAGCTTAATATATCTAATTTTGCAGAAAGGAAACTAATACTAAACTACACATTTCATCATGCAGCCCCTCACCATCAGTCCAGCTGTGGCTTTCGGAGGTAACTCAAGACGCTAAGAGCAGCTTAATATATCTAATTTTGCAGAAAGGAAACTAATACTAAACTACACATTTCATCATGCAGCCCCTCACCATCAGTCCAGCTGTGGCTTTCGGAGGTAGCTGAAGACACTATGAGTAGCTTAATATGTCTAATTTTAACTACTGAATCAGATAAGCAAAACTGAAGTGCACAAGACAAGACCGAAGTTAAACAAAGACTGTGGAAAGAAAACTAGCAGCAGAATAATGTCAGTTTCATATCATTAGCAAAAATACTATGAAAATGCCCCGGGCTGTCTACCTAAAACCTGCACAAGAAAACTGATCAGTGTTTTAACAATCATAAAAACATAAAAGACAGGAATGCAATGGAAATTATAGAAATGTATGAACAGAAATGAAACAACTATGAAATATGAACATGTAATGGGTTATGATACAATGACTGCTTAAAGAAATGAAATGAAAAATATAAACATTAATACACAAAACCTCAGCTGAGCAGGGGCCCTCTACGCAGCTTTGGTAACGATCCTCAACACAAATTAAGTTATGAAAACAGAGTTTTTCACATTAAAAAGCAAGTCATTACAGACTGGTGGTATTACGGCTCAAGGCAGCGTAATCACCACATAACAGAGTACGCACATCAACTCAACAACTATATCAACTAACAACTATCAACTCACATTCACTAACTCTACGTGCGTATGCAAACGCTCTTTATAAAGCAACAAAATGTAACTGTCTCCTGAAGTTTATGATAGCAGCCAGCACGTAGACCACTAAGGCCACGGATATAGGAGTATGGCCATGTTGGAAAACGGATCTATGGAAGGTGGGCGCTTAAATTCAACTCCATAACTTTGCACAGATGTCAATTAACCTCCGCAAGCTTGGAAACGGCCGTATGGATGTTTCTATGCCACGAAACAGAGTCCAGCCGACATAGAACTCCACAGTTGACTTCCACGTGGATGGTTTTGACCGCGGCTTTAACCATGTTAGATACCCTTTTGCACATGATATTGACAATTTTGGAGGTTTAGGTGAGTGAAAGAGATATGGAAAAGTGTATGGAAAAGAGGCAAATTCGGGACTCAACAGGCATCAAAACCAAAAATCTTCAAATGCAAATAATCACAAGACTGACCCAACCAAACTTCTTTAGGAATTTTAGTTTATTGCAACAGAAGGCGATCTGTTAACTAAATAACAAGCAGTAGATACTGCTTCTTCCCACAACTCCTTTTGCAGGTTCACATTACTGATCATGCTTCTGGCTCTTTCCATAAGAGTCTGATTCATTCGTTCAGCAACGCCATTTTGCGAAGGAGTATAAACAACAGTTTTATGTCTTCCTAGAAATCAACGTTCAAAGTTAGATCCAAAATCGAAATGTTGTGTCTTTGTTGGATATGATTATGCAGTGAAGGGATATAGGTTGTGGGACCCTTCTTCACGGAAAATAGTCATTAGTAGAGATGTAACATTTGATGAATCTTCTCTTTTAAAATCAGATGTTGCATCTCTACTAATGACTATTTTCCGTGAAGAAGGATCCCACAACCTATATCCCTTCACTAAACAATCATATCCAACAAAGACACGACAATTTGATTTTGGATCTAAATTTGAACGCTGATTTCTAGGAATAAGAGCATAGGCATCACAACCAAAAATCTTCAAATGCGAATAATCACAAGACTGACTCGACCAAAATTATTAAGGAATTTTACAGTTTATTGCAACTGAAGGTGATCTTTTAACTAAATAACAAGCAGTAGATATTGCTTCTACCCACAACTCCTTTTGTAGGTTAGAATTATTGATCATGCTTATGGCTCTTTTCATAAGAGTCTGATTCATCTGTTCAGCAATGCCATTTTGCTAAGGAATCCTTCTTCACAGAAAATAGTCATTAGTAGAGATGTAACATTTGATGAATCTTCTCTTTTAAAATCAGATGTTGAAAAAGTTGAACAGGAGCAAGTATCGCCAAGTCAGCAGATTCAATTGGAGACTAAACCTTTTCTAGAAAGTCGAAAGGAAGGAGAGACTTCTGATGAAAAAGGTGGAGAAGCAAAGGAAACTGGAGAAATTCCAGAATCAAGTAAGCAACCAGTCACTCTAAGAAGGTCTACAAGGGAAAGAAAAACGCCCAAAAGGTATGAAGACTCTGCTTCATCTTTTGCATTGATTACTGAAGATGGGGAACCTTCTTGTTATCAAGAAGCAGTAGATGATGCAGATAGCAAGATATGGAAAAAGGCTATGGAAGAATAAATGGACTCCTTAGCCAAGAAAAATACCTAGGATCTTGTAGAACTTCTTGAAGGGAGAAGTGTTGTTGGGTGCAAATGGGTCTTCAAGTTGAAGAGAAAAGTTGATGGAATTATTGAGAGGTATAAGGCAAGATTGGTTGCAAAAGGTTATTCTCAGGTTGAAGGTATTGATTTTCATGAGATTTTTTCACCAGTAGTTAAACTTATTTCTATTCGTACTTTGTTAGCACTAATTTCTTTACTTGACCTTGAGTTAGAATAGTTATATGTTAAAACAACCTTTATTCATGGTGATTTGGATGAAGAGATATATATGGATCAGCGAAAAGGTTTTGTGCAAGGTCGCAACAGAAGATTAGTTTGCAAGCTCAGGAAATCATTGTATATCCTGAGGCAGTCACCCAACAAATGGTACAAGAAGTTTGATTCCTTCTTGGTGAGCCAGAATTTTATCAGAAGTGAGTATGATCATTGTGTATACTTCAAAAGTTTCAATGGCATATTCATTATCTTGGTGTTGTATGTTGATGATATGCTTATTGCAAGCAAAATCATGGAAGAAATCAACAGGTTAAAGGCTCAGCTTTCTAGGACGTTTGAAATGAAGGATCTTGGAGTGGCAAAACATATCTTGGGCATGGAGATACACAGAGACAGGAAGAATGGTAAGCTTTGGTTATCACAACAAAAGTATGTGGAGAAAGTACTTGAAAAGTTCGGTATGAACAATGTGAAACCTGTTAATGTTCCATTAGCTTTCCATTTTAAGCTTTCTTCAGGTTTAAGTCCTAGAACTAATGAAGAAAATAAGTATATGTCTCGTGTACCATATGCAAATGCGGTAGGAAAATTAATGTATGCGATGGTATCTACAAGACCTGACATTTCACATGCAGTTGGAGTTGTCAGCAGGTTCATGGAAAATCCAGGAGAAGAACATTGGAGAGCAGTGAAATGGGTGCTTCGATATTTGAGAGGCATAAGTGAACATTGCATCAGCTTTGATGGTCGTGAAGGTTCAGTCTGCGGATATGTAGATGCTGATTATGCAGGTGATTTGGACAAAAGGAGGTCTACTACAGGTTATGTTTTTACTCTTTCCGGTGGAGTAATCAGCTGGATGTCAAAGCTTCAAGAGACAATTGCTTTGTCCACTACTGAAGCAGAGTATATAGCTGCTTCAGATGCCTGTAAAGAGGCAATCTGATTAAAAGGTCTGCTTGATGAGATTGGAAGGATGCAGGAGAAAGTGAATGTGTTTTGTGATAGTTAGAGCGCTATTCATTTGGCTACAAATCCAGCCTATCACAACAAGACCAAGCACATCGATGTAAGGTATCACTTTGTGAGACATGTAATCGAAGGTGGCAAAGTAGTTTTCAAGAAGGTCCGCACACAGGAAAATCATGCAGATATATTCACGAAGCCAGTTACAGTAGAGAAGCTGAGATGGTGTCTCGCTTCTCTCGGCTTGCGGGAAAGATGATGAATGGGCATGGGCAAGGGATTAGGAAAATTATTGTCAAGGTGGAGTTTGTTAAAATATGACAATAAATGTAAATAATGTAATTTTGGGAAAATTACTTATTAACTGTTAATTGGTTGAGTAACGAAATGAAGTTAGAATAAAAAAATAGGCTCAAGTTAAATTGGATGGCCCGAGAGGCTTGTATGTGCGTAGAATCATTTTGATTAATAGAGTTTCCAATCCCTTGCCCCGTGGAGGTTTCCTTGACACCCTGTCAAGGTTTTACCACGTAAAATTATGTGTTTTGTGTGAGTTAATTTCAGTTTTTCTTTCAGTTATATAATTGTGTTTCTTTCTCCTTTTATCTTCAAAAAATCAAGACTGTTATGAGGTATGCCATACAAGCTAGCATATATCCATTACATGTTAGCCCATGTGTTACCACATGCCCATCAGATGTCATGCTATGCACTGTATACATTAACACTTGCAAATCACTTGTATTTCTATGTTTATTGTCTATTCACCCTCCCTAATTCCCTAATTCCTGGTGTGTGAGCTTTGTTCGAGCAAAGTTTGTACATTCATTAAAGGATTTTGTTTTGGAAACTTTTTAGCTGTTACAGGTTCTATCCACTCTTATTACTTCGAGATTCACTTTGATGATAATATGATTGATAGGATACCTGCACGACAAAATGAACTGAATTGGATATTTACAATAGTGATTGATACTATTGCATGGAATGTCTAATCTCATGGTAATGACCTTTGCATTTTAGTAGCCATTAAGGAAATGCTTATTCTTGTTATAATATATACATGAATTGTACTCACAAAGTGTTTTTGTTGCAAAATTGCTTCAGAGGTTGTTTCGACAAGACTTTCTAGTTGCAAGTCTCTTCCGAAATTTCTTGTTTTGGGAATGCATAATGCGCGCTTCAAACTTTTCTTCCCCTTCTTCTCCACCCTTGCCACCTACTCCTCTGCATCCCATGTGGTAATATGTTTTGGAAATATTACTTTCATTGTTATTGTCCATGTCTAAATGGTTTATTGATTGAGGTTATTATTTTATTTTCCTTTACAGGGATGCATGGGATATGGCAGTTGAAATTTGTCTTTTTCAGCTTCCAAATTTTCTCAGTGGTTCAAACGTTGAGTTTCAGGTAAGTTCCTGGCATGCTGAATTGTATATGAAGATTAAATTTTCACTTATACGAAACTTACACTACTAATAAACTGCAGTCTTGTCATCTCCAAACATAATATCTCCCATATCATAGATGGGGCAAACTGTCATACCAACATTATTTCTTAGGCATGTGTCTAGTCGTGTTGAAATGAAAGTATAGAGCATCCTTCACTGTTTTTGGCACACCAAGTGAAGTTATCAACGCACCTTTCAGGTTGTTCATTTTACTTCTTCTCAATCACAATGGACAAGCTATTCCTAGTTTGTGAAAATGTCCCTCCTAGATAGTAGTAACTAAGGACTTTCTTCCTTCAAGATTCTCTGGACTCTGTGCATTTCCTTTTGAATTCCATTGTTCAAATTTCCTTCCTTGCCTTTTCTTATTGGTTGTCTTCATGACCTTCCTTCTTGGTTGTCTCCATAGTAAGCACCTGATCAAAACATTTGTTTTGAACTTATTAAGCCATTGCTCTTCTTGAAGGAGAATATCACCAAGCTCTTTAAGTGAAACCATGCAAGTCTTCCTTGATGGTTCAAAGTTTAAACACCTAAATCAACCAATCGCTTTGTTAAAGCAACAATATCCTTTGGATCTCTATCTAAATTTATTGTTAGAGCACCCAAATCCTTTGGATCCAGAGTATAAATAACAAAAAGTTGGTTGCAAAGTATTCCATGCGGGTTATATAATCAACAAGGATCATTCTCAATAGGTTTCAAAACATATTAACTTTCCCAATTTTTGAATGAGGAATGATATGATGACTTACAATATATTTGAAGTCCTAGTTTGCATCGTCATCACATGCCTCAAAGATCACCAAAAGCAATGGTAGTAGGACCAAATCTCCTTGCCCTTTATGATCTTCCACAATCTTTGCTTCACTAAAAAAATCTTTATGCAAATTTTCCAAATGGAATAGTTGCCACCATAAAATGTGACCCTAGGTAAGGGAGTGCTTGGTTTCGTTGAAGAATATCCAAAACATGAAATTCACATAGAATCTACAAAACATGATAGAAATAGAACTACCACTGCTCTGACACCTAAAATCAGTGACAATTTTCAAGAACCGATCATGGCTCTGATAATATAGTACTATACAATCAAAACTAAGATTTCTCTGAATTAGAGTATTTCCAGGATCAAAACAACTTGTGTTAGGATAAATTATTGGATAAAAGGGAGGAAAGTTTAATTTGTGTAGGTCTGTTTGTTGTTGCGTAAGTCCATACCTTTAAGGGCAAAGGCTTATCGCATGTTGCACATTCTGATAATAACACCCAACTTTTTACTCTTAGTGTATGTTGCAAGATAGTAGATACACAACCTCTTCAATAGGGTATGGATGTACCTAAGATTTTGCTAATCATAATAATTCTAATTTGATAATATAATCAAACTAGAGCTCTCAAAGTTTTAGTGTCGACACGTTTTTTAACCACATGTGCCCAAGCCATTACCTTTTTAATCACGTTCTTGGTATATGGCAAAGAAACATTAATATTTCAGCAAGACTTCATCTTGATACTCAAATTCATTTACTGATATTATTCACTCCAATATACTAATTGACATAAATCCATCTTAACCTTCTATTAAGCATTTAGAGGGATAAAAAATTGGATGCTAGTAAGCATTTAGAGGGATAAAAAACTGGATGCTAGAAATATCAGGATCATTTACCGATATGACTCAATCTAAAATACTGGACATCTAATGGGAAAATAACCTTCTAACTTTGGAATGCTAGAAACACTTGTTATCACCCATATAACAATCATGGCTAAGATTGGAAACTCAAAAAACTTCTTTTATGTTTTCCAATTTCCATGTCTCCTTTAGATGATGGGTGATAACAATCATGGCTAAGATTGGAAACTCAAAAAACTTCTTTTATGTATTCTAATTTCCATGTCTCCTTTAGATGATGGGTGATAACAATCATGGCTAAGATTGGAAACTCAAAAAACTTCTTTTATGTTTTCTAATTTCCATGTCTACTTTAGATGATGGGTGATAACAATCATGGCTAAGATTGGAACTCAAAAAACTTCTTTTATGTTTTCTAATTTCCATGTCTACTTTAGATGATGTAAAGTAAAAAGGTTTTCTAATTTCCTTCTCTCCTTTATATGATAGAATGACATTCCTTCTCTATTTTAGATAATGTAAAGTATGCCATATGATAGAATGACATGTCATTTATATCATCCTTCACTCAAACACTTAGAATATTTCTACAAAATAGTCTTCTCTACTTTAGATGATGTGAAGTAAAGAAGTTTTCTAATTTCCTTCTCTACTTTCGATGATGTAAAGTATGCTGTATGATAGAACGACATATCATTTATATCATCCTTCACTCAGACTCTTTAGAATATTTCTACAAAATAGTTTTCAATGATAGTTTCTGGCAGTTTACCTTAAAGTAAAAATGAAGTCTATAGTGTAGCACATTGTCATGCACACAAATATAATTAGTGCATTCATGATTCACATTATAGGATGTGCAATATTCAAGGTGCCAAAGTATGGTATGGATTTCATGCATAAGGGTTGTAACATGGGATATATTCTCTCATTGACATGTAGAAAATAAAGCACTGGTTCTGATCATGGATAAGTAATAGGATGTGCAATATTCAAGGTGCCAAAGTATGGTATGGCTTTGATGCATAAGGGTTGTAGCATGGGATCTATTTTCTCATTGACACGTGGAAAAGAAAGAACTAGTTCCTATCATGGATAAGTAATTCATGTTGGTTGAGTCCATGCATTAAAAAACACTCTATGATAAATAAATAAATAAAAAATTTACAATAAAAATGTGAAATATAAAACATATATTTTTTGTTAATACTTTAGGTTTTTAGGATATGAAATTTACTAATTTATTGAAATATAGAAAATTTATAGTTTTTCCTTAGAAAGCTATGTGTTTTCCTTGTATCTGTTATGACAATATTGTTTTTAAGATGGAGTATCATAGAATTTGTATTGTTTTTAAGATGGAGTATCATAGAATTTGTAAACTAGGATGACTTAAAGCTAAATCTTGTCTTAATTGTCATAGAAATCTGTCAATTGACTTTCCTTTAAATTAAAGTGTCTCATCAATTTTATGTTGGTTATGACACTCTTTAAAGATCAAAGATAGACTTTTCCAAACTAGGATGACTTAAAGCTAAATCTTGTCTTAATTGTCATAGAAGTCTATCAATTGACTTTCCTTTAAATTAAAGTGTCTCATCAATTTTATGTTGGTTATGACACTCTTTAAAGATCAAAGATAGACTTTTCCACCCTAACTTGCAAAGGGTTATTTTAAAAAATAAACAACGATATTTATATTCATCAACTAGAATTATATTCATTGTGATATTTTCTTCAATAATTTATGGAACTATTTTTTAGTCATTTGAAAGAGATACAAAACTCTTTATGTATTTAATGTAACAAGAATGTAATACATTCATTATAAATGTAGAATGGATATTGAATATAAAATATTTTTAAAATAGATTGGGAAATTTTATAATCATGAAAACATTTCCAAAAAATCTAGCACTGTTGTTCACATGTTCATGCAATTAACAACAAAGATTTATATAGAAAAGAAGGAAAGGGAAATAAAGATTTATATACAAAGAAGGAAAGGGAAATAAGACTCAAATTACATCAAGACTCAAATTACATCATGGTTTAGCTACACAATCACCAATTTGTTACAAGACTCAAATTACATCATGGTTTAGCTACACAACCACTAGTTTGTTACAATAGACTATAATGTTGAAGAACTTTGGCCTTCACAAATTTTGTTGAGAGTAGTACTTACCCAAAAAATGTGTTATATTTTATTGGAATTTGGGAATGGCAGTAGGGCTCAAAAAACTAAAATGTTGAAGAAATTTGGCCTTCACAAATGCTGTTGAGGGTAGTACTTGTACTACCTAACAAATGTGTTGTATTTGATTAGAATTTGGGAATGGCAGTGGGGATAAAAAAAGTGTCTCTGATGTTTTGCAACATTCCTAGAATGACCATCATAGTAAGCCGTCTTTGAGGAGATTTATTAGTGCAAAGAAATCCCACATTTATTAATGAACTAAGACAATTGAGATTGTTATTTTCTTCAATGCAGCTACTAGTCCTCCTTAATAGAGCCATGTCCACCACTTCCCTTATCCTGTTTGGAAAATTATTACCCACCCATTTATGCAAGTTCATTCCTTCGACAAACATGTCATGTGTGGGCTTCTTTCCAGTGAGAATTTCCAATAGCACTATTCCATAGCTATAAACATCAATGTTTGTTATAACTTGTCCACCCACTCCATATTCTGCATTCATAGATACTCATCATAAGTTTTTTAATTCACAATGTGCAAAGCTAAGAAAATCATAACATTACTTAATATGTTCATTGTTATGTAGTTCAGATAATACCTGGAGGAATGTACCCTGTAGATCCTTTGAGTGTATATGTGGAAGTGAAATATGCATCTTCATTATTTGCAAAACATATAGCAGCAATGCCAAATTCTGTTAAATATGCAGTCATATCTTCACCCAAAAGCACATTATTGGGTTTCAAATCACAATGGATCACTTGCACAAAACACTGGTGATGGAGATATGCCATGCCTTGGGCGATGTCTATTGCTATATTCAAGCTTTGAATCAAATTCAAGCCACTTTTTTCTCCATCATTGGGATATAATCACTTTTCTAAATTCAAGCCACTTTGTTCTCCATCATTGGGATATAAACACTTTCCTAGGCTTCCATTTGGCATTAATGGAAATATCAAAGCTTTGATTTGGAGATCTGAATAACAGGTTATGACCCTAATCAGATTTCGATGTCTATCTTTACCCAAAACATTGCACTCTCTCTCAAAACTCTTCTGAGCCCCTTCATTTTCAATATTGAAAATCTTGATAGCAACCATTGTGCCATCATTCAAAACCCCTTTGTAGACTTTTCCAAAGCTTCCAACTCCTAATAGGTTGGCATCACTAAATCCATTTGTTGCAATGACAAGTTATGCATAGGAAATTCTTTGATGCTCCACATTTAAGGATGGCCTAGTCTCTCTAAAAATATGCCCCTTGCAATTCTGTCTCCACAATATTCCCAAAAACAAAGACAATACAACAATTGTTGCAATAGAAACAACAAGAATGATAACTCGTTTGAGATTCAAAACACTTCTATGTTTGTGGAAATAGCATGGTGATAGACTTACCCAAGGTCCACATAGAACCAAGATTTCCCATAAATGTTGTGGCACCAATCTTTTTGAAAACTCCACCTTTAGGGACTTCTCCCGACAGCTTGTTGAAAGAAACATTCAAGTGGTGGAGCATTGCGAGATTTTCCAGTGATATAGGTATTCCACCTGACAATTAATTGGAGGAGAGATCTAGGTCCTAGAGATTTAGAAGTTCACTGAGTGACATTGGTATTGAACCATCAAGTTTGTTGCAAGAAAGATTCAAATACACTATTTCTTGGCAGCTTCCGAGTGCACTTGGAATGTGTCCAGTTAATTGATTCATAGAAATATATATAGCTCGAAGTTTATTGAGTTTTCTTAGTTCTAAAGTTACATGGCCATGTAATAAATTGTTTGAAAGGTTGAAATAGAAAGCTAAATTTGCAAGGCCTGCAACCTCTGGAGGTATGTGCCCACTAAGCTTGTTATATGATAGATCTAGCTCTAGTAAGTTCACACATTTTCCTAAATTTGTAGGTATATTTCCTGATAACTAGTTATGATTAAGATCTAGATATCTTAGTTGGTGAATGCTGGCCACAAAATCAGGGATTCTTCCATAGATATTATTGTTAGAGAGATCTAAGAGCCCTAAGATTTTGAGTTTCCCAGTTTCTGTAGCAATGTTTCCTTGTAAATTTTTGAAATCCATATATAATCTCTCCAAATTTTGAAGCATATTAACTGAAGAAGGAATCAAACCTGTAAAAAAATTGCTTCCTAAACAAAGGAATATTAAGCTAGTCAGGTTTCCAATTTGTGGAGGTATTCCTCCCATTAATTCATTGGCACTCAAGTGTAAGTTGTGGAGTTTTGCAGGAAACTATCCTGTAGGAAACAACAATTGTCCCGTGAGATTATTATAGGATAATTCTACCCATTGCAGATTGGAACAGTTAATAAGAGTAGTAAAAATGGGGCATCTTATGGTGCTGCCACTAATCAGGTGATTTCCCCCAATGAAAAGCGTGTGGAGATGTGTTAATTTACCTAGCTCCATGGGCACTATTCCGCTGAGCTGGTTCCCGGATAAGTCGATTATTTCGAACTTCCTACAATTGAAGAGGGAAGCAGGAATATAGCCACTCAACTTATTAACACCCAAATAGAGTAGGTTTAACTAGGTCGTCTTGATACACAACTCCGATGGAATGTGGCCAACTAATTGGTTAAAAGATATATCCAATGCTTCAATATTTATGCAATTAGACAATGAAGACGGAATGCATCCCGTTAGATGGTTACCCCCCAGTCCAAGAAGGATGGGCTGGCTTAGCATACCCAATTTGGAAGGAACACTGCCGTGATGGTTATTGTTGGACAAATATATGTAGTGCAAAGAGGATATGTTTCCCAAATAGTTGGGGATTGTTCCCATCAAATTGTTATTTCCCAAGGACATGGTCAATAGCTTGGGGAGAACACATAGTTGTGGGGGAATGTATGTTGTGAGATTGTTATAGGAGAGAGTCAAGTTCCGCAAACTGCAGCAGCTACCCAGAGTGGGGGGAATGGAACCCTTGAGTTGATTGAGAGACATGCGAAGCATATTTAAGCGAGAGATGATTCCCAATTGAAGGGGATGTGACCATGGAAACTATTATTGTGAAGATCGAGTATTGTAAGAAAAGAGAGATTAGCGAGAAGAGGAGAGATTGTACCTTTTAATCCCATGTGCGAAACATTTAGAGAAACGACTCACTATCTGTGCCTGCTGCATATGATACCCGTCCACTGGCAGAATGAAATATTTGGTTTCCAAGTAGTGGCTAATGATTGATAGGGATCATATGTGATAGCAGACTTGAATGCCAGCAGAGCGTGCTGATCGGAAGCGTTGTTGAGACGAGGATGGTGAGGATTAGAGAGATGGGGTGTTTGTGTGGAAAACACAAAAGGATTGAGAAAGAGAATGAAATAAAAAAGGAGTAAGCAGCACTAGCAAAGAGAAGGGACGTAACATATCTCCATCTTCTGCTTCTCTAACAGAATGATCTTTGAAACGCAAGAATCACAATGGCTCAAAAAACCATTGTGATTGATTATATAGACGCATAAATTCATTTTTTACCTTCGAATTTAGAATAATAGAAAATGTAAAACTAGAAGAAATTCCAGAAATCTAACGTACATACCACGCACCTCGATAGGATTTTGAATAGAATAATAGAAAATGTAAAATTAGAAGAAATTCCAGAAATCTAATGTACATACCATGCACCTCAATAGGATTTCGCAAAGGAATAGTTCAATTGTTTGGCAGGTAGTTTTTGGGATATTTTTTTTAGCAAGGGCTAGCTTTCTTTAGACCTGAGAGATTTTATTGTGAAATTTCACAGAAAAAGGTAAAATTTAAAAGTGAAATAGAGCAACAATATAAGTTGTTTTTAGTCTTATAAACGTTAAAATAACTTTGTATTTTTCTAGTCTTTCAAAATAATAAACGTTAAAATAACTTCTTCTTCTTCCAATCTTCCAAAATAATATCTTGGACGAATGCATCTAGTCTGCTATTTTTTCCATAAATCTTTTAAGACCACTTTCCGCAAAATTTAAAAGTGAAATAGAGAAACAATCTGTCTTATAAGTTGTTTTTAGTCTTATAAACGTTAAAATAAATTCTTCTTTTTCCAATCTTCCAAAAGAATAACTTCTTCTTCTTCGAATCTTCCAAAATAATATCTTGGACGAATGCATCTAGTCTGCTATTTTTTCCATAAATCTTTTAAGACCGCTTTCCACAAAATTTAAAAGTGAAATAGAGAAACAATTTGACTTATAAGTTGTTTTTAGTCTTATAAACGTTAAAATAACTTCTTCTTTTTCCAATCTTCCAAAATAATAAACATTAAAATAACTTCTTCTTCTTCTAATCTTCCAAAATAATATCTTGGACGAATGCATCTAGTCTGCAATTTTTTCCATAAATCTTTTAAGACAACTTTCCGCAAAATTTAAAAGTGAAATAGAGAAACAATCTGTCTTATAAGTTGTTTTTAGTCTTATAAACCTTAAAATAACTTCTTCTTTTTCTAATCTTCCAAAATAATAAATGTTAAAATAACTTCTTATTTTTTTGTAAGCTTAGGTGGTACCTTCTATTTTCTATTAATAAAGTCGGGCAAAAGATACAAAAGTAGACCTCAACCTGTCCGCAGGAAACCAGGTATTTTTGCCATCGAAGTTCAAAATAAGTCAGCCAAAACATAAAAAGTCTTAACAACCTATACCATATCTGTCGATACTAGATATCCAAGTCTAGAGACAATATCATATACAAAAAGGATTAACCATTTAAAATGAAAGTGCAACATAAGAACAATAAAGACTTAATCCTCCTCAGATTCAATAGGAGCTGGATCTTTCGCTGTAGCTCTTGGTAATTCAATTGAAATCTGTTGCATTGCCTTAATTTCCTTCTCCAATCTTCCAAGCCTCGCATATTGATGCAACTGATGTAAATTGATTTCCTGAATATTCCTATTTATATCAGCCAAGGTTGATTCCAGCTTTGTTTTAGCTATAGACATAACAGCCTTAGCTAACAGGAATTTAATTAACCAATAGGTTCATACAGATTTTTGAAACAGAGAAGTTCAAACCTGAGTGTGCCCAGGGTCTGTAATAACAGTTTGCATATCCTCCAGAGCCATATCATCTTCCAAATCTATGTTATCAAGAACCTAAGTTTCCCATCCGTAAATACGGGCACGAACTGAATTAGGGATGTCTGTCATAAAAGTTTGAACTAGTGGCTCAAGATGTTGATGAACCAACTTCCTTCCTCTTTTCTGGTGCATTTCAGGAGAGGGCTTCTTGCATTCCCCCCCAGTAGGCTTCCTTCCTCGTTTAACCATTTTAGAGAAACCTAACAAATCTGTTAAAAATTTCAACCAAACAACAATACTAGTTAGCGTCATAAATAACACGTAAGGCAGAGCACGAACAACAGTTCCATCTCCCAGGTCAGTCAACAAGAAGAAGATAAGAGGTAAACAACCAGAGAGAACATGACAACATCTGAACAGGTCCAGAAAAGGCTGAAGAGCAACCTGCTTTCTAGAGACCCTATCAAAGACCCAGAAATCATAACGAAAATAGCAATCTTGAAGGGAAAAAGGCCAATTCAAAGTCCCAATTACATATTTATGAAGGTAAAATGAACCAACATAGCCCATAAGAATTTGCATGCAGGTTCCCAACAATCCCCGAAAGAAAGCAAGGTGCAAAGAAATTACCCGATTCAGATATTGTAAAAGGAGAAAATTAACAGAGGGAGCGTTACTTCTAAATCCCGACACCCAGACCAAAGTATAGCAATCTTGAAATTCAATAGGGCAATTCAGAGTCCCGATTACAGAAATATTAAGGTAAAACGAACCAAGGCAATCCCTAATAGTTTGCATGCAGGTGCCCGATAGGCCCCGAAAGCAAGCCAGACACAAAGCAACACTACCTCTAACTCCCAACACACATATTAAAGCATAATGCTAACTAACAGACCCATTACTGTTATGCAACAAGCCCACCAAAGGGGATAAAGAAAAACCCATAATTCGATAGATACCAGGGTCAAAGGAAAGGAACATATATGTAAACAAACTAGAAGCCATAAAGATGCAAGACATAGAAAAATCATGTTGAGGAAAATAGATGATGCAACCAACTTCTTGAATCTGCTGCATGAATTCATACCAGAAATGACCATTCCCACAAATCCTCTAAGAAAACCATGGCAAAAATCCACATACGAGTGTAGAATAGAGTCCAGAGCTGAAGGGTAAAGAGCGAAGATACATACCACTGCTAAACTTGAGCCGTCACCCTGAAGCTCGTCCGACCAGAACCTCTACATGCACTTTCGACTATGAGAGACAAATTCAGAGTAGAACAACAAACAATGAAATGGTGAACACCTTTACCTGCCTTAACCCCGCACTGACGACACTTTTTCCAAAACATGAATGACATCCTCGCTGGCCAATCCAGCTGGAGCCTTCGGTATGTACTATTCATTTATAAGGGTGGGTGTCGGACGTCCCATTCACTATTACCTCCCGGCGGTTGCATTCTGCCACGACGTGGTGGCCGTCCTCCGCCCACGTAATTGCGGTCACCTTGGTTGAGCTCGTCACCATGGTTAAGCTCAGTCCTATGTCGTCCACACCCCGATCGGGGAAAACGTTAAAATAACTTCTTCTTCTTCCAATCTTCCAAAATAATATCTTGGACGGATGCATCTAGTCTGCTATTTTGTCCATCAATCTTTTAAGACCGCTCTCCTCAAAATTTAAAAGTGAAATAGAGAAACAATCTGTCTTATAAGTTGTTTTTAGTCTTATAAATGCTAAAATAACTTCTTCTTTTTCCAATCTTCCAAAATAATAAACATTAAAATAACTTCTTCTTCTTCCAATCTTCCAAAATAATATCTTGGACGAATTCATCTAGTCTACTATTTTTTCCATAAATCTTTTAAGACCGCTTTCAGCAAAATTTAAAAGTGAAATAGAGAAACAATTTGTCTTATAAGTTGTTTTTAGTATTATAAATGTTAAAATAACTTCTTCTTTTTCCAATCTTCCAAAATAATAAACGTTAAAATAACTTCTTCTTCTTCCAATCTTCCAAAATAGTATCTTGGACGAATGCATCTAGTCTGCTATTTTTTCCATAAATCTTTTAAGACTTCTTTCCGCAAAATTTAAAAGTGAAATAGAGAAACAATCTATCTTATAAGTTGTTTTTAGTCTTATAGTCTTATAAACGTTAAAATAACTTCTTCTTTTTCCAATCTTCCAAAATAATAAACGTTAAAATAACTTCTTTTTCTTCCAATCTTCCAAAATAATATCTTGGACAAATGCATCTAGTCCGCTATTTTTTCCATAAATCTTTTAAGACTGCTTTCCCCAAAATTTAAAAGTGAAATAGAGAAACAATCTGTCTTATAAGTTGTTTTTAGTCTTATAAACGTTAAAATAACTTCTTCTTTTTCCAATCTTCCAAAATAATAAACGTTAAAATAACTTCCTCTTCTTCCAATCTTCCAAAATTCCAAAATAATAAACGTTAAAATGACTTCTTCTTCTTCCAATCTTCCAAAATAATATCTTGGACGAATGCATCTAGTCAGCTATTTTTTCCATAAATCTCTTAAGACTGATTTCCGCAAAATTTAAAAGTGAAATAGACAAACAATTTGTGTTATAAGTTGTCTTTAGTCTTATAAATGTTAAAAGGTATATACCGGGCACATCGATAGGATTTCGATAAGGAAGTGTGTGATCGTTCTCCATTATCAATCCCCTGCTCCAACTACAAGCCAAAAGGGACTCGCATCGTCCGAAATAATATCTTGCTTTGTCATAAGGGTCATCTTGACTATTGATCGGTGACTTTTTTGGACGAAAGAAGATAAATCGTCAAATATGTTAATTTTAAAAAAATCTAGAGTATATACCGCGCACCTCAATATTATTTCCAAAAGAATAGTCTAAATCATTCTCCATGATAAATCGTCAAATATGTTAATTTTTAAAAAATCTAGAGTATATACCGCGCACCTCAATATTATTTCCAAAAGAATAGTCTAAATCATTCTCCATTATCAAACCCTCTGTTTCAACTACACGGCTGCATCGTCCAAAAAATCTTGCCCCGGGTCATCTTGACTATTGGTGTGCCACTTTAGAACGGATGCAGAATGCAGATAGGAGCTAGGGTGGTAGCTTCTAGTAAGTTGAAGCTTGTAAACAATGAAACTATTGAAAAGGTTCCAGCAGTAGGATTCCATGGTGTACTATGTATATATTATTGTTTTGAAATTTGCTTATTGTTTAAAAGTTTGAATTACTAGTAAAATTGTGAAAAAAAAAGTTTTTTAAATTGGATATTTTATATGGAGTTGTTTTACATTCTTTAAAATTATTTAGTGTCATATATCTTTGTAATAAAAGGTTTAAAGAAATATTGGTTAAGGGAAAAGAAGAAAGATATCAAGTTTTTGAATTTATGTTTATGTGATCCATAATATTATATGAAAATGATTTTTTTGGTGAAAATCATATAGTAGAATAAATTTGAATCAACCAGTGTGGTTTATCTTTAAGATAAGATGAGGAACCGGACAATGACAACAAACTAAATAGATAAAGAGAATCCATAACTAGCCGTTAGAATATAACAACTAGTTTGACTAAAAAATTAAAACAAATAAATTTAATCCGAAAAGGTCCAATAATAGTTATAAACATAAATATGGTTAAATAATCCTATAATAATAAATAATTTTATTAATAGTAAGAATCAATTTTATGTTATTCATATAGATTAAATACAAAACTAAATAAAAGGAATAAGAAAATAGAAGGAAATCAATATTTTATTATAAATAATATTAACAGAAAAATGAAATAATAACTAAAATAAAATATAATACTATATTAAACCAAGAGAAAGACATACAAAATTGAAATTACTAATATACAGGGACTCAAATGGAATGATTTTTTATTATAAAATAATGATAATACTAAAATTTTTAAAATAAACTAATCTAGGAATATAGGGCACTTGTTGATGCTCCAACCATCATTTCTATTAAAATTGACCGGCCTTTTTTCAATTTCCAAGGCCTCCCGATACTTACGGTGATGAAAATGGTCAATCCTAGCAATAACCCTAGCCTCTTTGATGCAAATGTGATGATTTATATTTTCCATGTGCTCTTCTAAAGTGGAGGAGCAGGACCTTCCATGTTTGATTTCAGCCGCATGCCTATAGATCCTCTGATTTATTGATTGACCAGTTTCACCAATGTATAAAGTCCCATATGAGCAAGGAATGATGTAAATACCTTTACCGTATTGGTGGTTCACAAGGTCCTTTACGGATCTTAGAGAGCTCTAAATAGTGGTAGGGGGCCTAAATGTTGAAGGAACCTAATGTTTTTTAGGATCCTTGCAATCTTAACCGTGGTCCCTTGAATAAACAGAAGATGAACTCCAAAAAAATTATCTTTACTATTTTTCTTATTCCTAGGACCTTTTTCAACCTTAAAGAAGTCTCTCAAACATTGGGGTTTTCTATAACCATTCTTATTGAAGACATTAAGGAGGTGGATTTTTTCTTCATTGAGGAGGTTTTCATCAGAAACTCTAAACACATGGGTGGCTAAGGTGTTGAGAACACCTAACTTTTGAGCGGGGAAATGATGCGTATTGGCATGAATATATTTCTCTGTGTGAGTTTTCTTCTGCAAAAACCTTATGGGAGAAATAACCATCATCCATTATTGAAATAAAAACGCCAAGGAATGGAAGGCTACCATCAACCTCACATTCCATGGTGAAATTTATGGAACTAGATTGATTGTTAATATGTTGGAAAAATAGCTCCAACTTTTCCTTACCATGATACCAGACAACACAAGTCTCATCCACAAACCTTTTCCAAAGTAGGGGTTGGAAAAGAGCTTAGGACAAGGCCTTGCATTCAAAGTCCTCCATGAAAATATTAGCCACCACGGTGGAAAGGGGGGAACCCATGGCAACGCGACGGTTTGTTCATAAATTCCCCTTCGAAACTGAAGAAAGTAGAGGTGAGACAAATTTCAACTAAATGGGCAGTATCTGGATCCATAATGTGGTTGATGAATTCAATGGCCTCATTAATGGGGATATTGAAATCACTAAGAAGATATTGAGTTGATTTCTAAAGATAATTATGTTAATTTTTATAAAATATGAAGCAAGATTATGCAGAACATTGAGATTTTAGAGATAGAATACCAAAATAAAAGAGGGGTCTAGGTTTCTACTTTGGCTTTGATTTATTTTCCTAAGCATTCCTCGATCAACACGTCTTTTTTCATACACAAACACGTTGCCAACACGGATATTACTAAAGACATTCACGTTGAAAACCCTGTCCTCCACTATCTACCCGTGCTGATGCAGTTTCGTAGACTAGCATGAGTTTTTCTATACAAAGTAGCGTTGCGAGCACGTGTTTTGGGTTCTAAATTAGTGCTGAAGACCTTGTCAATACATGTTTTTCTATGTAAAAAACACATCTTTAAATGCCATGCCATTTTTTATTAATGCCAAGTGGTATGTTGGGGGTCGAGCCCACACATTGGGGGGTCGAGCCCGCATTGGGCGGCCCGCCCCCCATACTCTGTCGATGCTATTTGAAAAGGTAGCAAGCGGTTGCGGTTAGCTCCGTATTAAATGTCGTATGGTGGGTGGTTGGCGGTGGGGTTCACAACCCTCACCAACCATGATATATACTCTGGCCGTAATATATGTTGGGGTCGCTATAAGGTGTAGGGGCGGCAGGGTCATGCCTTTTGACCCCCTTATTTTAATAAATTTTTTGTTATATATATATTTGTGATATGCAGAGGGGTCGACGGGGTTTTGCCACTCGTCGACCCTTTTTTTATATATTTTTTTGAACTTATAAAACAAACTGGCCCTTTTTAAAAATTTGTTAATTTGACCGAAAGAGTTAAATTAACTACCCCACAATTTTTCCTGGACTCTAGCCGAAGCTGGCTGGAATCCAGTGGCCAAAAAACTTCCAATTTTTGTCCTCCTTAATCTGCCACATCACCAAGTCAACCCTTGAACTTTGACTGCTCCTAACACCTTCATACGGACTCAGAATTGAGTGTCATCTACACCATTGGAATCAGAAAGACGAGATCTTTGACTTGACATTAAGTTTTCCACATTCCAAACACTTTGAGTTTTGAGCCTTTGTACATATGCCACTTGTACTTGAACCTGTTCGATCCACCTAGATCATTCCTCCCCACTAAAGGGCTTTTGGACACCAAAAGCATTACCACTCTCAACAAACTGCTTGCGTCCTTTCCAAACTACACTTTCAATCCTCTGTACATGAAACTGGTACATCATTTGCAATCATGCACACCACACATGACTCAAAAACCCCTCCTTGCCAAGAGTTTATAGCACACACTCGTTGGCCAAGGATTACATAAAAGAAAAAAAACAATCAATATCTCAAATACTCATAAGGAAAGGCCAAAACATCATTGTTGTGTTTTGAAGTGATAGGGAAACACACCATCACGTTTACATTTACTTGTAACGTATGATTTACAAATGTGGCCATCACACTAAGACCCCTAAAAGAACCATATTTTACTTAATAAGGTAAATGGATCATCCCCCTGTGGAGGATCTCCTAATGGAATAGCTTCGAGGACCGGGCTTTGTATGGATGCTCTTTGGTCCCAACATGTTTGACATGCAGGTTTCTGGCGTTCATTCTGGTTGTGATGATTCTTCCTCCTCCATACTGTCCTTCTGTATCGTCTTGGAGCGCCTTCTCTCGATGTGCCTCTGAGAAGTGCCCATGAATCCCTCACTGTTGTTGAGGTGTGATTAGGTGCTTTCATCATCATTTGTTGGTGGGTCGTTGGCTGTTTTGGAGCTTTCTCCCACATCCTTCCTGGTGTATCTGAGTCCTGCATGATGTGGAAATTCCTCGACTTCGACGGGGTTTACGATGCCTTGGACATTGATGCCGAGGCCCTTTCCTTGATACCCCATCTTCTTCATCATTTTGGACCCAATCCCTATAGTATGCTTTTCAAAAGCAGTGAATTCATCATCATGAAAAGTACATGAAATTGAAGGGTTTCGTTTTACCTCGGGTTGGTTATGTCACAATTTTTCTAAGGCCTCATCCTTAGCTTGTAACCTGAATCCTTAGGCATAGTAACCTTTGTTTTTCTTCCCTTGCTTCCTGTAGGAGCCTTCTTAGCTCAGCATTTTCTGCTTGGATGCCTTGGTTAATCTCTTCAAGTTCTTGGAACTCTGCCATAGTAAGTGTCCTTTTCATCTTTGGTACACTATCTATTGATATTTTTGTTTCATCACCTGAATCGGAACCCAAGTCTATGGGTCCTTCTATTGTGATCCCAAAGGCTGCAAGCTTCATTTCATCATCAGAATCAAACACCAGGTCAATTGGTCTACCTCGTGCAAATCCTGTAGCTGTGACATTTTCATCTTCCTCGGATTCAGAATATTGGTTTTTTTGTATGGTGGTGGCGGTCTTCTACTTCCCCCTTTTGTCATTTCTCTCAGGTCTCAACTTAGGGTGCATCTTCCAGCAATTTCCTTCATCATTGATCAGAACTGGATCATGGACCTAAGTGATAGCTCAAACTTCAAAGTGTTTGGAAGTGTTCCAAACCTGAGTGATCGGATAGATGTCATCTTCCTGATTCCGGCGCCATGAACGGTTCGAAAAACTGACACTGTATGAAGAAGTTATCGCAATTTGAAAATTCAAGTAAACTGCAAAAATTGGACTTTGACCAAGTTTGACTTGGAAGTTTGGAAAGTTAAAAAGAGAATATTCCAGGGAATATTCTTGAATATTCCCCAAAATATTCCTTGGAATATTCTATTCGGTCCAACTAGCTCTTGACACTTGGTGTTGTATTATTGGTCAGAGGTTTAACTTTTGGAATTTTTAGCCAATGGAAGGCTGCCACGTGGCAGGCCCGGAAGCTGCCACGTGGCCCAGGAAAGTTCTACCAAAAGTTTTGGGTCTTCATGGGATCGAACCCGAGACCTGCCGTTACACACGCACCCGTCTTACCAATTGTGCAATAGGTGTTACTTAATGCTATAGGCAATGCAGATTAATTTATTGTTTAACGGTATTTAGTATGGGGGTTTGGAGGGCCAACCCCGAGGGGCTAGCCCTCCCCATGTGGCCTATCTCCCGGAACCTAGGGCCAATCACCGCGGCGGGAAAAGAAACTGCCAATCATTACCGTCAGCGGATTTTATGGTCACATATGCTCACCGCAACTTAAAATGTTAACAACAGACCAACGGTTAACTAATCTTAACTTCTGATGGGATTTAAACCTGTAACGTGAGGTTGTTTAAATGGTTTCAAACTTTATCCATTCCAGTTTAATGTGACCGTGAAATATATGGAGCAGGTGCCCACGTTAACCATAACTATTTAATGCTAGTGGTTTTTATGGCAAAGGTGTGCCTTTTTTGGTGGAAATCCCAACTTTAACTGGAGTCAAGTCCAGTTCTCCACAATTAGTGGAGCTTCTTTAGGGGTCATTGGGAAAAATGAGTTCAGGCTCTATCTGGAGGTAGATTCGCCCAATTTTGGAGTTCCAATAGTCAATTTCGACTATCTCCAACATTCCGGACTCAATGGAGTGGGTTGCAGAGCCATTAGGGAAATTTTGATTAGGTTGTTGCTTCAGTGAAGCTTAAGGGGCCACCAGGGCCACTAGGGGGCAGCAATAGTTTGAGGCCTAGCAAAGGGAGCTAGAGGCCTTATTCAAATATCCAATAGTCAATTTTGGATGTTTAAGATATTATGGAAATAATGGTGTGGTTTTCATAGCATGTAGATGAATTTTGAAGGCCAAGATGCTTTAGCGAAGTTCCAGGGGCCATCAGTGCCATCTTTTTCCAGTAGTAGTTCAGGGCCTAGGCAGGGCAGCTAGAGACCTTATTCAGTGAACCAATAGTCATTTATGACTTTAATCAGCATTATGAATCCATTGATGGAGGTTGCATAAGATTTTTAGGACTTCTAGAGGTCGAGAACCCATCAGAGAAGTTTTCAGTGACCCTAGTGCCAGGGGGTGCCGACAGGTGTTGGAGGTGAAACCGGAGCAGTCAGAGGCCAATTTCAGTGAAGCAATAGTCTATCCTGACTATTTTTTGCAATCTGAATCCAATAAAGGGATATGCAGAGCCATTTGAAGACTTCTAGAGCTCTAGAAGCTTTAGGGAAGTTTTGGGTAGCCTAGGGCAAATCGTGGAGGAAGGCCTAGATTGGGGATACAATTTTTGTTTTGAGAAAATTATTATTCAATATTTGGTGTCTGATGTGTGCTGGAGACAGTAGGTTTGGTTTCAGGGACAATAAAATAATTCTGAAGGAGTTAGTGCCAAGGAGAAGCTAAGTGTAGCTCAGAGCACCAACAAAAGGAGTCAAGTCCAAGGGAGCCTAGATTTGTTTGCAGAGTGACGGAAAACATGATAGGGATATAGATGGTATTATAAGCCCTTTGGTTCAGTTTAGTAACCATTGGAGTTAAGTGTGGAACTTGTAAAAGAAAATTTTCCATAATCCCAAAGAGCCAAGTCAAGATGACAAAATCTTAAGGAGAGGTAGCCCACGATATTCGGGTGAAATCCTAGATTAATTTTGCTGTTATGTGTGGATGTTTTATTGCTGCATTATATTGATGTTACACATGTTTAATTTCAACAAAAAAAATGGACTTAAAACACTTAAACAGTTAAAAATCATACACCTCTTTCAAGCATAATTTTTGAAAATTGTCAAGTATAAGCTAGATCTTTTATTTGTTTAACTGAGGGGGAGGTTCTTGAAAAGAATAGAAAGTTATCCAACCCATTTTGATATCAGTTTGGTATCAGAGCACTTGGTTGCTTGATTGACAGAGCAATATCTTGCTTTTTTGACTTGAAAGGTGTTTAAACAATGCAAAAGATTGATTGTTTTATTGTTTGCAAACTGACTGTTACTTGAGTTTGCTAGAGGTGAAGGGATAGCTACTGATAGCTAAGTCCATAAGAGGCCAAGAAGGAAGAAAGGGTTGAAGGCATCTTCCTTACCCAAAGGACCTCAAGGCAACCCTTGAAGTAGAACAGGGTTTGTTTGCAAAAGGCTGCTTGAATAAGAGCTTGTTTCTACAACCATTTTGTTCAAAAGCTTTGTAATTTATTTTGAAAGATTTGTGAACTTTGTTGAAGTTATTTTAGTTCATTTTCATGATGAAAAATTCTTCAAGTGAGGTTTCCAAATCCTCCTCCTTCACAAGATTCTTTGATGAAGACATGAAGCGTGACTTCTACATATTGAAGGACCTGGTGTAGATTCTGTTTGAAGATAGAAGAGAAATCACTGAACTTCGTGAGCAATTGTTTGATATGAATAAAGAGAAAGAAGAAATTCTTCAAATATTGCATGATATGGAGATGCAGCTCCATCAAGCCCAAGAGGCCTTAACCAAGAAAATGTGTGAAGCAGAGGTAATTCACTCTATTTTGTCTTCAGTTTCCTCATCAGATAGATGTGTTGGTTCATTTGAAAAGCACATTAGAGGTATAGGGTCCAAGTTAATGTTGAAAATGAGCTATGAAGGAAAGGTTTTAGGAAAGCATGCACAAGGCATGATTGATCCTATTTTGGTTGAGGAATGACCTAAGAAATTTGGTCTTGGTTATGTGCAATCTAATGGCGAAAACTCCAAAGCCATGAAGGCATGTGAGGAAACTTCAAAGAGAATTTTTGTTCCAAGTTCTAAATCAAAAACATGTCAATTTTGTTTTCAAGTTGATTTCCATTACTTTAAGCCTTTTTTGCAGAAAGAAGATTGTAGACATGCAGCTTATGGTGAGCATGTGAGTTTGGACAGTTCTTAAGACAAGAACGATGATGTTAGTATTCAAGAGAAAGCTAGAACCTCTACTAGTTCATCTCCTCAAAAAGGTAAAAAGAATGGACATGTAAAGTAGCACATGAGGTATAATTCTTCCCATAGTCAACTTGATTATGTTTCTACAAGGCATGACATTTTTGCATGCTTAAATGGAAGAAAGAGTTGTTGTGCATATTGTGGTCGGTTTAACCATGATTCTTTGAGATGCTGGATGAGGAAGAAGGCATAAAGGAAGCAGTTGAGGCAAAGGAAAATTTCAAAGAAGGTGCATAAGACTTGCACACATTACTAGAAGAGGGGACATGTTGTTTCCCAATGTTGGACATTGCATCCAACTAGTTGTCCCAAGCACATGAGGCAAGAGGATAGAAAGACTGGCGAAAGTGGAACCAAGGATTCCATTATTGATATGAGAATGAATGTTTCACATGAAGAAGATTTGTAGCAGCAAAAGTTACCATGGAAGTGGCTTGGTAAGAAGTGGTTTGACTTCTTAACACAGTAAGACATACTCTCGTTTATACATATGAAAATTTTGGTTATGTATGCATGTATATATGCTGTAATCTCACATTGTTTGTTTGAGCCACCTTGGATCAATGATTAAGGCAACGATGTTCAACTACCTTATGTAAATTTCTCGCCAGAAATTTCTTAGTGAGTGCAAGGAAGACAGTTCTTGACCAGGAGGACAAGCGCATCCAGGAAGGGAAGTGTCGACTACCTTCGATTTGTGGTTCAAAAGCACTAGCCATGCAAGGAAAGTGTATGGAGGCTGAAAAGAATAGGGCGTTGTACTCTCATCTATTATATAGATCAATATATCAGTCTTTTGGGGTCCAAAAGATTCCTAATGGGGAGGTGTGATTAGAACTGGATCATGGACCTAAGTGATAGCTCAAAATTAAAAGTGTTCAAAAGTGTGCCAAACCTAAGTGACCAAATAGATCTCGTCTTCTTGATTCATGCGCCGCAAACAGTTCGAAAAACCGACACCATATGAAGAAGTTATCACAATTTGAAAAGTCCAGTAAACTGCAAAAATTGGACTTTGACCAAGTTTGACTTGGAAGTTTGGAAAATTAAAAAGGGAATATTCCAGAGAATATTCTTGGAATATTCCTTAGAATATTTCACAAAATATTCCATTCGGTCCAACCAGCTCTTGACACTTGGCATTGTATTATTGGTCAGAGGTTTGACTTTTGGAATTTTTAGCCAATGGAAGGCTGCCACGTGGCATGCTCGGAGGCTACCACGTGGCATGCCCAGAGGTTTCCACATGGCCCAGGAACGGTCTACCAAAAGTTTTAGGTCTCCACGGGATCGAACCTGAGACCTGCCATTACACACGTGCCCATCTTACCAACTGTGCCATAGGTGTTACTTAACACTATAGGCAGCGCAGATTAATTTATTGTTTAACGGTATTTGGTATGGGGGTTTGGAGTGCCAGCCCTGAGGGGCCAACCCTCCCCATGTAGCCTATTTCTTAAGGGCCAATCACTAGCGCGCAAAAAGAAACTACTAACCATTACCATCAGTGGAGTTTGTGGTCACATATGCTCACCGCAACTTAAAACGTTAACAACAGACCAACGGTTAACTAATCGTAACTTCCAGCAGGGTTTAAATCCGTCACATGAGGTTGTTTAAATGGTTTCAAAATTTATCCATTCCAGTTTAATGTGACCACGAACTATATGGAGAATGTACCCACATTAACCATAACCGTTTAATGCTAGTGGCTTTTATGGTGGAGGCGCACCATTGTTGGCGGAGATCCCAACTTTAGTTGGAGCTAAGTCCAGTTCTCCATAATTAGTGGAGCTTTTTTAGGGGTCATTGGGAAAAATGAGTTCAGGCTCTATCTGGAGCTAGATTTGCCCAATTTTGGAGTGAAAATAGTCAATTTCGACTATCTCCAACATTCCAGACTCAATGGAGTGGGTTTCAGAGCCATCGGAGAACTTTTGAGCAGGTTTTTGCTTCAATGAAGTTTAAGGGGCCATTAGGGCCACTAGGGGGCAACAACAGTTCGAGGCCTAACCAGGGAAGTATAGGCCTTATTCAGAGATCCAATAGTCAATTTTGTATGTTTCGGATGTTATGGAACTAATGGCATGGTTTGTAGAGCCTGTAGAGGACTTTTGAAGGTCGATATGCTTCAGTGAATTTCCACGGGCTATCAGTGCCAGCTTCTGCCAGCAGCAGTTTAGGGCCTAGCCAGGGTAGCTAGATACCTTATTCAGCAAACTATTGGCAATATGATGCAGAGTGTTGTCCTTGATGGCAACCCACTTAATGAATATGAAGACATGAGATTGTTGGCATGTGTTGTCCTTGATGGCAACCCACCTGATGAAGTTAGTCTTGACCTGATGAACTTGGTAAATGATGTAAATCTGATGTGATATGATGTTTGTTAGCAATATGGTGCTGAGTATTGTCCTTAAATGGAAACCCACTTGATGAAGATGATGACAACTTACTTGATGAAGTTGTGCTTGATAGAATATGTTCCTAATAAGGTAAATCTGATGTATCTACAGAGAATACAGAAGGCAATGAAGAAAGGAATTCAATATATGCTAGATCTATGATGAAAAGAGTATGTCTCTAGGCATACGCGGATATGTCTAGGGGAAGTCGCGTATGCACGCGGGAAAGAACGTGATAAGTCGCGTATGGGCAAAAGCGCTCAAAAAGTGCAAAACCAGGGGTAACCACCATGGTATTGACCCATTGTATTGGGTAATGATTTGCCTAAATGACCCCGTCCAGGAATACCATCGGAAGTAATGTAGTTTTGGGCTCATGGTATTGTTTTGGCTCATGGTATTGAAAAAGGGGCTCATGGTATTGAAAAAGGGTAAACCTATATAAAGAGAAGAAATTCATTGTGCAAATCATGAGTGTGGGAGCAAGATGTCTGATCTTGAATGAATACTTCTTTGTGAAGTATATCTGTATGGAAAGGGTAAAGGTTTGATAATAGATCTGAATCTATGATGCACCTATGAAGAAATGATGAAGCGGAATATCTAGATCTAGAATGTATTTGTATCTGCTAGATCTGTTTATGGAAGGCTTAGATCTGAGATGAGGCGAACATCTGTCTGAAGTAAAAGGGTAAATCTGAACTGAATATCTGATCTAAACAAGTATGCTGCTCTATAATGGTTGAAAATCTATACGCTAGTTCGCCACAGAGGAAGCGCGTATATATGCGGCTTCGCTGAAGAGAAAGTGCGTATGCGCAATGAAATGAACTCTGTAATATGTACAGAGGTATACGCTGGTTTGTGTGAATGGAAGCGCGTATATACACGACATCAGTGAAAGGAAAGCGCGTATGCAAACTAGGGTTTGCTGAAGTCTGTGGTAAGAAATGTCTGATCTGTTCTGCTGGTTTACTGATATCTGTCAGTGAGTTATATGTATCAGTTTCATGGTTGACTGTGCTTAAATGTATGGAGTGGGTCCAGTCTGAAAATTTGATGAAACGTGGCCTGCAAGTGGTGTCCTAAAGGAAGCTTTGGATCCAGTGTGAAAATTGATGAAACGTGGTCCATAGAGGTGCTGAGGGTTGTAGCCTTCAGTCAGGGGGTTGTAGCTCCCTTCCAGGTGAGGCCGGTAAACGAGAGCAGGGGGTCGTAGCTCCCTTCCAGGAGAGGCTGGTAAACGAGTCAGGGGGTTGGAGCTCCCTTCCAGGAGAGGCTGGTAAACGAGCGCAGGTGGGTGCCTGCGTGCTGGTCAAGTCTGCGCCAGCACATATGTTGTAAGATGTTTTCTCTATAATAAAATATTGAAGGCTGAGCAACTGCAGCGGTGGTTTTCTCCCGACTTGGGTTTCCACCTAAAAATCCTGGTGTTCATGTGTGATGGTTTATTCTATTCTTACTGCACATGTTTACTGTTTGTAGAACATCTAATGAATGAATGATGGAATGATATAAGTGAAGAACTAAGTTAATAAATATCTGCATATCTAGTTCTCTGCTAATACGCGAGTTGTATGAAGGATATCCGCGTGTATACACGAGTTCACTAAAGGAAAGTCGCGTATGGGTTTTAGAGAGTGAAAAAGTAAAAAGTTTTTGAATATGCAGTAAATACTGATTCACCCCCCCCCCCCCCTCTCAGTATTTTTCCCAACACAAACCAATAGTCATTTATGACTGTAATAAACACATTCCAAATCAATTTATGAAGGTTTCAGAAGCTTTTGAGGACTTCTAGAGGTCGAGAACCCATTAGAGAAGTTTTCAGTGACCCTAGTGCCAGGGGGTGCTGCCAGGTGTTGGAGGCGAAACCAGAGCATACGGAAGAAAATTTCAGTGAACCAATAATCTATCATGACTATTTTTGGCATTCTGAATCTAATGAAGGGATTTTTAGAGCCATTTGAAGACTTCTAGAGCTCAAGAAGCTTCATGGAAGTTTTGGACAACCCAAGGCAAACCATGGAGGGAGGCCTAGATTGGGGATGCAGTGCTTGTTTTGAGAAAATTATTAGTCAATATTTTGTGTATGATGTGTGCTAGAGACAGTAGGTGTGGTTTCAGGGACAGTAAAATAATTCTAAAGGAGTTAGTGCCAAGGAGAAGCTCAGAGCATCGATAGAAGGAATCAAGTCCAAGGGAGCCTAGATCTGTTTGTAGAGTGATGAAAACCATGACAGGGATATAGAGGGTATTCTAAGCCCTTTGGTTCAGTTTAGTAACCATTGGAGTTAAGTGTGGAACTTGTAAAAGAAACTTTTCCATAATCCCCAAGAGCCAAGTCAAGATGTCAAAAGCTCAAGGAGACGTAGCCCATGATATTCGGGTGAACTCCTAGATTAATTTTGCGGTTATGTGTGGATGTTTTATTGCTGCATTATATTTCTGTTACACATGTTTAATTTCAGCAAAAAAAAAGGACTTAAGACACTTAAATAGTTAAAAATCATACACCTCTTTCAAGCACAATTTCCGCAAATTGTCAAGTATAAGCTAGATCTTTTATTTGTTTAACTGAGTGAGAGGTTCTTGAAAAACATAACAGGTTATCCAACCCATTTTCAGATCAGTCATGTCCCTCTTTTTCACAATGTGTGGAAGATGGCTTTGCTCCCCTTCTTTTGGCTGCGACAGTCCTTTTTGGGTGGTCACTTTGTTCATGCACCCCCCTGCTTTCTATGTGCATGGCCTTCACACTGGCCTCATCGATGGTAGGAGGCTCAAACAACAATAATGAATTTCTAATGTAACTATGTAATGACCTAATGTACTTAGTTACAACTTTAGGTGAATCTAATGAAATGCCCAAACTTAGTGCTTTTTTTCTAAATTCCTTGGTAAAACTTTGCACGTTTTGTCCTTTACCTTGCCTTAGGTACTGCCACTCCATTAAGGATTTTTGCTTATAACCCAAGGGATAGAATTGATCCTTAAGTGCAGTAATAAAATCTGACCATGAGGAAAGAAGGTTACCCAAATTACTGTTGCCTTGAAGTTTTCTCTCCCACCAGATGAGAGTGGTGCCATTCATTTGAAGAGAAGCCAACTGGATCTTGGCCTCGTCCTCTGCAATTCACTGAATCCTACAATAGACTTCAAGATTCCTAATCCAGTTGTTAAGTTTCGCTTCATCACTTTCACCATTATACATAGGTAGATCAAATTTGACATCTAACTTAAAGAAAGGTTTATTAGATGCATTTCTTGAATTCCTATGATGATGGTGAGAAGAGGAGGAAGAACTTTCACTTGTTGAAGGAGACGGAGGTGGATCTCCTCCATTATCTCCATGCCTTGAACCTTGTCTTTCTGAAGCATTTTCCCACGCTTTCTCTAGTCTCTCAAGTCTAGAGAATAATTTCTCGACTTGATCTTCCATGGTGTAGAAGGTCTTGCGAAAGTTAAGCTTCTCCTCATTTCAAACATCGTCATCCATGTTTATTCTCTGATGTGCACGCCCCGCTTCGGAATCAAAAATTGCAGTGTCCCTTTACCTCTTCATAGCATGTTTCTAGTTAGCATACAAGCATGTAATTCACATCTACAAACACCTACTCTAATACCACTTGATCCAAAATATTTTGCTTGAGATGTGTTAAATAATTACATGTGAAAATTGCAGCTTTAAATAAGAAACTTTAAAGGCATAAACATAAGAAGAGAGAAGCAATTAACATCATGTAGTAAGACAAAGAATTGATATCAGAGTTCTTCCCAGAGGGACTACATCTCCGGGCCCTGCTCAAATAGTGGGGAGACCCTCTTTCATTAAGTGGAAAAAAGTGAAAGTACAAGTATAAAATGAGAAATTACACCCTTATACCTCCATAGCTAAAAGTGCTCGAAAATTGCAGACCTCTGATGAAGAAATGGATAGCATCGTTGGATTCGTGGCATCGAGTAGTGCAGAATCCATATAAAATTTGCCTAAATTTGACAAATTGAAAATTTGACCCCTTTGGAAAATGGCTCAGATCATGGTTTCGCCCCCTCTCCTGCACAGTGCTATTGGTTCCACTGTCTCGATTTCTGTGGCCTCTCCTGACCTGCCTAGGCACATTGATGAAATAAATTTTTTTATAAAGAAATCCAGACAGAATTCCCAAGGGAAGTCGTTGGCTGAAATGGTTAAGATGCGAATTTGGAGGGAGGGGGTCAGTTGGTCAAACCTCGCCCCCTCCTTTTTAAGTCAGACTTGGTTTTAAAAATCCCAAAGACACTTCTTTAAATGCCCTGCCATTTTTTATTAATGTGAAGTGGTATGTTGCCGATGATGTTTGAAAAGGTGGCAAGCGATTGTAGTTAGCTCCGTATTAAATGTCGTATGATGGGTGGTTGGTGGTGGGGTTCACAACCCCCGCCAACCATGATATATACTCCGACCGTAATATATGTTGGGGTCACCGTAAGGTGTGGGGGCATCGGGGTCATGGCCGTCGACCCCCTTATTTTAATAAAATTTTTGTTTATCTATATATATATATATATATATATATATATATATATCTGTGATATGTGGAGGGGTCGACGGGGTTTGGCCACATGTCGACCCTTTTTTTTATATATTTTTTAGAACTTATAAAACAACTCGGCATTTTTTTAAAATTTCGTTAATTTGACCGAAGGAGTCAAATTAACGACCCCACAATTTTTCTCGAAATTCGGCCAGAGCTGGCCGGAATCTGCTGGCCAGAAAACTTCCAATTAGTGTCCTCCTTAGTCTGCCACATCACCAAGTCAACCCTCGAACTTTGACTGCTCCTAATTCCTTCATACGGACTCAGAATTGAGTGCCATCTGCACTGTTGGAATCAGAAAAACGAGATATTTGACTTGAAATTAAGTTTGCCACATTAAAGACACTTTTTTGAGCCTTTGTACTTGAACCTGTTCGATCCACCTAGATCACAAATAGTGGGGATTCATCTGTGACCCTTTGCTCACAGTAAGTCACAGGGGCTTCACTCAATGAACCTCTAACATATCACGTGCGATCATAGCATATTAAACAATACCCTTAATTTGAGTACATATTCGCAATTACCTCTAAAAATCACATTATTTAACCCCTTCCCAATATAAACCCAATACACCTTCCCAATTTAAAAATCCCATACTTTCACTATATATTGTAGGTATCCATTTTTTCATTAACATTTTTTATGCCCCTTTATATTTTTTCATTAACTTTGAGCTCGATTTTTCATACTTTCCAATATAAAAACCCTTTACCCACTATATATCCCCCAATATATAATGTAATTTTTTCCTCATTATATATCCCCCAATATGAACCCATGTGGTATGGTATTGCTCCCGCAGTGAAGCCCCTGTGCAGTAAGTTTACCACTAATCCTTGACATGGGGGCCACCACCTTAAGAGTGCAAGGGTAATATTTTATCTATAAGAAAAATTGTGCATTGAGAAATATAGTTCTAGTAGATTTAACCATTTTTCTAGAACAATTGCGTCTATCTGACCTTCAAATATAGGTATATCAAAATTAACTTGTACCGTAAAGGGGGTGGCACCTCCAAAGTGGCCACTTAATGAAGATGCATCCACTATTGGCATCCATTGAAAAATCTAGAAAAAATTATCAATCATCTCATTCCTTTGTCGCCCAAAGGCTTGTTTGAGCAAAAGTTTAATAGGACCCTTCACAGCATAGTCTGACCCTTCACAGCAAAGTCTTCCATTGTTCACCTGTAATGACGGTCTTCGCTATAATCAGACCTTTCTTTTGATCATATTTCACTGCATATTCGATGTGTAAGGGTTGAAAATGCTTTTAAAAAAATTGCATACTATATAGCCTTGCTCAAATTTCGACCCAGGCAAATTTTATGACACTGCGTGAGGTTCCTCCAAAAATGTTTAAGAGATTTGGCTTGTGCACATGAAACCAATCTTCAAGTTTTAAGATTTAGGCTCCAATACAAATATTAGTTCACTGATCTCAACTACATTAAACTACATCAGTGATTAACTTCTGGAATTTTGTGAATTTCAGAAAGTCTTGACAAATTTTAAAGTAATTTTTAGATATCATATTCAAGAAGAGTTAGAATTTGCATACAACTTATCAAACAAAGGTTTACTTCAAGAAAATTTTATATTCAAGAAGAATTATTTTTTATAATTGAGAATTTGTATAGCACTTGATAAACAAAGGTTTATTTTAATAAAATTTAGTGTAGAATTGAATTTCGTTTTAAAAAAAATTGATTTTCATTATTAAAAAAAAAAAAGATTTTAACAAGAAATGCTAATGATTTTTAAATCAATTTTCTCTCTCTCTCTCTCTCTTAAATGAAAATAGGTTCTTAATATAGAAAGATAAAATTTATTTTAATATAGAAAGATAAAATTTAATTATACGATTTAAAAATTTAAATTTTTTAATGAAAATTAATAATCATATTATTTATTATTTATTTTACAATTTTATTTTATATATTTTTTTTCAAACATAAATATAATAAAATATTTAATAATAACATAAACATTAGTATTGGGCTTGGAGTATCTCTTGAAATTGATTACCTACATGTTATTGACTCAATAGTCAGAAGCATGGTAAAAGTGAAAGTGGGTCTCTTACATCCACTAGCAGGTCATTATAGGTGGCATGGCTTTCCTTGAATAACCATGATATGTCAAATTATATGGGAGAATAACAACCAATGATGGTTGTCCCCATTGCTGATTTGACCATCGAGTTATGATTGGTTTTGCCATAATGTTAAAAAAGAAGAAGAACATGTATGTAAATAACCAATAAGTAATTTTAAATGGAGTGATTTTCCTTACTGCTGTTTTCACAACTAAATTACCATAAATTTTCTCACTATATAAAAAACATGAACATAAGTTACCTAAGTTAGGAAGTAATGATTTGCAATTAGTGAAATAATCAAGGACTTAAAACTTTAATAATAATTGTTATTAGTGTCGTTTGATCTCATTTAAGGTCTCGATATTCTTGAAAAGTGGTTTATTTTTCATTACTATTATTTTATTTTATGCTTTATATTTTTTAGGTGGGTGTGTAAAGAGGTAATTGGTATAAAAGTGGTTGATTTTAATAATTATAATTCAATAATGTCAATTAAAAGAAAAAATAACAAGGTTAAAGTTAATAATTGAGATGTAACATAATCTCTACATATACTTCTAATTAACTGATTTTTACAATAAAAGTTTTATGCACAAGCTTCCTCCCCCACAACCACTTTTAGATAACTTCATCCATACAACCAACTATGTACACTCTTCTTTCTTACTTAGCTTTTTTAGTCAGTCATTTGCATCCCTTGCGAAAGACGTTCATATCTACGTCCATACTTAATATGTCACTGCAGTGGTTAATACTTTTGTGATAATATTTTGACTTAATTCTTACCCCATAAACCATTAATTAATGGGTTCTTGAAATTGCATTAACTATTAATTAATAGATTTTGGAATTGTATTTTCACATTACCTTTTAAGATTTTAATATCTATTTCAAAAAACAATGGTATCAATGTCCAAGTGTGGATATCAATTTTCATATAACATTGTGTGAGTGGTACAAGATATGGTAATTGTATTGATTTGTTATAAAACAAAATACATGTGAGGAGCATAGCTTTGTGAAAACTCCACAAAAGTAAAAATCCGCACAAGTCTACCAAATTATTAACTCTGTATTATATTCATCTTGTAATCTTCTTGTGCGGAGCTTTTCGTGTGCAGAAAGTTCCTCACAAGCAAAACTCTACACAATGCTTGTACAAAAAGGTATGCATAAAGTTTTGCACAAGCAAAGCTCTCCACACTGCTAGTACAAAAGGGTACTTTCGAACAACCTCCTATGTTGCATTCAATTGTGGCAATTTTTTCCATAAACATTAATGCAAGTGTAGATGTTATAAAAGGAACAATTGTAACATAAGCCATCCATTGAAATTTTGAGTTTATTGATGAAAATGTTTGCCACTAATTAACTTAAACGTTAAATATGGCTGAAGTATTTAGCTAATTGTCTTCACAGCATCTCACAAAACTGTCAAATTAAGAGGTAAAATTTTTTACAACTTCTAATTCGAATTATCTCCAACTTCCTATCTTGATTCAAAGCTCTGCCAAGACAGTATAATAATATATTAAATTATTAAATACTTTTAATCATAATAAATTATTAATGTAATATTCGTTGCCTAACGCACAGAATAAAGTTCCACTTTGGCTCCATGACATCATTAGGAATTCTGCGCGATAAAACTTGATTGGTCCACGTAGCCTTTGATGTGTTGGCAGTGGGACCATCTTCATTCTATGGTCTGGAGGCTTTAACGAGCGCGATAACAACTTCATTGGCTGGCGGTGGAGACGTGGTTGCATTGCTAGCATGTGGGGACCACCATGACGTGGCCCTATTCAAAAAGCAAAATTTGCCGCGTAAAACAAAAATTTGTGGTTGGTGAGGGCTTTTAAAGCCCAATTCGACAAGGTTTTCAAAAACTGTTGTTGCGTGGTTAGAACCACGAAAACTTCAATTTCTTCTGCAAAGGTGGCTGCGGCCCATAAACAAAAATATATCAACTTCTTCTTCTTCCAATCTTCCAAAATAATATCTTGGACAAATGCATCTAGTCTGCCATTTTTTCCATAAATCTTTTAAGATCGCTTTCCTTTCACTTTTTAAAAATATACACCGCCCACATTGATAGGATTCCGATAAGGAAGTGTGTGATCGTTCTTCATTATCAATCCCCTGATCCAACTACAAGGAAAAAGGGACTCGCATCGTCCAAAATAATATCTTGGACGAATGCATCTAGTCTGCTATTTTTTCCATAAATCTTTTAAGACCGCTTTCCTTTCACTTTTAAAAAGTATACACCACCCATATCGATAGGATTCCGATAAGGAAGTGTGTGATCGTTCTCCATTATCAATCCCCTGATCCAACTACAAGGCAAAAGGGACTCGCATCGTCCAAAATAATATCCTGGACAAATGCATCTAGTCTACTATTTTTTCCATAAATCTTTTAACACCGCTTTCCTTTCACTTTTAAAAATTATACACCGCCCACATCGATAGGATTCCGATAAGGAAGTGTGTGATTGTTCTCCATTATCAATCTCCTGATCCAACGACAAGACAAAAGGGACTCGCATCGTCCAAAATAATATCTTGGACGAATGCATCTAGTCTGCTATTTTTTTCATAAATCTTTTAAGACCACTTTCCTTTCACTTTTAAAAAGTATACACCGCCCATATCGATAGGATTCCGATAAGGAAGTGTGTGATCGTTCTCCATTATCAATCCCCTGATCCAACTACAAGGCAAAACGGACTCGCATCGTCCAAAATAATATCTTGGACGAATGCATCTAGTCTGCAATTTTTTCCATAAATATTTTAACACCGCTTTCCTTTCACTTTTAAAAAGTATACACCGCCCATATCGATAGGATTTCGATAAGGAAGTGTGTGATCGCTCTCCATTATCAATCCCCTGATCCAACTACAAGGAAAAAGGGACTCGCATCGTCCAAAATAATATCTTGGATGAATGCATCTAGTCTACTATTTTTTCCATAAATCTTTTAACACTGCTTTCCTTTCACTTTTAAAAAGTATACACCACCCATATCGATAGGATTCCGATAAGGAAGTGTGTGATCGTTCTCCATTATCAATCCCATGATCCAACTACAAGGCAAAAGGGACTCACATCGTCCAAAATAATATCTTGGACGAATGCATCTAGTCTGCTATTTTTTCCATAAATCTTTTAAGACCACTTTCCTTCACTTTTAAAAAGTATACACCACCCATATCGATAGGATTTCGATAAGGAAGTGTGTGATTGTTCTCCATTATCAATCCCCTGATCCAACTACAAGGCAAAAGGGACTCGCATCGTCCAAAATAATATCTTGCTTTGTCATAAGGGTCATCTTGACTATTGATCTGTGACTTTTGGACAAAAGAAGATAAATCGTGAAATATGCTAATTTTTAAAAAATCTAGAGTATATACCGCGCACCTCAATATTATTTCCAAACAAATAGTCTAAATCATTCTCCATTATCAAACCCTCTGTTCCAACTACACGACTGCATCGTCCAAAACATCTTGCCCCGGGTCATCTTGACTATTGGTGGTAGCTTCTAGTAAGTTGAAGCTTGTAAACAATGAAACTATTGAAAAGGTTCCAGCAGTAGGATTCCATGGTGTACTATGTATATATTATTGTTTTGACATTTGCTTATTGTTTAAAAGTTTGAATTACTAGTAAAATTGTGAAAAAAAATGTTTCTTAAACTGGATATTTTATATGGAGTTGTTTTACATTCTTTAAAATTATTTAGTGTCATATCTCTTTGTAAAAAAAGGTTCAAAGAAATATTTGTTAAGGGAAAAGAAGAAAGATATCAAGTTTTTGAATTTATGTTTATGTGATCTATAATATTATATGAAAATAATTTATTTTGGTGAAAATCATATAGTAGAATAAATTTGAACCAACCATCCTAGTTTATCTTCAAGATAAGATGAGGAACCAGATCATGACAACAAACTAAATAGATGAAGAGAATCCATAACTAGCGGTTAGAATATAACAACTAGTTTGACTCAAAAATTAAAATGAATAAATTTAATCGAAAGGGTCCAATTTAATTGTTATAAACATAAATATGGTTAAATAATTCTATAATAATAAATAATGTTATTAATAATAGGAATCAATTTTATGTTATTCATATTGATTAAATACAAAACTAAATAAAAGGAAAAAGAAAATAGAAGGAAGTCAATATTTTTATTATAAATAATATTAATAGAAAAATGAAATAATAACTAAAATCAAATATAATACTATATTAAACCAAATGAAAGGCATACAAAATTGAAATTAACTAATATATAGGGACTCGAATGGAATGATTTTTTATTTTTATTTTTTATTATATTATAATAATAATAATACTAAATTTTTTAAAATAAACTAATCTAGGAATATAGGGCACCTGTTGATGCTCCAACCATCGTCTCTATTTAGATTGATCAACCTTTTGCCAATTTCCAAGGCTTTTGTAAACTTACGGTGATGAAAATGGTCAATCCTAGCAATAACCCTAGCCTTTTCAATGCAAATGTGATGATTTATCTTTTCCACATGCTCTTCTAAAGTGGAGGAGCAGGACCTTCCATATTTGATGTCAACTACATGCCCATAGATCCTCTTATTTATTGATCTAATAGTTTCACCAATGTATGAAGTCCCACATGAGCAAGGAATGATGTAAACACCTTTACCATATTGGTGGTTCACAAGGTCCTTTACGGATCTTAGAGAGCTCTAAATAGTGGTAAGAGACCTAAATGTCGAAGGGACCTAATGTTTTTTCAGGATCCTTGCAATATTTTTTTTTTTCTAAGTTAGAGTAATCTATTAACAGAGGAAAATATAGTACATCAGTGCCTACGTGGAGGCAATTCGAACAGACAGAGACTAGTTTTTGGCTGCCCTACTGGAGGGAAACCAGCCTGAAGAACCTTCAACAGAAAAAATCCTGCGCAGGGGATCGGACCTGGGTAGCTTTGACTGAAAACTAAAAACATATACATTATATAGCAGATTTTCTGGACCATGACAAAACTGGACCACTGTAATAACTAAGACTGGTCGCTGACAAAAAAGGACCAAAACTGTAGGAAACATAAGAACAACAAGACAATCCTTCAGAGAGGGCAGAGCAAGAACCTGAGAAACAAGAAAAAAGGTTGAATTATTCATCAGGAGCGACCTCCTCGACCCTGCAACTGAAGTCTGCTGGTGCGCCATGGGCGTGAGAGTGATCAGCATTGGGAAGGACCACAGAAGGCGTTTCTGTCTGATGGGGTGGACCACGAGCTGAATCCTCTTACATTACCTCCCTGCGCGCACTTGTATGAACCCTCGAGTCAAGCCCCACAGCTTCCGGGTTGGCGCCATCGACAGGAGCAGAATCTTCCGGAGGGAGCTCAGGTGAGGGCTCTTCCAAGAAAACAACAGAGATGGCGACTGTAACTCTTGGTCTATTAAGGGCGCAATCAAACAAAAAGAGAGATGTATGAGACTGAGCGGGCAACGCATCCCCAGAGGGCTAGTCGAGCCTGTGTCCAGAGCGTAATTGGCGGCCATGGAAGAGATTGTCAGAGGGCAAAGAGAATGCAGACGGAGAAGTGGAAGAGGAGGGCGAGTGCCTCCTGGCGGAGCGTGAAGCGCCCCTCTTGCAACACATCCTCTGCCTCAGACGGGGCATGTTTGCAACAGAGATGGAGCTGAAATGCTGGATCAAAGTCGAGCTAACCAGGGTCGGCTCTGGAGGAATGCTCAGGACCAACGAGGCAGAATTGCAAGAACCAGCAATGGAGATGTGAAGACTATCGTCAGGCTTCAGACAACAAGTTTGGCGACTTCGCTTCCCTCTGGTGGTGCGCTTGTTGGCGCAGTCCTCTACCGAATTGCACTGCGAAATCCTCGGCGCAGGATCCATATCATATAGCCCCCTGTTCCTGCAGCCAACAACCCTCTGCAATGAATGAGCAATCTTGTTAACCTGGTGCGAATCGCCTTTGCGGCATTCGAAAATACCTCGGTCCTCAGAATTCATGTCGAGAGGCTTCACCATTACGTTTGTCATTATGAGCGATTAGGTGGTCGCGAATGGGCTGGCAGGTGGCCTCCCGTCCTGACGACCTCTGTCCCATCGCCCCTATTCACAATGATATCACCCGCATCCGGGGAGTTCGCCTCATCCTGTATCAAATTGTGGCACTTCCTCTTTTGGTCGTCATCTTGAATTATGTCCAGCGTCCCTGATCTGAGATTGCTATCACAGTCTACCCCCAGATTGGCTAGTAAATCCGCGACCTTTTTTCCCTCCCTTCTGATATGCTTAAAAAGGAGAGCCTTATTTCCCTGAAGCCAGTTCTCCATGATTTCCAATCGAGCCTCCAGTCGCCAGCTACTGGCAACCTTGCACACTTGAGCACCATTGAGAAGTTGTGCTGCTATATTTATGAGGATCTGTGAGTCTCCTTCAATCTCAATAGGAAGAAGCCCCATACGTTGGGAGAGGAGAGACCTTGCCATAATCCCTCCAACTCCGCAGATTTGTTCGTGTCCCATCCAATGCTTCCCAAGTACACCAACATGGGAGCGCCTTCATGATTTCTTATAATGCCCCCGAAGCCTGCTTTGCCTGGATTGCCTTTTGAGGCACCATCAAAGTTGAGCTTATAGGAATTCCGAGGGGGGGGGGGTCCAAGTGGGATTGAGTTTGTCAGTGTTGGGGTGAGCTTGCTTCTGAGTGTTGTGTTGAGTCTTAATTCCCCAGTTCTCCCATATAGCCTTTTCCTTGGCTAGAGTGGGGAAATCCTCAATGCTCCAAGACTGCAAAGCTAAAGTTTCCTCAAGATTGAGACAGTAACTACTCCAGATGATGTCTATCGAGGTCCTCTGGTCCTTAAAAATGCGCTTGTTTCTTTCTTTCCAAATGGTCCATAGGAGAAGGCCTGGGATGATTCGCCAGAGATGATTGAGAAGACCACTCTTGTAGGGATTTTGATGCCAGTCCCGTATAGCTCCACGTATATCTGTGTTGGGTGTACAGTTCCTTTGGCACCTGAAGCTGACTTTCTCCCACAGCTGAATAGCGAGGGGACAAGCATATAGGAGATGCTGCTGCGTTTCTTCATTCACCCCACAATTGGGACATATGGAGGGACCATGGAAGTGTCTTTTGCGAAGATTGTCCCAAGTAAGAATTCTTTGGTGGCCAAGGAGCCAAAGGAATAAGGCAACTTTGGGCCATACCTCTATATTCCAGATTTTGCCCCAAAGAGGATCCTTGGGCTCAGGATCCATGCTGAGAATCCTATAGGCCTCCCGAGTGGAAAAAGAGCCTTTAGGAGTATGCCCCCATCTTAGGATATCCTTGTCCTGCGATATTCTTATGCATCGAGCTCTGAGGTCATCAGTGATGGCTTTTCTTTCATGCTCAGTGGCGCCCTTGGTTATGCTTGCTATTTGTTTCCATTGCCTATAGCCCTGCTTGTTGATGTCTTCCCAGTAATGCTTTACCGTCTCCATCTGTCGCCTGTCCCAATCAAGTTCTGTGGACGGATTAAAAGAAGTGATAAGTTTTGGTAGTTGTTCCCAAGAGTCTATCCAGAACCTTGTAGAGGTACCGTTTCTTATCTCCCAGAAACTGTGCTGTTGTATGAGAAGATAGTGCTGTTTGGTTGAATTCCAGATTATTGAACCATTCTCCTCCGGAGTGAGTCTGACGAGCTCTTCCTGAGGTCGGTTTTGAGCATATTTAGCTTTCCATAGAATGGCCCAGGGCTTCTCAGGGGCAGTGAGCCAATTCCACCAGATTTTTGCATTCATGATAGCATTGCTAAGGAGAGGGTCACGTAAGCCAATTCCCCCTTGATCTTTGGGTTTACAAACTGTTGCCCATTGAACAAGTGCCCATTTTCGGTTGGTCCCCTTGGAGCCCCAAAGGAAGTTTCGTTGAAGGGATTTAATCTTATTGAGGACCCATTTGGGAGCCGCCAGAATAGAGAAGAGGTAAAGGGGCATGGCCTGAAGAACAGATTTAATGAGAACTAGTCTGCCAGCAATGTTAAGGGTTCGGAAGGTCCAAGAGGAGAGGCGGGCTTCCAGTTTATCGACTAGCTTGCGCCAGGAGGCATGCTTAAGAGGGGAGGCAATGAGCGGAGCGCCCAGGTAGGTAGAGGGAAGGGAGGCGAGGGAGAAGCCGAGGATGCGGGCGATTGCAGATTGAGTAAGGGGTGGAGTGTGAAAGAAGAAGATCTGGGATTTAGAATTGTTTATGCTTGTCCCAGACGCATCGGAGAAGTCCTGCAGCAGGGATTTTAGCGTGGAGGCTTCTTGAACAGAAGGGTAACCGAACACCATATTATCGTCTATGAACTGTTGGTGGGAGACAACTGGTGCATTGTGGACATAGATGCCTTGGATTTGCTGGGAGCGGACAGCTGCAGATAGGTGTCGCCCCAGGCCTTCCGCCATCAAGACAAATAGGAAGGGAGAGAGGGGGTCCCCTTGTCTAATGCCTCTGGTGGGGGTGAAAGTGCGGGAGGGAGTCCCATTGATGAGGATGGAGAAGAATGAGGAGGAAATGAGACTATGGATCCAACGAACCCAGGTGGGAGAGAAGCCAAAATCCAAGAGCACTTTTTGTATGTATGTCCAACTTAATTTTTCAAAAGCTTTGGAAAGATCGATTTTGAGAATCATACCTGCCTACTTGATCTGCTTGAGCGAATGGATGATCTCATGAGTGTGAATGATCCCGTCCAAAATCTGCCTGCCTTCCACATATCCTGACTGCTCAGGTGAGATGAGCAGAGGCAAGAGTGGTTTTAATCAGTTGGCAATGACCTTAGAGATGACTTTGTAAATCACATTGCATAAAGCAATGGGGCGATATTTGTCCGCTGTACTGGCTTCTTCTTCTTTGGGAATGAGAGCGATGAATGTTGCATTTAAAGAAGGGAGAAGCCAATGCATAGCTCGAGATTCTTCTACAACCATCCACACGTCCTCACCAATGAGGTCCCATAACTGGTGGTAGAACGTGGTGGTGAAACCATCCGGGCCTGGGGCTTTTCCATCCTTGAGTTGCTTCATGGCTAAATCAACTTCCTGCCTAGAAACTGGGCGAAGCAGCAGCTGGTTGTGCTCCTCAGTGATGATTCTTGGGATGTTTTGACTGATTTTATTGATGGCAGGTCCTCTGTCCAAAGGGGGTTCTTTGTGCACTGTCTGGAAATGAGCCAGAAACGCCCTCTCTATCTCTCCCTGTTCTTCCACTTTCTCCCCTTCTTGATTCCTGATGGCCGTAATTGAGTTGTGCATTCTCCTTTGTATTGTGGTTGGGTGAAAGAATTTAGTATTTCGTTCACCTTCTCTGAGCCATCTTACCCTGGATTTTTGCCGCCAGAGGATTTCTTCTTGCTTTGATCGATCATCCAACTGAGTTTTGAGCTGCTTCTCCCTTGTCATTAGCTCTTCCGTATAACCAGTTTAAATGATCTGCTGCTGGAGGGCCATCATTTCCACTTTAAGTTTCTATTGGGCCTGAAAAATGTTTCCAAAAGTGTTGTGATTCCAGTGTTTGATGTGTTGTTTGATGTTCTTGAGCTTACATTGGAATTGGTACATTTTTTATCCTTCAAGCGGCGTGAAGTTCTTCCACCAAGCAATGATGAGATCCTTGAAGGCGGGATGGGTTAGCCAGAAAGCCTCAAAGTGAAAAGGGTGTTTCCTGGAGTCCCCCAGTCGCAGCCACTGTAAGGAGATGGGCCAATGATCTGATCCATTCAGCGGCTGAATAAAAGCAGAGATGTCGCCCCTTAGTTGTACAACATTATCAGATATTAGAAATCGATCTAGCTTTGAGGTTATGTGTTGGCGGCCCGTTCTGCGATTGCTCCAGGTGTGAATGCCATTGCTGTACTGCAGATCTAGTAGCAAATTGTTTTGAATGAAATTCTTGAAGTAGTTGCTTTCAGGTTCTAGCTTAGCCCTTCCTCCCATCTTCTCCCCTAGGCAAGTGATCATATTGAAATCACCGCCTAGAATCCAAAGAGGATGAGTTCTGGCATTGTTTAGTTCTTCCAATGTGTCTAAGAGGGCCATTTTCCTGCCCGCTTCCCTTGGGAAGTAAACATTAGAGAGATGACCATGGACGTTGGTGCCGATGACGTGAAAGGTGGCTTGAATGAGGTGATGGGAGGCATGGAAATCGGATAGTGTGATGGCCCAAGTATCCCATGCAATTGCTAGCCCTCCAGAGGCGCCTGAAGCATCCACTGCCACGGAGTGACAACCTGGCCAAGCGCTGGAGAGGATTTTACCTAGCGTGCTGCTATTGCATTTAGTTTCCTGTATAAAGAGGATCTGTGGTTTTTCCAACATTATCATGTTTTTGATCATTCTTATTTTCCCCGTGCTGTTAAGCCCTCGAACATTCCATGAGGTTAGCTTCATAGTTCACTATGGGGGAGGAGCTTGTAGTACTGAGTCAGCTTGGCATATCTTCCTGATTCAACCAGGATTTTCCCAACCGTGATTGTTCGCTCCAAGTCCGTTTTCCGGCCTTGTTTCTTGGAGTCCTTTATTGATTGATTGCCATCCCATCTGCTTCCTGGCTGTATTCCTAGCTCTTTTTCTCTGAAGGCGCGGGAGATGATTACTTCCAATTTATCTAGCTGTTGATCTGGAATCTTATCAAATTCCTTTCTTTTGCAGGCAAGTTCAAGTTCGAGAATGTCCAACCCAGTGAGATCAATACTCTCTGGTTCCACCTCCATGTTTTCCGCTTGATTGCTGCCTTCCGTTTGCTGTGTTGGTAAGCAATCCACATCCATACCATTTGGCTTCCAATCTAGATCTACATGGACTTCCTCCATGGAAGGTACTTGTTCCTTCAAGGAGTTAGGAGAGGGCTTAGAAGAGGACTGTGGAGGAGTCGGATTAATTTTGGTGGGTTGGGAGGTTGAGTGGTCGACAGGAGTGAGGTTCTCCGGAATGGATGCAAGCGCTTCATAACTATTACTGGTGGAGGGAATAGAGGAGGATTGTGCCATGGGTTTTTTCCCATTGGGGGGTTTCTTATGGGCTCTTATACGGCTAGTGACCTTTGTGAAGCCATCCGGATCAGAGTTATCAGGAAGATTGGAGGCTTGAGGCTTAACATTGAGAGGGAAACCCCAAAAAAGGTGTCCATGAACATGACATTTACGGCATTGGAAAGGTACATGCTCAAAATCAAGAGGTTGGATCCATTCAAAGTCATCGTGAAAGAGGCTTACCGAGTCAGGAAGGGCTTGGTCCAAACGCATGTAGACACAAATGCGGGCGTAAGAGGTGTAACGACGCAGCTTTGTTTCCTCTACAATTTTGATGAACTCCCATAAACCCTGAGCAATGTCTTTGAGGGAGTCCTCATCCCAGTATTCCAAGGGGAGAAAATAAAGTCTGATCCAGACAGGGGCCCAGCTGAAATCTTCCTTGTCTGGGTTGAATCTTTCGACCCAGTCTCTTAGGTAGAGACCTGCTGAGTTGAAGAAATACGGGCCTTCATCCAGGACTCTATTTCTATCCTCAATGCAAATGAAGATGGCTGTGAAAAAACCCTTGGGGCCAAGTTGGAGGATGACCTACCCTTTTGGTTTCCATTTTGCTGCAATCCATCCGTACAAAGCTTTCTCCGTGGGCCAGAAACCTATAAATTTACCTATTAGCACATGGTCCTTCATGTACTAGATCCTTCCATTGATCCTGTGGCTGGGCAGCTCGATTTTGGGTCTTTCCGCTGCAATCGGTTTGCAAGTGGTCGATTGTGCCTGGGGCTTGTCATTCTTCCCGTACCTCTTTCTGCTTGGCAGGCACATCCTCTTTTCCTTCAGAGCTGCTTTTGTCTTTCTTTTCCAGATTGTTTGTGTTTTGGGTCGTTTGCTTGGAATTTTCCCCGGCCGCTGCTTTGTCGCTTTGTGAGGGGGAAGAACCTTCACTTCCCCCCGAAGGGCCTGCCATGGCAGGCATGTCAGCGCCCGTGCTCAGCGAATTGAACGGAGTGAGCTAGGGTAAATTGCAGGGTGAATGCAGGTGTCGGCGCAGAGGCAGGGGCAAAGCGAGAACCCTAGCACACCAGACTCGCGCTCATGTTGAACTTCTTCATCTATCCAGGATCCTTGCAATCTTATCTGTGGTCCCTTGAATAAATAGAAGATGAACTCCAAAAAACTGACCTTTAATATTTTTCTTATTCCTAGGACCTTTTTCAGCCTTAAAGAAAGCTCTCAAACATTGGGTTTGCTATATTAACCATTCTTATTAAAGACATTAAGGAGGTGGACTTTTTCTTTATTGAGGAGGCTTTCATCAGAAACTCTAAACACATGGGTGGTTAAGTTGTTGAGAACATCTAGCTTTTGAGTGGGGAAATGATGCGAATTGGCATGAAGATATTTCTCTGTGAGAGTTTTCTTCTGCAAAAACCAGATGGGAGAAAGAACCATCATCCCTTCTTGAAATAAAACTGTCGAGGAAAGGAAGGCTACCATCAACCTCACAATCCATGGTGAAATTTATGGAACTAGATTGATTGTTAATATGTTGGAAAAATAGCTCCAACTTTTCCTTACCATGATACCAGACAACACAAGTGTCATCCACAAACCTTTTCCAAAGTATGGGTTGGAAAAGAGCTTAGGACAAGGCCTTGCATTCAAAGTCCTCCCTGAAAAGATTAACCACCACAGTGGAAAGGGGGGAACCCATGGTAACACCATGGGTTTGTTCATAATTTCCCTTTGAAACTAAAGAAAGTAGAGGTGAGACATATTTCAACTAAATGGGCAATATATGGATCTATAATGCGATTGATGAATTCAATGTCCTCATTAATGGGGATATTGAAATCACTAAGAATATATTGAGTTGATTTCTAAAGACGATTATGTTAATTTTCATAAAATATGAAACGAAATTATGCGGAACATTAAGATTTTAGAGATAGAATACAACAATAAAAGAGGGGTCTAGGTTTTTGCTTTGGCTTTGATTTATTTTCCTAAGCATTCCTCGATCAACACATCTTGTTTCATACACAGACGCACTGCCAATGCAAATATTACTAAATACAGTTGCGTTAAAAACCCTGTCCTCCACGATCTGCTCGTGTTGATGCAATTCCATAGACTAGCATGAGTTTTTCTATCCAAAGTAGCCCTGCGAGCACGTGATTTGGGTTCTAAATTAGCATTGAAGACCTTGTCAGCACAGGTTGTTCTATGTAAATGACACTTCTTTAAATGCCACACCATTTTTTTTTAATGCCAAGTGGTATGTTGGGGGTGTTGTGTGGATTAATCCGTCTTGCGGACAAGACCGATCTCCCTAGTACTAAAAGTATCTAGCAACAAACAGCCAAATAGAATAATCTTTCTCTAAGCATATATGATCTATGAAAAGCTCTATATAGGTGTAAAAGACTTACTGTTTTTCCAGTGCTTGTTTGAAGTTGTTGTTATCACTCGTGCGCTTGAAAGAGTTTCGCTTGTAAACCTGCAGTCACAAACAAGAAAAATATTACATAGCACCTGTATAGAAATCATCATAAACCATGCTTATCATAGTGATCAAGGAATCTATGAAATAAACCATGATTGAAAGCTTATTGAGAATAATGAGTATATTTGTATTAATTTCAAAAGAAGAAAATCCTTACAACCTGAGCCTTGATGTTGCACAGGACTTTCCGGGGTCTGAAGCACGAGTCTCCTTTACTTTGATAAGCTCTACACTCCTCCAACCAAGACAAATAGAGGTATGCAATCTCTCCTCACAAAATTCTTAGTTAACTGAGTCTAAATCTCAACAACACTTAACTTCAAATATTCTAAAAGCTTGAACTCCCTTTGAGGCTACCCAATGCCTCTTTTTATAGTGGAAAAGAGGAGGTTTTCTGTTCCAAGTATGAAGGGATAGAACCCTCCTTCAAAGGGATAAGCTCCTCACATCAAGGGGTTAGCTCCATAAGGTAAGGGATTCATGCACCTCACAAGAGCAGTTTCTGCCACCACAAAATCCATTCTAGAAGCTTCCAAAATTTACTTTAATTGAGCTTTTTGGAATTTACTTGCACCTTTTTAATCTTACAGGGGTCCGCACCTATAACAAAGATAAAGTGCATTCAGGTACGCAGGATAGCTGAACATTGGGTGCGGGACCGCAGGAAAGATAGCTAGAAAGTGCGATACCAAAGTTTAAGAGACTTTTAGGAACTTTTTCTAATTTTCAAGGCTTGACATGAGGAACTGATATTTTAGACTTGCAAAAGGGAGAAGTATGAGTAATAATGAGCTCATACACATGGAAGAATTTTAGGATGACAATTTTCAGTGTAACAGGGGGGTCGGGCCCGCATTGGGCGGCCCGCCCCCCATACTCCGTCGACGCTATTTGAAAAGGTGGCAAGCAATTGCGGTTAGCTCCATATTAAATTCTGTATGGTGGGTGGTTGGTGGTGGGGTTCACAACCCCCACCAACCATGATATATACTCCAACTGTAATATATGTTGGGGTCACCGTAAGGTGTGGGGGCGGTAGGGTCATGCCTTCTGACCCCCTTATTTTAATAAAAATTTTGTTATATATATATATATATATCTGTGATATGGTAGGGGTCGACGGGGTTTGGCCACCCGTCGACCCTTTTTTATATATTTTTTTGAACTTATAAAACAAACTGGCCCTTTTTAAAAATTCGTTAATTTGACTGAGGGAGTCAAATTAATTGCCCCACAATTTTTCCCTAAATCCGGCCGGAGCTGGATGGAATTCGGTGGCCATAAAACTTCCAATTTTTGTCCTCCTTAGTCTGCCACATCACCAAGTCAACCATCAAACTTTGACTACTCTTAACTCCTTCATACGGACTTGGAATTGAGTGTTTTCTGCACCGTTGGAATCAGAAAGACGAGATATTTGACTTGACATTAAGTTTTCCACATTCCAGACACTTTGATTCTTGAGCCTTTGTACTTATGCCACTTGTACTTGAACCTGTTCAATCCACCTGGATCATTCCTCCTCACTGTTATCACTCTGGTAATTCTCTAAGTAGTGAGATTTTGATTTATAGTTAAAAGAAAACTAGAGGTAACCACAAACCTACTTTTAAACTCTAGGATCTAGCCTTCCTAGGGTTCAGAGAGGGCTCTCTCTCTCTAAGACTTAACTTTGTTTTGATTATAAGATATTAGGCTAGTTATGATTGTGTAATTTGGTTTTGGTTTGTTTGATTTGGTGGGAAAAATCACTTAATGAGATGGATAGTGGGAAATCTGTTTGTCCATTGGGTTTAGGAGTCAAAAATCAAGTAGACAGAGCTAGGATCAAGGTCAAAAAGTCAAATGTTTTCAGGGAAAGATAGATAACCCTTTGAAGATCTTGGAAGGTTGTTTGGTGAGGTGATATGATCGGGATACAGAGAAATGAAGGGTTCTTTGATTTGGAAAAGAGAAGTAGTAGGCAAAGGTCACTACAAGAAAAAAGGACATTGGTGAGGGGCGAAAATGGTCACCATAAGCTCATTGGTGAGGGTCAAAAGAGCCTTCGTCACCAAAAATTGAATGTCACCAAAGGTGGCATCGCCAAAAGTATAGGTGTTGTGGTGACATTCAAGGTCCGTCACCAATAATGATTTATAGTGACAGGCAGTGACCATCACCATTTCATATGAGCAATGGTGACGGACTATAGCCTCCATCACCAAAAAATTGAACGTCACCAAAGGTGGTGTCGCCAAAAGTATGTGTTATGGTGGCATTCAAGGTCCATCACGAATATTGATTATAATGACAGATAGTGACCGTCACCATTTCATATGAACAACAACATTTTTTTGTGATGGACCTTTCATGGTCACCACTATTGGTGCATATATATGGCGACATTCATTGAAAGTCATCATAAACTCATTGGTGACATCAAGGTCCGTCACGAATAATGACTATAATGACAAACATTGACCCTCACCATTTCATATCAACAACAAAGATTTATGGTGATGAACCCTTAATGGTTGTCACTATTGATACATATATATGGTGGCGTTCGTTGACCGTCACCATTTCATATTTTGGCGAGGGTCGAAAAATGTCACTATAAGCTCATTGGTGCTTGTCAAAAGAGCGTCTGTCACCAAAAACTAATCTCCGTCATTCCCTATGAATATCAGGGCACGATGGAATCGAACCACCAACCTCCTGCTTATAAAGTAAGTGCTCTTCCATTGAGCTAGCACTCTTTAAAGAATTAGACTTTAAACTAGCAATTGCCTCTAAAGGTGCAAAGATACACCAAAGGAATAAAAAATATAAGAAGATCAAAAATTGCTAGAAATAATATGTTCAATATACATAATAAAAGGAAAATAAGAATAAATTTTGATATAATCTAACAAAGCGTGTACTACGTAGGAGAATAACTGGAAAGAAAAACTAGAAATTTGAATCAAAACACAACAATATAAAAGAACATGCGACATGAAAGGCACAACTCCACAGTTTGAGAAATATGAACAATCCATGGGCCTGTTCTTATATATTGATATAGATAACGAAATAGAAATCTAGATTTATGAAATTCAAGTATCACAAAAGAATGTATTGAACAAATATCAATATGTAAAATAGTATTTTTTGCATTTTGTCTAACGAGATGGAGGAATTTCCCAGACGACCAAAATTGGCTGGAATCCGGGCCAAAAAAATTTAAGAAATCTTACAGTAACAGTGTTTGAATCATGATTTTGATAGTGGAAATGGATTCAGCACCATAAAAAACCTCTAGTGCACCCAACATATTAAAGTTTGATAGTTATAACGTAGATTTACAAAAATCCCTGCCGGATTTTCTTAAAATATTACCAGAATTTCCATGATTTTCAGGGCAAAAAAGCAATCTAGTTAGACTACGGCTTTGGATTTACCTTGTAGAACCTATTGAAAAAGTTTCCACAGAAACAACCAATAAAAATAACAACATGGACCTCAGGAGCACTAGAGAAGTATTCAAAGCAAATGATGAAAAGCGTATCTAGAAAGAACTAATAACCCTCTGAAGTAAACCACGCATTTATCATCGTGACTAGTACACTTGAAAAAAAGTATCAGAATAAATTATGAACTATTCTACCAAAAAATAGTGAATTTTTCCACTAAAATACAATTTCAAATTAATCACTAGCATGACGCTAACTTCTCTGCAAAAATAGGCAAGTTTCAAGACAATGTATAATAGCTTGCATGGCAATCGTGTTGATAAAACCTTCCAAAGAATAAGACCATAACAATAAACAAGAGTGCCATCATACTTAATACCATCAAAGAGTGGTTAATAGCAAAAGTGAATTGACGAACCTTCATAACTTGCATTGGTTCCTTATCCTTCATCCAACCCTAAAATTTTAGGCCATGGTTAACATTTTGAAGGAAAATTAAGAAAAGTCACATGATATTGTGAAATAAGATTTGTATCACTACCATTAACTATAATGCAACAGTTTTGCACAAACAAAGAATCCTTGTCTAAAGTGAAGTATTCTTTAGACATTGTTAGAATTGTTTTTCCATTTTTTTTTGAATTGTTAGAATTACCGTACTTAGTAGTAGAGGCATTCCCACCATGGATTGGGAAGTCCACAACAACCACTTATGTAACTGGGATTGTTGACTATAATCATTTTAACCTTCTCCTTCTTTTTTCTCAGCCACTGAAATATGTCTTGAGAACTCTTTGCTTAAGACATCCCTCATTACAATGGGCAGACCATTAGTGATAATAAAAATATTCTCATAACATTTCCACTATCATTACAATTTATTTTGGGCTAAAATTTAGACTTATGGATATATTTGTCATGCCTTGTAAACAAATGAAGATGACAAGGGGAAGGAGCAAAAGAAGAGGGATTAGAAAGCATCCACTGAGAGGAGCTTGAATTGTTGTCAATGACGCTCCATCTTTAGGGATCGCTTCTGTAACTTGCTTTTAATATTCAAGGCAAGCCAGAAAGCTTTGCTCCAATGAATTGAGTGCATGAAAAGTCCATCTTGTGTTGAATATGAAACAAGAGACACTTGATAAAATCGAAACATTAATCCCCAACGATGAATTTTTCAATATACTAATGACCAATCAATACCTGCAATTTACAGAGAGGCAGCCACCGCTAAGTAGCTCCTTCATAAGAGGTTAGAAACATTATCTAATAACTAGTTTTTAGAAGCCATCGAAATCACCCAACAAGCACCACATTGCACACAACATGTTGAGTTGTGGGAGAAAGAATCTGAAATTGGAATGCATCCTTTGGCGAGAGTAATGCCATTTTGGAGAAACAAAAATGCCTATGATAAGTGATATACTTGCTGGAGGTATAGAAATGCTGCCAGTAGATCAGGAGGTTGGTCCAGACCCCAAGAGATATCTAGGGAACAACCCCAAACCCGAGTAGCTCTAAGGTTATGGCACAAACATTGAGAAGGAATGTGAAGGAAAAAGTCTTGCAATCAGACTAAACTCATAGGATAACTACGAACCAAGAGTGAAAAAGTTCTGGACAGTTCCTTAGTCTAAAGAGGCTAGAAGATCATGCTACACTAGAAGTTTATTTTATTGGGCAAAGAGAATTCTATGTGCATCTTGCAGATGCAAACTGCTCTTGCACATGATGGGAAAAAGGGCTTGCAAAAAGATGCCTTGTGAGCATCATCAGCGCACACAACATTCTCTTTTACCCAATGTACTAACCTTTTAGTTGTGGCTAAATAGCACTTGGGTCACAGTGGCAAGGCTTTTAGTAGCACACACTTACCAAATCTTCCACAATTTGCACTATTGTACTAGAACTAGATCTTGGACCTATGCTAAGATGTGAGGTGTTTCCATTGCAAGAAATCAAGTAGCGTGTTTAGCATTCAAAGCTGAAAAACTTGAGAAACACCTTAACTAGGGAGAAACAGTCAGAAAGAAATGAACAAATAATAATAATAATAACTCTAGAAGATTATAAATAAGAAACCTTGCTATCACTGCACTGGAGGTGCAAGCCTTCACTTTTTTATTTTTCATTATAATTTACACAAAATCACTCCAATCCCAGCCTGTCACATTTTTGCATTTAGCAACAGTTAAATCCTTCTTCATTTGGTCATGTATGAATCCCAATGGATAGCTGGTATTATATATGCCATACATAACAATTAGGAAGCCAAAACAAGTAAATTCAATGTTTCAACTGTAACTTCTTATCGAGAAATGTTAGTTACAGTAACAACAATGGTATGACAATTGCATAAGCCATATGTATCTCCTGTGGAAAGGCTGATTGTAATCCCCATGCGAGCCAAAATCTAAATAAATAACAACATAAAGAACTAATATGCAACAAAATTGTTGTAGAAAATATTTTATAAATGGGAAAGGTAGTGAATTATGGAATAGAATATCATGTGTACTACCTATTTAGTTGCTTACCCTGCAATATATACTATCATTTTCAGTTGGAAAGACACACCGAGTGAACATTGGGATTGAATTCTTCTGACGGAGCAGTGCTCGAATGAAGATTATATCTAAGTGATTAAGTGTAGTGAGGGATAGAGGCAGTTATTGGTCGGAGGATATTCTTTAGGACCAAGAGTACCTAATAGAGAGGAAAAAAAATCAATAGAAGAAGTAGCGGAGCCACTAGGAGGTGGGATAAAGTCCCCAAAAGGGGTGACGCAGGCCCACAAAGGGACTGTACAGTGTTTCCGTGAGACAATCCGAATTTTTGCTGGAGATCACGGTTTCTGAGATGGGATGGATGAAACTTGATTTTATGAGAGGCAGATCGATTTGGAGAAGAGGTGATGTAGTTCATAGCCATACCCACACAGGCCTACGCATCTACAGAGGGAGCTGGGGTTTCACCAATTGATATCCGAATCATTCGGGACTTGAAGTGTGAGGTAACACTCTATTTTTTTTGTCGTGATTTCTCTGTACTAGATAGCCAGCAAGGCATCCGGAGATTGTATTCAGAAACTTCTGGTTAATAATAAAAATCCTTAGATTTTTCTACACCGGTTTTCCCGCATTCAGTTTTTCCTGGGACTTAGTCCCAAATAAAGGTGTCCTATGTGTGATGTATGTCTTGCTCAGTTTCCTTGTTTCAGAATTATATTTAATTAAGTGTAGGTTGCTTCAGTAGTTTGCTTCAATAATTCATGATGCAATCTGAATTAATTTTGTAAATGTACTTTACATAATAGAAGAAGTAAGTTCAGATAGTTGCAGTAGGATTCCTAAGATTAACAGATCTAGAAATTTTCACATTCTGGGCCACTGGTAGGCCACAGGCCTATTTTCTCTTGATTAGATAAGTGGATGACATGCCAGAGGGCTATCTTCTAGCCTACATTGGCAGAAAAGTTGAATCGTAATAATTGAAGGAAATATGAAATGATAAAGGAGGTCTGTGTATGAATAAAAGAGGGTTGTATTCAGCTGATAACAAACCCTTACTCGTGATTATAATTTCATATTGATTGTTTCAAATTGGCAAGTCATTATTATTGTACTCTCTCTCTCTTTCTTCGTTGGAAATTTGATTTTAATAATAAGAAGAATTGATTAAGTGTTTTCGCCATCTTGGGGATTTTCCTTGGCTTGTGCCATATACTTGTTTTCTCTTGTCTTGGCTTGTCTTCTGAATCGATCATACATGTTATTTCTTAAGTTTCTATCAATGGAAAATGATTTAGTGCTAATAAAAGTATAATGTGCTTATATGGAATTTTAAGTTACTGTGATAAGAAAGAACATGTTAATATAAATTAACATGGTATAAGAGATAGGAGAGGACAAGCCCAAGCAAGAGTGGAAAAAGAAAGAAATTGCTAGAAGAAATTTGTTGACTAGACTTTATGGATTGTGGAATGTTGCACAAGAAGGGGATCTCGAAATATTCAGACCAAAAATAGGGAGAAAAACCTTTAATTTTGATAGCCCTAATCAGAGACTCAATTTCAGTCCAATGTGTAAAGAATCAGTTCCACAATAGTTGAGCTCTTTATTCGTGATTTGGATGGCAAATGTGATCTGAGGATTCAGATGACAATCAAGTCTATTTGTTTCAAGGTTGGTTGAATCACGCTAATCTCTATTCACTTCCAGTCAGTATACAAGCCTCGCTCGACTTCGACATTCTGCCACAAGTCTCTCGTTCCCTGTTTATTGGTATCTCTCTTATGGGAAGCAATTAAGCAAAGTTTTTTCTGTAAATAAGATCGAAGGGCCTTCTTTTGTTTTTTTGTTTTGGCTCGACCTCTTGTATTTTGTAATTTTGGTCTAGCAAAAATAAGCCCATCATCTCTACAGCCAAAAAGGAATGATTAATGTGATTCAGTTGTGTTCTATGGGGTTTCGTTGGTGTCACTTGCACTACTTTCTTTCCTAGATCATTAACCTTGTGTGAAGGGCACTCCTGTGGAATTTTCTTTGACTATAACTGTGGCATTGAAAAAGATTTTTTTTGGCTTAGGGTCAGTTTTGGGGCTTCTGGGATTCATTCTATTTTTTTATAGGGCATTTTCCTTGAAAGAGAATGGTGGTTTGAAAGTTTTCAAATTCTAGTCTTGGTTTCAAGAGAATTTGGTCAATTGCTGGAATGAAGTGGACTTATGTTGAACTATAACTCTCCAGTTTGAATATTTTCTACACAATGTATCTTTGGTGACCTCATGATAATTCTTGTATATGCGAAGCTCTGATCTATGGCCATATGGAATTAGATCTGCAGCTCTTTGTTGTTCGATCTACATCCTAGGTTAATGTGTATTAATTAAGTGACAATCATACAAGTTTTAATAGTCCAAACTCATCTTGGCTTGTGACAGTGACATGGTTGGGTGACTAATGTGATCAAACTCATAAGGAGGCTAGTTATAACATATGTCTTTTTAAAGGCACAAATCTTACAAATAAATCATTGAGGCTAGTATTTGTCATGTCTCGGTCCTTAAAGCTGGCAGACCTGAACATGCTCACTTTTGGAGTTTCCAGAGTTGTTTGAAATTTTTGGAAGGTTCTATATATATACTCTATCACAGTCTCATTGAAGTGGACCATTCAAGATTTATTCCAATTTCTGACCATTTCAAGGACTGACAAAATTCTTGTGTTGAAGGAATTTGATTAAGGTGCATTGTAATCTCTCACCAATAAGGGAGTACCTTCAATGCTAATAAATTTGAATATCATGTGCATTGACAAAATTTCCTTAATAGAAAAGTATGAAAATATCACTATGTATCATGACAGTTTATCTCCTTGACACTGATGACTACAATGTAAATATGATCCTGACTTAGAGGAACATAGTATGACCCTTTTGGTTAGTACATGTATGGTGATCTCTATGTATTGGCAATATCTCTAAGCATTGTCTTGGGATTGTAGGAGTACCAAGCTGAAAATGACAATAAATATAGGTTGTGGTCCACATGGCACAAGCTTGTGAGTGACAATGATATGCTTGCAAAGATATTATTTGGGTACACTACTCATTTTATCTATAATTACAGTGAGATAGTTGTCCGATAGCTGGTCATATTATAGTATGTTGGAACAGGGTCTCCTACGAGCTGCGAAACTGGTCCGATTTTTTATATTTTTTATTATATTTCGTCTAGCACAGGGTTTTTGGGGTGGGTCAAAGCCCCAAAAGCATTGTAATGGGTTAAAGGGTAAACCTGGGGTCCAAAAACCACAACTTGCAGATCGTAGGAAAGATTAGGCAAGATTGTTATAAATAGAGGAACGTTTTGAATTTTAAGGAGGCAATGAAGAGCTATTGATGCGAATTATGTTTGGGTTTTTGGGGAAGGAATCCTGTTGGCTGTGTGCACAGAGATCCAGAGTTCTATTGTGTGCAAACCCTGCTACTGTGTGCACAGGCTGGGATGGGTATTGTAAGAGGAAGTTGATGAATTAATGAATGTGAAAGGTTGTTTGGGAACTAAATCTATGTGTACTATTTATGCGAATCATTGGTAATTACTGTCTTATGCGTATTCTGTATTCCACTACAAATGTTCTGTGTAAGTATTTTACTGCATCTAGATCTATTCTATTCTGTTTATGCAATATTGCCCTACTGTCTTGAAGTATATGATTATTGAGCTCCATAGTACAATTAACCTTGTGAACGTGGATGTAGAAAGAGGCCCATAAGTCTTGCTCGAGGAGATCTGGACATCTCAAGGCAGAACACAGCTTTGCTTGCCTTACCTATCCTTTCTCAGGGTGCGGAAACCTGGTTCCAGCACCCACCCATACTACTTTGGGTGAGACTGTTGGCTCAAGGGGTGCTGACCTAGGTTCAGAGTTCAAGGTTTGCTAACAAAACCCTATACTACTGGCCCTTTTGGCAGTGACCTGCTTGTGTAGGTCAAAATCTCACCCGAAGTAGTATGGGTGGGTGCTGGAACTAGGTTTCTGCACCCTGAGAAAGGATAGGTAACACAAGCAGAGATGCGCTAGGGCCTATAATTCCCAGATTACCTTGTTTTGCGTAAGGTCAATTAGGTCTCTATTCGCATCCACGTGCGCTAGATCTATAATTCTATGCTTTTATGATAGTGGCACAACATTACATAAATAGAACAGAATAGATCCAGATACATAAAACACACTTACACAGATCTTCATAGCTTAAATATAGAAAATGCAAAATGCAGTAATTACCAATGATTCACACAAAGAGTACTCACAGATTTAGTTCTCTATCAACCTTTCTTATTCATTCATTCATCAATTCCTCCTTACAGTGCCCTTCCCAGCCTACACACACAGCAGTAGGGTCTGTACATAGCTGGACTTGGATCTCTGCGCACACAACCAGCAGGAGTCCTTTCCCAAAGACTCAAACAGATAGCTTAAACCACAATTCACATCAATTGCACTTCATTTCTGTACTTTACAATACAAAATGTTCCTCTATTTATAATAATCTAGCCTAGACTTTCCTATGGTCCACAAATCGTGGTTTTCAGACCCCTGTTTTACCCTTTTACCCATTAAAATGCTTTCAGGGCCTTGGCCCACCCCAAAACCCTTGCGCTAGACTAAATCTAATCAAAAGTATTCAAAATGGACCAATTTTGCAGCTTGTGGGAGACCCTATTCCAACAGTCCCCCAACACAATCTTGTGACTCATCCCGAGTCACTACGGTGGTGCGGCCTCGATCTGTGCACGCAAGGTATCAAGAGCACTACTGAGGTGAGGGAGTACGTCCTGACTTTGGGTTGCAACATTCTGTGCGAGATCGACCAGATTCTGGGAGGGCGGTCCTTCAGTGGCTGAGGTAACACTTTCACGAAGTTGATTAAGTTGCTTGGTCGCGCCATCAATGTCTTGTGATAATTGAAGGGCTGTGGTAGTCCAAGGCTTCAAACATTCTGCCATGATGTGTTGTTTATGCCAGAGTTTCTCAATCTCGTCTTGGAGACCATTGCTGGTTTTTAACCGTGCTAAATGCTGGGCAGGCACCAAAGTAGGCAGGTAGCGTTGATCTGTTCGAAGACTTCTTCATTTTGTTGTAAGTCCTAATTGATCTGTTGGAGGACTGGATCACGCTGGACCCTAGTCCAGAGTTGGATGGCTGACTCCAGCAGCTTGGCACCTCGAGAAATTTGCCCCGAAATAATAGTGGTCGCGTCGGTGACTAGGGCGGTACGCTAGATGCAGACTTCTAGGGGTGCTTCGGGTTGTAGTTTGACCTGCAAGTCAGATATTTGTTGCTCCAACTATGCCTTGATAATGTGTATTTCCATTCGGGATGCTTTCTAAGCAGCAGCCAATTTTTCCACCTTATCCTGAGGCATATCCGCAGCCAGGATCTCGTCGATAACCTCCGTGCAGAGCTGGTGGATCACAGTGTCAAGCTCCGCCTATTGTGACACAGCCAGGAGAAAATCAACAGCCTGTTGCGCAATGGTGTTCTTAGTTGTACTAAGTTTTTGTTGTACTTGCTGATCACTGGAGAGAAACTCCTGGAAGACAGCATGTTGAAGGTCGTGTAAGGCTGCATGGGGCAGCTTATTCAGGTTCAGCTGAGTTTCTATGGCTGCCGGGGGCTGTGTTCTTACCAAGGCACCATTAGGGATATCCTAGAGATGACTGGCCTCCCCGAGTGGCGCTGAACTGTTGTCAACTGCCAAGGGGTGTGCCTGGCCTATGTTGGTTGGGAGGGTATAAATTTTGATTTGGAGAGCACCGAGTTTGGCCTGGAGAGAGCCGACCTAAGCCTGCCATAGGGTCTCAAAAAATTCCAACTTATCTTCCATAGCCATGGTGACTGTGTCCATGATCTGCTCCAAGTCATCGTCTGTTAGTTTGACTGTTGCATCGTATTGTGCGCAGTGGGCATGCTGTTTCTTTCTAGGTCCTGATGCTGATTCCTCTGTCCTCTTAGTGCCTGGGGGAGGGGTGGTAGATTTGTCAAAGCCTACCTGGGCCGGAGCTACAGTGGGCTGCTGTGGCAAGTTACCCCTGGGCTCGGCGGCAACTGATGCCTGCTGGTGGGGCGCCGCGGTCTCCCGAGGAGTGTCGGTGAGGCATTTTTTCCTGGCAGGGGGCCATAGTGAGATCAGTAGGTTAATTTCTTCATCAACTACCATATAAGGGAGTTCTCTCCATGTCTTACTGGCAAGGCTACGAATTCGGACATGGTGCATCGTAATTTGGAATGCAGCAAAATTATTGTATTTGTCATATATTGTCGGGGATAACTGGGGTTGGGAGTTTATGGCGACTGCGACACTACTCTGGAAGAGGATCCAAAAGACCTTGTTATCCTCGATGCGATGTTTATCCTTAGAGTCCCATAAGTGAGCATACCGAGCGCCTTCGCACATCCCATGAGGGAGCTCAGGAAGGACCGACTCCTCAGGTTTGTCCCAAGCGACTAGTGCTATTAGGAATAATAACCATGAATAGAAGAAAGATGTCCCTTGATCCTGGGATTCACGAACATTAGCTATAAATTCCTCGCACAAGTATTGAGCCCAATTGAAAAAAACACCCTTCGCGCACTGTCTGGCTAGCTGGATTACATAGGCGGGGATAGTTGCAACCTGACACTTCCTCATTAGCTTGCAGGCCAAGAGCCGAGTACCCATATGCATGGCAGGGTCATTGATAGTTTGGATCACAAACCCACACTGATTTCGTTGTACCACAGAGGTCTCCCAGAAAAACGCAGCGGTAGCGGCTTCGTACTTCTTTTCGACTTGTGCTAGTGGGTGCAGCCCTTGCATCGGGAGCCCTGTAATCTTGTGGATCAATGCAACATCAATAGGAACCCTCTCGCGAATCCATAAGAAACCATCGTGAATGAGGGCGAGTAACTGGCGAACCAACTGATCTGTGATGTTGTAATGGCCAAAGTGGGGCATTCGGAGTAGATTCAGAAGTCCAGATCCTGCCAAGCCACATACCAAGTGCTAAGGTACTACCATGACTCCATCATCCTTATGGATTGTATCAAAGTATAATGCAGGGGCTAATTCCGGGAGGGTTTCATAGTCTGCCAAATCGTGATCATCAAACTTGACCTCATGGAGGCGTCCGCAGGGATCACTAAGGATGGAGACCTCTCCTAGGGTTAGGGGGGTTTGCAGGTAGGTGACCAAGCCATCCAAGTTTTTTGGCGTTCATGTAGACTACCTTCGTGGCCGAACAAAGGGGGGTAACCAATTGATCGGGTTAGCTGGCAAAGCACCCTCCTGGTCATCTTGTTCTCAGGGTGGGGGCCTGGCATGTCTTGGGGAGCTTTGAGGCCTCCTTGCCACTTTCGGGGTTTTCCCCGAGCTTTGTGCTTTTTCCTTGCCTTTCCTTGTGACCATCGTGGGGGGAACTTCTTCTAATTCAGACTCAACCTCCAGGACTTCTTCAACATCAGGCTCCATCTGGGCTGAGGGTTCGGTAGGGGTAGTCGCTGGTATCCTTGTGCGAAAAATGAATCCTAGCTCTGGGTGACCAGACATGAGAGGGACACTGCGGTTATGAGGAAGCTTGTTTCTCAAATGATTCCACAAGATTCTTGAGGCAGGCCAGTTGTATAAATGAGACAATACCTCTAGCTGGACTATCCTGCCCCTTTTTAAGCACTTCCAAGCGTGTGATGGAGAGGGCCACTTTACTCGGGGTGGGTTCCCCAACGAATAGTAAAAATTTCCCACAACTCGTCCTGTTAAAGGCTCGGGAGCCACTTATTTCAACGGTAACTTCTGCTTTTTACTGGTAGGTACTGCTCCAACGGCTAGTTTTCGTGTCCCCAGTGATGTTGACGTACTTGTCACGCTAGGGTTACCTATTTGTGACAGTTTCATGTCTTCCCCCAACATAGGCTTACTTCCTAGGCAACTCATGACCCATGACCAAGAGAATTTTATCATCTATCCTACTAAGGCCCTAAGGGGGGTTTTTGTCGGAACATACTTCCTAACCCCTAGCTGCTTCGTTGCTGTAGAGATGGCCCGATGCATGGGTTCGCTACCTAATGAGCCGACAGCTGTCACAGGAAGCTTGTTGCTTGTTTGGGGTTCAGCCTGATCCTTTCTTGGGGTGGGTTCGCAACAGTTGATCAAGCCTGGCTCCGTCTAGGTCCTTGCCTTTGGGACTATAGAGAGGAAGTCCTTTGTGATGCGAAGACAATGCAGTGTAAAGGCTTCACCTAACCGGTTCTGCCAAGTTTCTAGTTCCTCACAGCGATCAGACAAACCCTTAATATCCCCCTTGTAGCACAATACTACATCCTTGGTTGGGTTGTCCCCATTTTGCGCCATCAAATTATAGATATAATCCACATCTCCCCCCTTGGGTATGGGTTTCGTATAACGTTTACCTTCCGCAGGGTCTAATGGCACGACTACTCTTGTGCCATTATTTTCAAATACCATGCTTTGATTTTTTAAGTTGATGATACTGCCCATGTCGATGGCCCAATCCAATCCTAGTAGTGCAGGGTAGGGGTCCGCATCCTTGGTGATTTGAATGACTTCAAAGTCAGCCCGGACTCTTACCCCTGCGACATCCACGATAATCCTAGAGAGCCTCCCAAGAGGTACTATTTTTTGGTGATTGGCCATTCGCAACTGGATGGTGAACCTTTCCAGCTTTGGTTCCCCCATGCATTGCCAAGTTTTCTTAGGTAATACATTGGTGTCCGATCCGAGGTCTAAGATAACCCGATCCATCTCGTAGCTGCCAATCTGGACTATCAGCTGCATCTCCCTGCCAGTGCGTCTCTGATACTTGTATAACTTATGCACATCCTTAACATCGGGTGACAGGGCAGTGTGTTTTGCGTAGCTCTCTAATAAAGACTACAGATTTCGTACTGCCTAGGGGTTGCACAACAGTCTCATACATGCCTATAGGAAAGGTTTAACCTCCTCAGCTACCTTAAAATCCCCAGGGCGTGCAGACGTAGAGGCTTTAGTCTCGAGGAAGTCCTTCCGAGATTCCATAAACATTTCCCTCGCTTTGTCCAGGTCTAGCCCTTCTTGGTTGCTAACTACTCTGCGGATCAGAGTTTCAGTTTCATCTTTCTCCTTAACTCCCCTAGTCACCAATCCACTGTGCGTTACCACATTTTCCTTTGGGTCCTTACCCCTTAGCTCAGTCTAGACCCTTCGCACCTTCTGTGTAGATGGGAGCTGCTTTTCCTGTATCTTTGCTTTCAGGGCTAGACAATCTTCCAGCGTATGGTCCAACTATCTACAATACCTGCAGGACTGTCATGTGGGGTCTGGGAAATCCCTCCCAAAATGCCTCGTGCCTCCACAGTTATAGCAGATCAATTGGCCCCGACCCCGACCTGCACTTCCGCTTCGGCTCTCGTCCCTTCTTTCAGAGGGGGAGTCATCCTTGCCTGTGGGAGTTTTTGGTGAGGCAGGGTCTAACTGTACTTCCGGTAGCTTCCTCCAGTCTATTAATAAATTATGGATTCAGAAGTCCTGCTCCTCATGGCCAATTGACCAGAAAAACCGATACCAGCATCGCTTCGGTTTTAAAATGTTGGTGCCCAGACAGGGGCAGCGGTTGGTATTACGCAACCCATCTTTGCGGCTATCCCTATACTAGAATGTAGATCCACTTGATCTTCATTGTTCTGGGCTAGGCCCCCCTGATCCCAAGTGCCTTGGACTAGGTTCTCGTATTCGTATGTGGCCAGGAATTTTCCATAGTTTCGTGCTAGGTTCTCTTCGTTTTTCCTGTTGTAGGTCCTGAATCTCTAGGTGCATAGCCCCAAGCTGCGCTTGGATTTGCTATACCTTCAACGTAGCATCTTTCCTGTGCGTAGCTTCTAGTTTCATGGCAGCTTCCAAAGCTTTATCTTGTGAGTCAAAAGTATGGTGACCCATAGGTATGCATAGGTGAGGGAGTAGCATGGCGATGAACCATTCTGTAAGCTGTCTGTCATCATACTGAAATTCTCCTTCTCTGATAGTTTTTTTTAGGCGTTGATCCACTTCCCACATGGACTCAGTTGCTCCCTGCTTGAAATATTTTACATCTGCTACAACCTGAGAGTAGGATTTAGGTTTCTGAAACTGCGATTTCAAGGCATCCTTAATATTTTGAAAAGATGCGCCCCCATTTTGAGATACGTACCCCATATACCATTCCAAATCTCTTTCTTCGAAGGCTAGGGATAGCTGGGATTTTTTCATAGTATCACTCACCACGCCCTGCGCAACCCATATCGAGTCTGCCACAAACCAGAATCTATCCATGTCTTCATCGGCTGTGCCTTTAAAGGTAGGTAATTTCAAGTGCATCGCCATGTTTCCTTCTTGATAGGTTTCCCGTATTTGCTTGTTAGTGCCCAAAGCCTTTCTCAAAATGCTCAGGTCCTGGCAATGGAACCATTTGTTGGCTCGAGGGGTCCTGACCCAGGTTCAGAGTTCAAGGTTTGCCAACAAACTCCTATACTACTAGCCCTTTCGGCCGTGACCTGCTTGTGCAGGTCAAAGTCTCAACCGAAGTAGTATGGGTGGGTGCTAGAACCAGGTTTTCGCACCTTGAGAAAGGATATGTAACACAAGCAGAGCTGCGCTAGGGCCTGTAATTCCCAGATTACCTTGTCCTGCGCAGGGTCAATTAGGTCTTTATTCACATCCACGTGTGCTAGATCTATAATTATATGCTTTTATGATAGTGGCACAACATTACATAAACAAAAAAGAATAGATCCAGATACATAAAACACACTTACATAGATCTTCACAGCTTAAATACAGAAAATGCACAATGCAGTAATTACCAATGATTCACACAAAGAGTACTCATAGATTTAGTTCTCTATCAACCTTTATTATTCATTCATTCATCAATTCCTCCTTACAGTTCCCTTCCCAGCCTGCGCACACAGCAGCAGGGTCCGCAGACAGCTGGACTTGGATCTCCGTGCACACAGCCAGCAGGAGTCATTTCTCCAAAACCCAAATAGATAGCTTAAACCACAATTCACATCAATTTCTCTTCAATTCTGTACCTTACAATAAAAAATGTTCCTCTATTTATAATAATCTAGCCTATACTTTCCTATGGTCTGCAAACCATGGTTTTCGGACCCCTGGTGCTAGTCACTTTAATTTCTTATTAATTTAAACAATCAAGTGCTACATAAATTGTCAACCCAGGGAAGTCTGTTTATTTCAAAGGCAATCACACACTATATATGCTCAATCTCAAAAGAAATGAAAATTTGTAGTAAAAATTACACTAATCACACCTTGCTTCAAACAAATTGAAGTTCTACTTTGAGTTACATCAAAATAAATCTTTCTATTACAGACAATTACCAGGAGAATCCTAGATTACATTAAGAAAACAACAGTCTAGGAAAAGAAACCAATCTGCAGAAGAAAAGATCAGTTATGCTATAGCAGATAAGAGGACCCTATTCCCCAAGCAGGAATCTTCAACACCTGTTTCTGACTACCACGCTTTCATTAACTCATTCTGTAAACAAGATTACCAATTGAAATAATCAACGATTATCTAGGAACGAATTATATGAAAACAATGCAATAATCAATGGAAACAGAGTTTCAGCAATAGATAACAGAGTTCCGATAATGCATAAATAAATTCAACAAAACAGAGTTTTAACAAGGCGTGAATGAAAATAACAATTAGCACACTATGGAAATTAATGGGTGAATCTTGTGAGGAAGGTGGGCCCTTTCCTTCTCACAAGATTCCCTAGAAAAAGGAATTAAGAAGAAATGCTCAAAATAGTGTTTTATTCATCTGTCAAATGTAACATATTACAAAATGTTTCACACTCCTTCTCTGTAATTCCCTTTTCAAACTAAGCCTTCGTAATTCATAATTTTCTCTAATGCTGATGTCTCCTCTATTTAAAGAGGAGACATCTATTACATATTTGATTACATTGTAGAAATCCTATTCTTAACCCGATCTGATCTTCTATACTGGAATAGGATATTCTATTCTTCCATAGCAAAAATGCTGTTACAATGGTTACACTGGTGCTGGCTTTGAGGTGTAGTTGTTGCGGCCAGTGTAACAACTCCCTTAATTATCCTTCTTGTTGTTGTCATACCTGAAATATTGTTTCAACATCGCAAATCATGGACTGTTTCAGGAACGGGATTTGCATATTGTTTGGACTGTTTCAGCAACGGGATTTGCGTATTGTGGACTGTTTCAGCAACACAGTCTTCAGATAGCAACGATGAATTAACTTCTGTCTTCAAACTGTTTTAGCAACTATATATTTCCGATTAATGGATAAATATGAAAGTAATGTAAAATTACATGTAAAACAAGTTAAACATATAGTAAAGAGAAGAAATGTTATATACCTTTGAAATAATAGATTAAAATGATGATATAGGCTTTAAATATGAATTGGAAAAAGGATGGGATGATAGAAAAATATATGAGAAAAAAGGTACATTACATGGTCCTAACATCCCCCCCAACTAAAAAGGTTGCATGTCCTCAGCAACTTTAGTCTGAATCAGAATCCGGATACTGGCTTTTGGCGTGCAAGTTACTTATGCAGTAGCTATAGAAGGTACTATCTATTGAAGCTCTGAACCCTTGCACATTTTTCAGCTTCTGCCTGGCTGCTGCTTCATCCTTCTTGGCCAACCTATGATGAGCATGATATTCCTATGTTGGCATCCACAAAATAGGAAAATGAAAGTGATACCCTATCCATTTTTCAGCACATTGCTGAACACACTTGATATAGCTGGGTATCCTGGAGATTGCTGTTTCAAGATTAATAGGACTGAAAGGATTGTGCTCCTTCCTTTCCTCAGAAGATTGTTGCCAAAACATGTTATTTGCTCTCAAGGTAGCAGTTTCTTTTGCCTTAATAAACTGTTGGCAGTCCTGGAGTACTGATGCCTATAGTTGCCGTAATGCTAAGTCATCCCTGGTTTCTCCAGGAATTGATAATATTCTGCAATAAAGGTGGCGTCGTTTTGTGGTTCTGGCCATATCCAAAGGAGACAATTGTCTTCATTATGCCTTGTTGCTAGAAAAGCAGTCTGCCACATAATCTGGTTGGCAAGGAAAGAGGTAAATGCTTGAATCTGAATATCGCCAACAAGAGGGTTAAGATTAAGGTTTCTATTTTAAGGAATGCTTCATTGTTAAGATATAATTCACACAGTAAATGTTGATCACTAGTAGAAGCCTCTGCGAAAGTTTGCACAAAATATTCAGATTTAAACACCTTATAGGGTCTTCCATCTTTAATTGCTTTTATCTGAAAGAATGCAAGGTGTTCTGCAAGGAAAAGAGAGTAATTTAAAGATGGTTTCCTGGAAGCTAATAGTTTATGTACCAAATCAAACATCAGGAGAAATTTTCTTTTTAACTCTTTATTCTGATTCTTATGAGCACGAGATTGTTGTAGTATTTGCTCCAAAACCTCTCAGTTTGAATATATATGGTTCTGCCAAAGTAATTTATGCTCCTGCAAGATTTTTCCTTGCGAAATGGCATACTCTTTCCTCCACTTGTTCATTATTTCCAGCTCATCCCATGTTCCTGTTTGTGTTTTAGCATTGCAAGTGGTAGGATGAGGTATAATCTGAATAGAAGAAACATGAATTTTATATTTAATAGTTATAGTAGGGTAGGGTTCTTGCAAATTAGGCTCTTTTTCTGGAATTTTTGAAGGCCCTACTGGTTCTTGTGTAACAGTAGGGCATTCCTCTTTGACTATAGAAGACGTAGATGCTCCCGGCATTGGGACTTGAACTACTTTATATCCCACTTGATGATAAATATTCCCACATTGGCTGCACATGTATTCTTTATACTGATCATTTTCTTTGTTTTCTCTGCCATGGATGCTACGTGAGCTAAAGTATACAAATTGAGCTCCTTATCATAGGATTATCTTGCCATTACCAATTATTGCTTGTAAGCTTCCAGTTCTAATTTTAAAAACTCATTTTCTTGTAAGAGGGAAGCTAGGGTGACTGGAATTTGTGTAACAGTCACAGTCTCAGTAACTGGTTCTTGTGTAGTAGCTACTAAATGAGTAGTTGGTTCTTGTGTAATAGCTACGTGATGTGCAACATCCTGGGCATCTAGTTCTTGTACATCAGCAACTGGTTCTTGTGTTTCAGCTGTAGCTGGTTCTTGTGTGGCAGTTATAGCTGTTTCTTGTGTGACAACTACTGAATGAGTAGTTGGTTCTTGTGTGACAACGACTGAATGAGTAGTTGGTTCTTGTGTGACAGCTACTTGTTTTGAAGAAAATGATGTCGCAGTACCCTAGGCATCTGGTTCTTGTGTTTTAGTGCTCCTGGGTGAGACAGGTAAAGATTTCGGGATTTGGGATTGTGGTGATGTATGGGGTTTTAGAAGAATGGGTTGAGAGTGTAGGGTAGTGGCAATGGTGGTTGCTTTAGTTGACGTTCTTGTTCCTCTTCTAGGTAAAAAGGCAGGAAAAGTAGTGGTTCGCTTACTTTTATGAGTGGATTTTTCCTGAGGGGAAGGGCTATCAGAAGTAGTGGTTGCTTTGGTTGAGGCCTTCATTCGTCTTTTTGGTAGAAAGGCAGTCGTGGTTTGCCTTTTCCTTTTACGAGTAGAGGAGGAGGGGTTATCTGATTGAGAATCATCACTAGAGATATGGACAGTAGGATAAGATGATTTTGCTAAATTATGGGATGGAATTGGTATGGTAGGAGATTCAATTGGATCAATTGGTTCTGCGGGTGGAATTTTTGGAGGGTCAGGGGTGCTCTGTGGTTGCTGTTCTTAGGGATTTTCAGTAATTTCCGGAGGATTTTCAGCAGCTTGCTAAGGGTCTATGGGTAAATTGTTTAAGGGAGGGTTTTGTTGAGCAAATTTTTTTTGGATTAATAGTTGGACGAGATGGTGATGGGTGAGGGAAAGGAGGGGGAATTTTACCTGTCTATAATAATACGACATGTTTTTAAGACATCCAATTAAATAATAAGGAATGTTCAACAATACCATGTTGTGAATGATTTAACAAGACAAAATCATGCTGGTAAACTACCTGTTAGCGGCCTTCATAGGTGAGGTAATGTTTAACAAAATCTGCAACTTTCGGCCAAGGAGGCGGCAACGAGTTGAGTCGGACACCCCGACCTTTAGGCTCAACTTGTTCTCCTGGCAGGTGAAAATACTGCTGTGCATTAAGAATGATATGTGTCCTACTGAACCATCGAATGCTAGTGACAGGAAGGCCCAAAACCTATGCTATGTCACCCTCTAAGACTGGAATCTGAACTCCTTGAACTATAGAATGATCTTCCTGAAGATTTTGTGCAAATTCAAGAACTTGTTGTGGATTAAATTCCTGAAGCCTCTGAAAATAACCTACCTAGCCTGCCTGCTGAAAAATCTAATATGCTTCTGGCTATAATTTGAGCAGGGCTATCGTAGCAGGTTCATGTAGAATAGCAAGTGCTCCCATAGCTAATCAGCTTTGGTAAAATGCACAGTCAAAGAGCTAAGTTATCGCACTCGAATAGACTAAGTTTTATGAATGAGAACATGGAATTATGGTAAAGAGACGAGGTAACGGGTAAGAAAAATGACGGTAATTGACTTGTTGTGAAATGTTGGTGTAAAGTTTCGATATTCCCCCCAACTACGACTGAAATGATGTCTTTAAGTGTGTGGGGATTTTGGTGATAATAAACGAAATCTTCTCATTTAACCATAGTTTAATTGTACTTACATATAAAATTTACATACCTCATGTTTACCTTTAGTTCGTAGTTCGAAAAATTTAGTGCTTGCTCATAATAGATCGGAAATAGTTATGGAAGAAACTTTAAAAGATTTTTGAAGCATGAGGGAGATTATATTAGAGGTTTGTTTAATCATAGGAGAAGGTAGTGAAAGGACAGGATTAGCATGAGAAATAAGAGTAGTGAGAAGAAAAGAACCGAAGAAGATGATTTCATGATGGGAAATGTTGCATGGTCATGTCTTTGAAAAAAATGGCGTTTCAGCAACGGGAAAAGTGAGTAAAGTGTTACTAAAGAGTGTTGTTTTAGCAATGGGAAAAATAGCGAAAATGTTGCTGAAGAGTGTTGTTTCAGCAATGGGAAAAATATGGAAAATATTGCTGAAGAGTGCTTATTTCAACAATGGGAAAAATGGGGAAAATGACATGAAAAGGGGAAAAGAAATGAGGGGAGATGAATGATGGAAATGTTGAAAGAAAACTGGAGGATGGGGAATGAACTATGAATGGATTGAATTAAGAGAAGCAATGCTTCAAAAAATGAAGCTTGGATCTGCTTGTAGTGAGATTGTCCTTTCTTGGTAAGCCTTTCCTAAATCGATAATTTGCAAAATAATCAATTGTAACATGCCAGCCCTTGACAGGGATTATTAGTTAAAAATAATCTAATTCTAATGCTAAAAATACAATTCAGAAAAATTAGATGCAATGAGGGGTATGAGACTCCCCTAAAAAGAGATAATGTGCATCTGCCATGCATGTAGCCTTAAAATCTTCTTTGGAAATGGGGTACTGGTACAGATGGAGCTGATGACCATTTACTAATAATGGTGTTTAGAGTCATCAATTGTTAAGAGCCTTACTGTTCCATTGGGAAAAACAATATTTATTTTGTATCGTCCTAGCCATCTTGTACGTATATTCCCTTGAAATTGCTTATGCTTCCCATAAAGTAAAGCCCAATTACCTTTTTGGAATTGCTTATGCTTGATGATTTTATCATGCCATTTTGTTCTTTTTTGTTGGATCATTGTTGTCTGATGAATGGAATCTAATATTTTTTCATCCAATTCATGAAGCTGCTACAACCTGGCTGTCTATGCATTAGTCAAATCAAGGTTAACAGCTAAAGTAGTCCTTAAGGTTTTAATTTCAAATTCCACAGGAAAAACAACACTTTTACCATAAAATAATTCATAGGGAGAAAATCCTGTAGTATTTCTCCAAGTAGTTTTGTAAGCCCATAGCGCTTCAAGGAGCCTTTGAGACCAATCCTTCTGGTTTTCCTTCACTGTTTTTGTTAGAATAGCTTCTATTACTTTGTTTGTACTTTCCACCTGCACATTGCCTTGGGGGTGGTATGGTGTAGTCATTCTATGATGAATATGATATTATTGAAGGGTGGCTTTAAAACCATGAGAAGTGAAAGGAGGTCCTCCATCTGTAATTAGCTCTCTAGGTACTCCAAATCTAACAAATATCTCTTCAAATAGAAAATCTAGGACAACTTCTTCATTAGCTCTAAGTAGTGCTTTAGCCTCCACCCATTTAGTCATATAATCTGTGAAAACCAATCTATAAACTCTTTGGTTGGATGGAGGATTAATGGGTCCTACAAAGTTTAAGGCCCATATTTCAAATGGTTCAAGTATTACCTGGGGGTTCAATGGCATTTCATCTCTATGATTAGGTTGACCCATTCTCTGACAGCTATCGCAGGCCCGAACGTATTTCTTTGCATCTTTAAAGAGTGAGGGCCAATAATAACCCATCCTAATAATTTTATATGCCGTTCTCTTATCAGAAAAATTCCCTCTACAAGGGCCATCATGACAAGCTTTTAGTACATCGTAAGCCTCATCTTCTCTAATGCATCTTCGGATTTCATGATCAAGTCCTGCGTAGAAAAGACACCCACTTATCCAGCTATACCAAGCACTTTGTTGAATGATTTTTCTTTTCTCTCGATGAGATAGGTGTGATGGTAACTTCCCTGCAACCAGATAATTGGCAATGTCTTCATACCATGGTGAGTGAGCAGATACTGCAAATAAATATTCATCAGGAAAGGAATCATCTACTGGAGTATTATCATCAACTTTTAACTGAGAAAGGAAATTAGCAACTACATTTTCTTTTCCTGGTCGATCTACAATTTTAGTATCAAACTCTTGTAATAATAATAACCATCTGGTGACTCGACCATTTGTGACAGATTTGTTCATTAAATACTTAATAGCCGAGTGGTCAGTATGGAAAAAAGTAGAGTAACCATTAATGTAATGTCGAAATTTATTAATGGCATAAATAACTGCTAAAAATTCCTTTTCGGTAACTGTGTAATTAAGCTTAGCAGGAGTCATATTCTTAATAATAAAGTAGATAGCATAAGGAAGATGGCTTTCCTCTTGTCCCAAGACAGCTCCAATCGCAGTATCGGAAGCATCAGAATATATATGAAAGGGAAGTGCCCAATCGGGTCCCCTTAAAATAGGAGCTGTAGATAATTGATGCTTGATTTCAACAAATGCTTCCTGGAAAAGATTAGTCCACTTAAATTCAACTTTTTTCATAAGTAACACAAATAAAGGAGAAGCTATTTTGGAAAAATTCTTAATAAATCTTCTGTAGTATCCTCCATGTCCTGAAAAACTTCTCACATCTATTTTTGTTCTAGGAATAAGAAGTTTCTAAATGACTTGTATTTTGGATGGATCTACCTAAATTCCTTGAGATGAAATAAAATGTCCAAGTACTATTCCTTCACTCATCATCATATGAAATTTTTCGGTGCTTAAGGAGAGGTGATCTTGTACACATTGTTTAAGTACTTTTTCAAGATTCTGTAATGCATCCTCAAAAGACATGCCGTAAGGGGTAAATTCATCCATAAATATTTTCATAGAGTCATTAATCATATCAGAAAAGATTCCTATAACTGCTCTTTGAAAGGTTGCTGGTGCATTACATAGTCCAAATGGGAGAACTCTATAAGCAAAAGTTCCTCAGGGACTAGTAAAAGTGGTTTTTTCTTGGTCTTGGGTTGCAATTTTGATTTGATTATACCCACTAAACCCATCTAAAAAGGAGAAGAATTTCTTCCCTGACAAGCTATCTAACACCTGATCAATGAATGGTAAAGGAAAGTTATCTTTTTGAGTGGCTTTATTTAAAGCTCTATAATCTACACACACTCTCAATTTCCCATTTTTCTTCGGAACTATTACCAACAGGGAAACCCATTCACTATCAGATATAGGATATATAAACCCTGCACTAAGCAATTTTTGAAGTTCCTCTTTAACAATTTCCCTTAAATTAGGGTTCATTCATCGTTGAGGTTGATAGATTGATCGACAACCTTCCTTGATATAGATACGAAGAGTACATAATTTAGGAGAGATTACCTTCATATCTGTATAGTCCCATGTGAATGCTTCCTTATTTTCAAGAAGTAACTTCATTAATTGCTGTGTTTCAGCAACTGTCAAGTTGGGGTTTATGTTTACTATTTTTCCATGTTCAATTTCTACTGGTATACTTTTAGAAGAGATGGTGGTTGATGTTTGAGGTAGATCTTTAGATTTAAGCTTTTCCTGGGCATTTGATTTCAAAAGTGCAGCCAGTTGATTATGTGTCTCTGGAGTCACAAAGGGGGTTCACAAATAAAATTATTAATTACCTCATCCTCAGTGGTATCTTTAAGGCTTAAAGCTTGTCCGATAGTCAAAATAGGTTGAGTGGAATGCTCATCATAGTATATCCATACAAAATTATCATTATTAATCATGGGTGTAGCGTGAGGGTAGAGAGTAAGCTGCTTGGTTTCATATCCATTGGAAATTGACATTGAACCAGATCTACAACTGATAAAGGCATCGGATGTGGCTAACCAAGGCCTTCCCAAGATTAGAGGATGTCCCCCCAACTTTGTTTTAGTCTGTAACACCACAAATTCGGTTGGGTAATTCCAGGATTCAACTGAGATGATTAGGTCCTCAATAACTCCTTCTGGTTTGATTGTAGAATGGTCAGCTAACTCTAGAATGGTTGGTGTATCTTTGATTACGTTCTTCAGCTGTACCAGTTGTGAAGTTTCAAGAGTCATAATATTTATAATGGCACCTAAGTCTACCAGAACTCTAGGAATTATTGTTTTTCCAATTTTCACTGTAACAGTAGGATGGTCGGGATCACCATATTTAACTAGAGGAGTTTTACTAGACATTAATGCAGATAGATCACCCATAACATGAACTATAAGGGGATCTTTAGCTTTCCTACCGGATTTCTTAACACAAATATCTCTCATAGTTTTGGCATAAATTGGTACATCCCTTAGTGCTTGTAAGAGTGGAATTTTAACATAAACTGTAATTCCCCCAGAATATTGAAAGCAGGTGGCTCAGGAATTTTAGTTAAAGTTAAATGCTCAGGGAATGGTGGTTCTACTGTTCCAGTACCCTTATTAGAGGGTGGTTGTACCACTTCACGCGAATCACGTTTTTCTGTCTCTTCTTTATCGGAATCAGAAGAGGTAACATCATCAATAATGGGTTCAACTATTTTCCCAGATCGTAAATGAATATCATTGCATTGTGCAGGGAAAAAAAGGAGTATAGGCTGGTTCTGAATATCAATAAATTTCACAACTTTATTATTGGGGTTAGGGTTTGGTTGTACAGGTAGCTGGGGTCTCATCATTTGATTATTTTGTGGAGCACCTGATGGTAGAGGGAGTGGTTACTGAAATTGAGGAAGTTGATTTGGAAATGGGAATTGTTGACCCCTCCAATTTGGATTCCATTGGTTAAAGTAAGATTGTTGTTGTGGAGGCCAAGGAGTCTGTTAGCCACCTATGAATTTTTTGACAAGAAAACAGGTGGCTAACATGTTTTTGAGCCTTCAATAAATACATTTCCTTTGAAAACATATCATTCTTGAAGCCTCCATGTGTCTTTTTCCCTTCGAACAATCTTCACTACTCTTGCCACCAAAAATCCTCACTGTTTTGAGAAGAAGAATGCTTAAAAAGGCTCCCATTTCCCCTTATTTCATTCCCACAAATCCTCTACTTTCATCACCTTTTTCCCCTTTATAAATCCCTCATTAACCCTCCTGATCAACTTAACTCCCCTCTTAACCTTACAATTACCCTTTGTCTGGCTTAAAAACCCCTTATTCCCTCTACTGGAACCCTCCTTTTGGCCTTAAAAAGCACTAAATTTAAGCCAAAATCACCCTTTTTACACTACAAGCTTAAGCCCCTTTTGGCAAAGCCCCTAGCCCCTTCTCAACATATGACACGGTTGCCAGACCAGGCGCTAATTGCAATTGGAGTTTTCTTAAACACTTTCCCTTTGTTTCGCTATTTTTCCTGATGCGATTGGGTATTTGCTCTATCGTCCTCTGCTTCGTTCTCCGTCGTTGATCTATATAGATCTAACGGCCAGTGCTAAAACCTCACAGCGCCCATTGCCTCTCTCCATTTCCGCCTCCGATTACATATAGACAATCGATTTGTCATTCTAATATGACGACCCTGCTGTAATCGCCAAATCACAAGAGTTTTTATTTGCCACCGCGAGTCCCCAAATTGGTGATTCACGATCCAATCCTGACTGTCGATCTCACCTTGATCTGATGGTCCACGCGTAATCGCAACTTCAAAAATCAGAGTTTTGGCCTCCTGCCTGACTCGGATGCAATTAGATCTCCACCGTTGATCTATTGAGATCCAATGACTCTCTTCTCCCAGCCCATTCGCCTGTCCCTTTGCCTTCCCACTCCCTCTTTTAATCCCGACCGTTCACACTGTAGATCTGATGGTCCGGATCTAATCTTCCTTTGACTTTATACCACCTAAATGCCCGTGCATCTTGCCTTTATCGCGTTGTCGCCCATATCGTCTAATCTTCCACCCCTCCATCCGATGGCCAAGATGCGTATCGCATTATTTTGACACTCGAACTTTAATGTTTTGAATTTATGCAATGAAGGTGGTTTTGGGGAGGACACGAGTCACACAATGACATATATCGCATTTTTTTGAGGAATTTTTCAAACCGCTTTGAAGCCACGTGACATCGGCGGTTTTCCCACTAAAACCACTCTTCTCCTTTGGCCCCCAAAATCTTCATCATTTAATTCCCACCGTTGATCTCCTCCTGAGATCCAACGATCCACATTTTATCTCCCTCTGCCCGCCGGGTCCCACCATTGAAGACCCTCGACTTCATGAATTTTACTTCTTTTTCTTTGTAAATCACCCAAAATGAAACCTTAGTGTCTTAACACTAAAACTAATTTTCCTACGTCTAACCTCCTGCACCGATAATCTTAACCGTTGATCATCACCTGTCCATCTAATCCGACGGTCTACGAGCCTCATTGCATCAAAACTTCGGCAGACCATTCTTTCACTATTCTTCAGTGATTTTCACCTGTTTTTTGCTTGCATCCACCATTTCCACGAGCCTCCACAGCAATCTTCCACCACTCCCCCAAATTTTGTAACAAATTTATCATGTTTTTGCAGGGTATACAGAGCGATTGAATTCACTCTGTCTCCACAGTCGCAGTCACTGTGACTTAGAGTGCATGAAGACCATTGTTGAAGTGGTAAAGTGTATAAACAGAGACACATTAAAAGAATTAATTCCTATTGTTGAATATTAATGATTATAATCCCGTGTTCAAAGGATAAGACGCAGATGAAAATCATTAAGATGATTAAGAGGCTTAATGGAGCCTAAGCACATGAAACAAGCCATATCTATGTTTAATATCAGCAAAACGTGTTTCTCTGGAAAGGACACCTTCCAACAGTGTTCTCCATGCCTCCTCGAGCTCTTAAAAGTTATTATATTGACAGAAGCTTCTAAAGAACTGTCAGGACGACGGTCATGGAAGTATGGAGAGACCTGAAGACCTTCAGTCACCTTACTTGGTCCAAAAGAAAAATAGAGTACCATACAGTCAGAGAGGACTTCGAAGAACATACTTGAAGTTATTGCCGAAGACTTTTGAAATAGCCTAAAGTACCAATTTGTCAATATAGAACCATTAAGCAGAGCGAGCACGAACACTTCCTGCACTCTGTCTTAATGAGTCATTGAAAATTACATCTACTACTACTGATATTCATTCTCCTATAAGAACCCCTGTATAATATGTTGTTGTTGTTGTTGCTGGTTGTAGGGATTCATTCAATTGCTAGAACTATTATTGGGGGAATTAGCTTAGTAGTTTGTAATTTAGTAGGCTGGGAGGAGAATTTTGGACTATAACAGCCATTGAGCTCAAAGTATGTGATTGGTTTTGCACATCAATTGAACAAGCAATTTCACAGGATCCCGGTCTATATTACGGGTGATGTTTTCCTCACTGCATTGTCTTATTTCATTTTAATCATACTATCCATTATTCTCTAATAAGAATCAGTAAATCTAGCTTAGGGTATACTCTCGCATAGTATCCTAATGCTTTCCTACTCTTCTTATCTTTTATGTTTTCTGCTGATTGTTTATCTGAGAACAAATTCATGTAATTTAACTAGTCAAAGATGTCGGTTTATCCCATACTTACTGATGTTTGAATTCGGGGTTTGTTGCGTAGATGTTCTTGTTGGGTTTAAGCTGGAAGAATTGGGATACTGGGAAGTTAGAGTTAGTCCTGTCCACTGGGGTCCTTTTCCAACAGATTGGCCTTTCTAAGATCTCGTTGAGCTAGTGTCAAAAGCATTGAAGGTTAAAAGTCCTTCTCTGATCTTAGGCCTCACTCTGTGTTAAATCTTAACTATTTTTCTTTGAGAGTATTCTAAAAGCAGGCCTGGAGTTAAATGACCTCTGACCTGATCTTAAGCTACCCTTTATGCCTTCATTGAGAGTCTCCTTTGAGTATGTCAAAGCAGGATAGGTTAAAAGTCCTTACCTGATCTACAGACTGCACTTGGGTTTTTTTCTTTCTTTCACCTTCACTCCTTATGTTCCATCTCACCATCTATCTTAAATATCCTTTAGTATAGATGACTTGCCCTATGAAAACCTTGGTTGGTTTTTATGCAAGTAATTCCATTTCATGAATCCATAGCCCAATGGATTGACACTTTCCCTGACTTATCTACTTTTTCCAAAACATCCTACTACTTTGCTCCTTTCCATTCCATAACTTTTTCAGTTAATGATCTCCAACCAACCAACCAAACAAAAAAAATCAAAACCCCTGTGCTTCATACCTAGCCTAATACCTCATTTTGAGATTTTAAAGATATATCATTCTTTATTTTTATAGAGAGATCCCTCTCTGGATCCAGGAGGTCTAGATCCTAGGATCCCAAAGCGGTTTGATGTTGTCTAGTCTTTTGGTCTTGCCAATATGGCCAAAACACTGGAACCCCAACATAATGGCGACTCCATTGGGGAAAAAATCAGACTAATAGCCCTTAGATTGGTATTTTATTGTTGATGGTGGACAACACCCTGTTTCAAGCATTCACATTCATCCACCTGGCGACTCCACACTCCATAACACCCAAAAGACCAAATGAATCCACTGGTAGAAGACTCTGAACTCGTTGAGAAGATGCAGTGACCTCTTTTCTGATTTATAAACATGCTTCCTCATATATAGTGAAGATATGCCCCAATGAGTAGGGATCATATCCCTGTATTCCCACACAAAATGCCTAAAGTAAATTGGTTGAAAAACCTACCTACCTTTCAGGGTGAAAGTGTTGATGACCCCTTGTTACATCTCATCAAGTTTCATATACATGTGTGGAGGTTTAAAGTTGAATGGAATGAAGACTGCCTAATGAAAATTTTCATGGAAACATTAGAAGGAAAAGCTAGGAATTGGTATGAATGGTTAGAACCCAAAAGCTTGTTTTCTTTAAAAGACATGCATCAAGTATTTTACAAGAATTATAAAGGAAACTCTCCATCCTTATCATGGGATTTTGTGATCAATATCAGAATATCATACAATACTTGTTAGATATTGATGAGGATTTGGTTAATATGCATCTTGAAGATATATTAACAACCATTAAAGAATTCCATATGCATCCTAGATATCACAAGAACCTGGATGAATCGGTTGAGGAAGAAGTTAACCAAGAAATCAAGGACATTCCTCTAGATAGTCTTGAAAGCAAAAATTTTGATTCATCATCCCTTGTAGTTGAGGCCCAAGAAGATATCCTGCCTCAAATTAAGTCTTCACAAGAGACAGAGAGATGCTGCTCTTCTGCTCAAAGGAGTACAAGAGCATCTTCCCTTTTGACAGAAGAAGAAATAGATTAGATCATCAATAGAAAACCAGCCTATGCAGTTTGCTACAGGACAAACATCTCTTCCCATTCCTCTAATGAGCTCTATTGTACAGATTCAGAAAGCTCCTCTGTGAATCAGAATGAAGAAAGGACTGTTGATAATCCAGTATGTCTGATTGGGAACATTACTTATTTCAATGATTTTCCTAACTTTGACTCATCTGATGATGATGTTTCCCAAATAGAAGTCGATCTTGCAGGACCATCAGCAGAAGATTTGTGGGAGAAAAATCAGTTCCATTAGCTTCCAGAGAGTAAGGAGCCATGTCAGGCTATCTATTATACTGATGGGGAAAGTTATGAAAGTCTAATAGCAGATGAAGATTCTTTAAATCTTCATTCTACTTTCTCTCAGATCATCGGTAATAGTTTCCAGGTGATTTTTAGTCAACAACCTTTCATCTTAGAGGGATAAAAGGAAAATATTTTTGAGCAGATTGAAACTAAGGGGCCTTCTCTTGAAAAAGAGGAAGAAATGAAACAAACCCCTGCTAAAAAATACATTGATATTTTTACAGAGCTCAGCCCATCGATCAGAATATCTCAGAGCTACAAGAGGACAAAGCTGCAATATATGATGAGTCCTCTAGTTCAGACGATGATGAAGATGAGGGAGATTTTCTTTCTCAAGAGAGTCTTGTTCTTGATCTAGTGGAAGAGAAAGAAATCTTGGTTGAAGCATGCTTGCCAAATATTCATAACCAGGTATCCTTTTGAGATCCTTATGCTCATTTCCTGTAGATATCTGAAGAAGGATCAAAGGTCATTTTGAGCAGTTTGTTGCAGACAACAAGAAAAATTTTAAAAGCTGCCATTAAAAAAAAAAGAGAATGGGAGTGGCCTTGCCTATCCAGGATGCCCAAAGAATTGAGCAGAAAATACCAGTCATGGGATCATTTAATTGACTGGATGTATTGGAAAAGAGTGTTTGTCGACTAGACATGTAAATATTTCAAGTTAGAGTAGGATGGGTAGGAAATCTCAATAAAGCTCAGCTTGTGAGCATTTAGTTAGCTGATTTTAATTCCTGGAAAGTTCATTCCATTAGAAGTTTTGTCTTTATGCTATGGATCCACAGCAGACCAGACAGTCTAATCCTAGTTCGACTGTGTTTCAATTTCTGTTTTAGAATATAGAGGAAGAAATCTGCTAGATAGTTTAATCCTAACAGATAGCAGCTTAGGTAGAGAAACTATGAGTCCAACAGTTTAATCTAGTCTCATGGAGTAATAAGGTTAGAAGTAGAATAGGTGTATTTTCCTGGTTGTAAAAAATTGATGATGTAAAGGGTTTGCAAGTCCAAATGCACCCAGAAGAAAAAAATGTTAGGAAAATAGTATGGGTAAGTAGATTGGTTGGAGAATGATTGCTGCTGATATAATGTCTTCATTGTGGTAGCTAATAAAAGAAGAAAAAGGATGTGTCAAGTGTTAGGCATCTGGCCTATCTCCCAAAGATTATTTTCTGAGGTTCTTGACACCTTCAAGAAGATTCCATCCCCATGTGGAGCCACTGTTAGCCACCTATGAATTTTTTGACAAACAAACAGGTGGCTAAAATGTTTTTGAGCCTTCAAGAAATACATTTCCTCTGAAAACATATCATTCTTGAAGCCTCCATGTGTATTTTTCCCTTTGAACAATCTTCACCACTGTTGCCACCAAAAAGCCTCACTATTTTGAGAAGAAGAATGCTTAAAAAGGCTCCCATTTCCCCTTATTTCATTCCCACAAAGCCTTTGCTTTCATCACCTTTTTTCCCTTTTTAAATCCTTCATTAACCCTCCTGATCAACCTAACTCCCCTCTTAACCTTACAATTACCCTCTGTCTGGCTTAAAAACCCCTTATTCCCTCTACCGGAACCCTCCTTTTGGCCTTAAAAAGCACTAAATTTAAGCCAAAATCTCACTTTTTACACTACAGGCTTAAGCGCCTTTTGGCTAAGCCCCTAGCCTCTTCTCCACATATGACACGGGTGCCAGACCAGGCGCTAAAGTCCCAAGCGCTAATCGCAATCGAAGTTTTCTTAAACACCTTTCCCTTTGTTTCGCTATTTTTCCCGATGCGATTGGGTATTTTCTCTATCGTCCTCCGCTTCGTTCTCCACTATTGATCTATATAGATCTAACGGATAGCGTTAAAACCTCACAGTGCCCATTGCCTCTCTCCATTTCCCCCTTCGATTACATATAGACCGTCGATCTGTCATTCTAATCCGACGGCCCTGCTGTAATCGCCAAATCGCAGGAGTTTTTATGTGCCACTGTGAGTCCCCCGATTGGTGATTCCCGATCCAATCCTGACCGTCAATCTCACCTTGATCCGATGGTCCACACATAATCGCAACTTCAACAATTGGTGTTTTGGCCTCCTTCCTGACTCCGATGCGATTAGATCTCCACCGTTGATCTCTTGAGATCCAATGACTCTCCTTCTCCCGGCCCATTCGCCTGTCCCTTTGCCTTCCTGCTCCCTCTTTTAATCTTGACCATTCATCCTGTAGATCCGACGGTGCAGATCTAATCCACCTTTGAATTTACCCCACCTAAATGCCCGTGCATCTTTTTTTTATCGCACTGCCACCCACACCGTTCAATCTTCCACCCCTCCATCTGATGGCCAAGATGCATATCGCGTTATTTTGGCGCCTAAACTTTAACTTTTTGAATTCATGCGATGAAGGTGGTTTTGGGGAGGACATGTGTCATGCAGTGACATATATCGCATTTTTTTGAGGAATTCGTCAAACCGCTTTGAAGTCGCATGACACCAGCGGTTTTCCTAGTAAAACCACTCTTCTCCTTTGGCCCCCGAAAGCTTCATCATTTAATTCCCACCATTAATCTCCTCCTGAGATCCAACGGTCCACATTTTATCGCCCTCCGCCCACCGGGCCCCACCATTAAAGACCCCCAACTTCATGCATTTTACTTCTTTTTCTTTGTAAATCACCCGAAATGAAACCTTAGTGTCTTAACACTAAAACTCATTTTTCTACATCTAACCTCCTGCACCGGTAATCCTGACCGTTGATCATCACCTGTCCATCTAATCTGACGGTCTACGACCCTCATTGTACCAAAACTTCGGCAGACCATTCTTTAGTGATTTTCACCTGTTTTTCGCCTGCGTCCACCATTTCCATGGGCCTCCACAACAATCTTCCACCACTCCCCCAGATTTTGTAACAGATTTATCATGTTTTTGTAGGGTATACAGAGCGATTGAATTCACTCTGTCTCCACAGTCGCAGTCACTATGACTCAGAGCGCAGGAAGACCATTGCTAAAGCAACAAAGTGTATCAGCAGAGACAGATTAAAAGAATTAATGCATATTGTTGAAGATTAATGATTATAATCCCATGTTCAAAGGATAATACACAGATGAAAATCATGAAGATGATTAAGAGGCTTAATGAAGCCTAAGCACATGAAACAATCCATATTTGTGTTTAATATCAACAGAAAGTGTTTCTCCGGAAAGGAAACCTTCCAATAGCGTTCTCCGTGCCTCCTCGAGCTCTTAAAGGTTATTATATTGACAGAAGCTTCTAAAGAACTGTCAGGATGACGGTCATGGAAGTATGGAGAGACTTGAAGACCTTCAGTCACCTTACTTGTTCCAGAAGAAAAACAGAGTACCATATAGTCAGAAAGGAATTCGAAGAACATACCTGAAGTTATTGCTGAAGACTTCTAAAACAGCTTAAAGTACCAATTTTCCAATGCAGAGCCATTAAGCAGAGTGGGCACGAACACTTCCTCCACGAACATCTACTACTACTACTATTAATTCTCCTATAAGAACCCCTATATAATATGTTGTTGTTGTTGTTGCTGGTTGTAGGGATTCATTCGATTGTTAGAACTATTATTGGGGGAAGTAGCTCAGTAGTTTGTAATTTAGTAGGCTGGGAGGAGAAGTTTGGACTGTAACAACCATGGAGCTCAAAGTATGTGATTGGTTTTTCACATCAATTGAACAAGCAATTTCACAGGATCCTGGTCTATATTACGGGTGATGTTTTCCTCACTGCATTGTCTTATTTCATTTTAATCATACTGTCCATTATTCTCTAATAAGAATCAGTAAATCTAGCTTAGGATATACTCTCAGATAGTACCATAATGCTTTCCTGCTCTTCTTATCTTTTATGTTTTCTGCTGATTGTTTATCTGAGAACAAATTCATGTAATTTAACTAGTCAAAGATGTTGGTTTAGCCCATGCTTACTGATGTGTGAATTCAGGGTTTGTTTCTTAGATGTTCTTGTTGGGTTTAAGCTAGAAGAATTGGGATACTAGGGATTTAGAGTTAGTCCCGTCCACAGGGGTTCTTTTCCTACAGATTGGCCTTTCTAAGATCTCGTTGAGCTAGTGTCAAAAGCATTGAAGGTTAAAAGTCCTTCTCTGATCTTAGGCCTCGCTCCGTGTTGAATCTTAACTATTTTTCTTTGAGATTATGATGAAAGTAGGTTTGGAGTTAAATGATCTCTAACCTGATCTTAAGCTGCCCTTTGTGCCTTCATTGAGAGTTTCCTTTGAGTATGTAAAAGTAGGATAGGTTAAAAGTCCTTACCTGATCTATAGACTGCACTTGGGTTTCTTTCTTTCTTTCACCTTCACTCCTTAATGTTCCATCTCACCATCTATCTAGAAGATCCTTTAGTATAGATGATTTGCCCTATGAAAACCTTGGTTGGTTGTTATGCAAGTAATTCCCTTTCATGACTCCATAGCTCAATGGATTGACACTTCCCTGACTTATCTACTTTTGCTGAAACATCCTGCTACTTTGCTCCTTTCCATTCCATAAATTTCTCAGTTAATGATCTCCGACCAACCAACCAAACAAACAAAATCAAAACCCCTGTGCTTCATACCTAGCCTAATACCTCATTTTGAGCTTTTAAAGATATATCATTCTTTATTTTTATAGAGAGATCCCTCTCTGGATCTAGGAGGGCTAGATCCTGGTATCCCAAAGCAGTTTGATGTTGTCTAGTCTTTTGGTCTTGCCAATCTAGCCAAAACACTGGAACCCCAACAGAGTCCACATTGCTGGATCTACAAAGGGAGGGTTTTCTTGTTGCATGGGTGGGTAATTCATTTGATTGAAGGGAAGGTATTGCATTTGATTAAAGGAAGGGTAATTTTCTTGACTAAAAGAAGGATAATTTTTCCAATGATTAGAAGATGTAAATGGCATATTAGAGTTCATACCTTGTCCCCGTGGTTTCCATTGCCTTCTCTGTGTCAACAGATAGACCGCTTCAGCTTCTTCTTCGGTTGGTTGCAATGCTGATTTTATTGCTGGTAAAGAAGGGCATTGTTGCATTTCATGATCTTTCTCATAAAGGGTGCAAATTGGCACCTTGTCGAATGGGCATTCCCTTAGTGGGTTTTTATCTCTGCATTTGGGGCAAAAGATAGACAAAGCCGCTTCTGGTTCGGCTTGTTTCCTCTTAACCTGCAAGGTGTCAATCTGTGAAGAAAAAGAAGTCTACATTTGAGTTTTAAATTCCTCAAGTAAATTACCTATTTCAGCTCTTGTTTCTCCTCCACTGGCTGATTTTTGAACTCTTGAATATGTGGCATCCTTGCTGTTTGACCTGTTCCTTGCAGCTCCTCTTGAACATCTTTTACAGAGGTTAACAATTTCATCATATGATTCTTTAGATATGTCCCCTTTACCAAGCATATTTAGCATATATAGACAATCATCCCTTACTCCTTTTAATAATATTGTTTTAAGAATATCTTTACTTACATCGAGATGATTGGATCTCTGCAAATTATATTGTAGTCTTTCCACAAAGTCCTCCAAATTTTCGTCCTCCTTCTGTACCATCTTAAATAGTTCCTCTCTTTTTTCTCTTGTCCTACAGTAGTCTTGATATTTGAGCAGAAATTTTTGTTTCATCTGATCCCATGTTGTGATTACCTGGCCTCCAAGACTCATGAACCACCCTAATGCATTTCCTTTTAATGTTGCTGGAAATAGCTTCAATTTTTGGGCATTGCTAATGTAATCATAACTTCTGCATAATCTATCAAACTCAAAAAGAAACTCATCAGGATCTTCAAAGGATAAACCATGAGAGTTAGGTAAAGTTGAAAGTGGGATATTCTTCATGGGAGTTGCTCCTCTAGGGAGATCACCAATAGGAAACCCCAAGGTAGAGAGAGAATTCTAATCTTTTCCCTCTTCTTCAGGATATACTCGTCCTCCACCGAAGAGTTCTTCATTGTTCCCTTCCATTGCTTGTTCTCCTATTGCAATTTCTCGATCCTCAATGTTTTCTGCTAGCTCTTCTACACTTTCTATTGGCTCTTCAATGTTTTCTACTAGTTCCTCAACATTTTCTGCTGGCTCTTCAACGCTTTCTACTGGCTCTTCAACACTTTCTGCTGGTTCTTCAATGTTTTCAAGGCTCACAATTTCTTCTGTTTCGTAATTAAATAGAAGGGAATTTTGAGGCTTTGGCCTTCGAGAGCTTAGCCTATGAGAAGATTCAGATTTTGATATGATCTCATCAATAAAAATCTTTCTTCATCTCCTTCCTCTGCCATTGCCACCTGTAGGGTTTGTTTTTTTGTGGGCTCCACGTCCTTTCATGCAATCTGCATATCTGAAAGAAAAACATCAATGCTTTTGAAATTTATAATTGCCTTCCCTAGCAACGACACCAAAATGTTAGTCACTTTAATTGTTTATTAATTTAAACAATCAAGCGCTACATAAATTGATAACCTATGGAAGTTTGTTTATTTCAAAGGCAATCACACACTGTATATGCTCAATCTCAAAAGCAATGAAAATTTGTAGTAAAAACTACACTAATCACACCTTGCTTCAAACAAACTAAAGTTCTACTTTGAGTTACAGCAAAAGAAATCTTTCTATTGCAGACAATTACTAGGAGAATCCTAGATTACATTAAGAAAACAACAGTCTAGGAAAAGAAACCAATCTGCAGAAGAAAAGACCAATTATGCTATAATAGAGAAGATGACCCTATTCCCCAAGCAGGAATCTTCAGCACCTATTTCTGACTACCACGCTTTCATAAACTCCTTCTATAAACAAGATTACCAATTGAAATACTCAACGATTATCTAGGAATGAATTTTATGAAAAAATGCAATAATCAATGGAAATAGAGTTTCAACAATAGATAATAGAGTTCCGATAATGCATAAATAAATTCAGCAAAACAGATTTTTAACAAGGTGTGAATGAAAATAACAATTAACACACTATGGAAATTAATGGGTGAATCTTGTGAGGAAGGTGGGCCCTTTCCTTCTCACAAGATTCCCCAAAAAAGGAATTCAGAAGAAATGCTCAGAACAGTCTTTTATTCATCTGTCAAATGTAACATATTACAAAATGTTTCACAATCCTTCTCTATAATTCCATTTTCAAACTAAGCCTTCGTAATCCGTAATGTTCTCTAATGCTGATGTCTCCTCTATTTAAAGAGGAGACATCTATTACACATTTGATTACATCGTAGAAATCCTATTCTTAACCCGATCTGATCTTCTATGCTGGAATAGGATATTCTGTTCTTCCATAGAAAAAATGTTGTTACAATGGTTACACTAGTGCTGGCTTCGAGGTGTAGTTGTTGCGGCCAGTGTAAAAAATCCCTTAATTATCCTTCTTGTTGCTGTCATACCTGAAATATTGTTTCAGCATCGCAAATCACAGACTGTTTCAGGAACGAGATTTGCGTATTGTTTGGACTGTTTCAGGAACGGGATTTGCGTATTGTGGACTGTTTCAGCAACACAGTCTTCAGACAGCAATGATGAATTAGCTGTAGTCTTCAAATTGTTTTAGCAACTATATATTTCCGATTAATGGATAAATATGAAAGTAATGTAAAATTACATGTAAAACAAGTTAAACATATAGTAAAGAGAAGAAACGTTATATACCTTTGAAAGAATAGATTAAAATGATGATATAGGCTTTAAATATGAACTGGAAAAATGATGGGATGGTAGCAAAATATATGAGCAAAAAGGTACATTACAGGGTCCTAACACCTGGTTTACCCTTTTACCCATTACAATGTTTTCGAGGCTTTGACCCACCCCAAAACCCCTACGATAGACTAAATATAATCAAAAGTATTCAAAATGGACCAATTTCACAGCTTGTGGGAGACCCTGTTTCAACAGAGAATTTGACCTGCGCAAGTAGGTCACTGCCGAAAGGGCCAGCAGTATAGGGGTTTGTTGGAAAACCTTGAACTCCAAACTTGGGTCAGGACCCCCCAAGCCAACAAATGGTTCCATTGCCGAGACCTGGAGCATTTTGAGAAATGGATCAGGTAATGAAAAGAGATTATTAGAAGCCTGAAAGGAAGGAAATTGAGGATTGGTTCGAAAAGAAGATCTAGGAATTTTCGGTAAAAGAAAATTGCAGCGAGAAGTTAACGGAGGAAAGGTGGAAAAATAGGCACATTCTTACAAAAACCTATGAAATATTCTTTGTAACATTTTCAATTGAGCTTCAGGAGTGGCTGGCTAGGCTCGTAGAATTCCAGAGTGTTGGAATGACAAACGGGTCACTGAGTGGACCCCAGAGCTGATCCAGCTGCTGGAAAGGACTGATAATACTATCATGCACACGGTAGATCACTGGGTGGACAGTGTGCTAGGAGGATTTGTGACAAAATTTGCCATTGATTAGTTTGTCTCCTACTTTGAGGCCAAGCGGAGATTCTTTAAAGGGTTGCAGGGCAAATTTCTGAAAACATTACCATTGCTGATTAAGATATTACTGTGTGAAAAGAGCATTATGTGTAGTCATACTGACTGAATGACCTCAGATCTAGACGGGAGCGCGACGTACAGTGGTAAATACTACCGGACCAACCTTGAGGGGGAAAAATCTGCCTATAACCCTCTACGCGAAGACCCCCCAGCTACACCACCATCCAGGCCGCATAAAGGTAAGAACTCGCCCATACCTCCACCTCTGTCAGACAGTGATATGGCTACACATCTGAAGCTACCTACCTTCAAGGAGGTAGGAGACGAGGATACAGACCGATTTTGGTTTGTTGCAGATTTCGTATGGACTGCGCAAAATGTGACAAACGACACGGTGAAGAGGGTGCAGTTGTCCCTAGCATTCGAAGATAGAGCACTCGACTGGTATATGTGACATGTCACCTAGAATAGGAGTGCGTCTATTCAAGATGTTAAGGACGCTCTGAAGCAACAATTCCGGAAGCCAAAATCTTATTCTCAGTTGGTACCAGAAGTGAAGGACTTCAAGCAAGGTGCATCTGAATATGTATGGGAGGTTGATCAGTGATTGAAGAGAGCGATCAGGGAAGGGGGATTTTAGTATGACGATAGACAACATACGGAGTGGTTTTTCGCTATGTTGTTGCCCCACCTACATACACCAATGAGTCACCAAACCTTTGAATCGTAGGAAAAAGCTGTGGAAGTCACTATGAAATTAGAAGCTGCACCCAGAGAAGGTACGTCGTTAGGAGTACAACAAATTTAGGAGAAACTTGGACCTATGCATATGGAAATTCAGAATCTGCGAAAAGAACGAGGAAAAGGAGCCAGCACCGATCTGTGGTGCATATGATGTCAGGTTTCTAGCCATGCGAAGGATCAGTGCCTACTATTAGCAGATTACATGCAGGTAGGAGGACCTAGTCCGATCCGCCCAAGAGCAAGTGGGGGACCCATCCTATCATGACCAGATCGAGCGGACTTGTGCTATGGCGCGATGACTGCCGTGTAGCAGGGCTGCATGATACGGACCATTTCCCTCGACTGGGTGCGTATGTACCAGAACTAAAGCAACAGTGGTGCAGGTTCTGCCAATCTGTAGGACATGATGAGCAGAATTGTTGCACTTACGACTTAATGATGGATTGGGGAAACTTGTATAGGGTACAATCAGACCTTGCATCACCAAGATCTCCCATGAACTTTGGTGGCTCACCAGCAAGGGGCAGGGGAGGTCTGGGGGGAAGCACAGGTCGAGGGCAGGGATAGCTAATCTGTTATAAATGCAAAGAAATAGGGCATTTTGTAAGGGACTGTCCAAATCCCGCTAGGAAATCCTACAAATATTGTAGAAAGCTAGACCATGTGGTCAAAGATTGCCCAATCTTAATAGCAAAAATGCAGGAAAAGCAGCCCACCCCTACCCAGAATGTGCAGAGAGTTAAAGTTGAGCTAAGGAACATAGACCCAAGTGTGAAAGTCATAACACGTAGTGGGATGGTCACCCAGGGATCGAAGGAGGAAGAAGGGTTGAACATAAAGAGGGGACAAGAGATCATGACCCTAGCTGACTAGGACCTCGCTCAGAGAATAGCAGCTACTGCGTAGGTACCAACACACCCCAAGACAGATGAGGGGGTTGAGCACTTTCTGCAGGCATGTCTAAAGCTGCTGCGTAACCCAAAGGCTATAGAAAACTTTCAGGCATTAATGAATAGCTATGCAGCGCGGCCCGATCTGACCTCTGGGACCAAATATGTACACAAACTATACAGGTATAGAAAATGCACCAGTAGGAAAATGCAGCTGACTGTGCAAATTGGTGACTACGAGATGGATCAAGTTATTTTGGACCTCGGATCAGATGCGAAAATGTTACCTAAGAAAACGTGGCAGCGAATGGGAGAACCTAAATTGGAATGGTCCACCATCCAGCTGCACATGGCAAATCACCAAAAGATCATCTCACTGAAAAGGCTGCCAAAAGTCATGGTGGATATCGTAGGAGTAAATGTCCAAGCTGACTTCGAGGTAATCGAAATTGTGGAAGATGCGGATCCCTACCCTGCACTCCTAGGACTGGACTGGGAGATAGATATGGGGGGTGTTATCAATCTCAAAAAGCACAGCATGGTGTTTCAAAATAACGGTACGTGCTTAATAGTACCACTGGATCCTGCGGAAGGTGCGCGGTATACAGAGCCAGTGCACGATGAAGAGGAAGTAGATCACATTTACAAGTTGACTACATAGGATGAAGACTAGATTAACCCCACGGTGGAAGGAGTGCTCTGCTAGGAAAAAGAGAGTGAATGATTTTCTGACTCTGATGGGGAATTAGAGAATTGGAAAGGTCGGTTGCATGAGGTTTCAGCGCTACGATGTCTTTGGGTCACAAGGAGCTTCCGTTGCATCTCCACCAAGGTAAGAGACTTGCCCTACCTTGGGGACACGGGTGACATTAAGGAATTTGTACGCGCATTCGAAGCAGAATTTCACAAGGAACACAGGCTATGGGTCCTTTCGCTAGCCCTGTGCGTTGGTGGGATACGCATGGGATGGTATTCCGCAATTGGGAGGAATGTTAGGATAAGATGACCTTGCGATTTGGAGCCCCAGCTGGAGGACAGATCGAGAAGTTCCTTGGGTCAGAAGACCCACGCAGATATTTGCTTGCATGGGAAACACAATGGAGTGACAGGATCCCAAACAAATGGGTTCACCTGTTTATTCATGACCTAGACCTATGTCCCACTGCATGGTATCTAGATGCAGAGTAGCATTAGCGCACATGCCATTGGAAGCATTTGTGGGAGGAGTTCATGTAGAAATTTAGGGAGGAAGATGGCACAGGGGAACTCGACGTAGCTCTGCAGCACACGACCGCCTCAATTAAGGGAAGATCACACTTGGTCATCATACCTGGATCAAGGGGTATGCCGGTGCCACAAATGGGTAAATACTGGAGCCGTAGCCTGACAGAATGGAAGACTGATCCTTGCACTATCACAACCGCAGCACTCGGCGGGATGCGTCCGGTGGCGAAGTTGATAGAGTGGTACCTGAACCGCATTACAAAACACCTGGCATCGGCTTTAATTCGGGGTACGAGAGGAGCATGCAGGCATCATCCAAAGTATGTAGATCTGTGGGAAAGCCCTCAGGTAAAAATAATAACCGTCAGATAACTGCACATTGGTGAAAAGGGAACCTTACCGTTACACAAAATAGGCGGCTGGCAATCAATGCGGCAATTTATGGTGAGTTGTTACCAGTTGATTGAGGGTACGTTTCAAGTTAGATTTAATCTACCATTGGATAGCCCTGAACAGTATAAGGACAATAGGATAACTCCGCTCAGGGCTCCATATTGTCTTTGTACTCTGCCTCTGTTATTCTCTTACTTGCTTGTCTGGATCTATAGAGTTTTCTGTGAGTTTCCACTTTGGGAGGCCTGTCCTTTTGTCGCTATGGTAGCCCCTAACCTACCGAACCCTTCGAAACCTACCAGTTCAGTGCCTACAGACATTGTGTTAAGAGGGTCTGGGGATGTTGAGATGGATAAGATGATTTCCCTCTGGCTCCCCGCAGGGAAAATTTATTTTGAACCCTGTGCAGAAGGGCACCAAAGCTACACGACAGGACTTCCCGACCTTTACAACCCTGGAGTGATCGCAGGCCCCAGCCAGATGGCCTTGGGAGATGCCACGAAGGATGATACGCAATTGCGACAGTATGCTATCAGAACTGGTGGAGTCGAGTCACAGCTAGTCCTGTGCACAAAAGGGACAACTAACAGGGATACTCCTTCTCTCAGGGGGATGAAGCGATATAGGGATACACTGCGACTTCTCCGCAGTTCCAGACTACCTGCCAGCGAAAGACATATTTTTTCGCTACCTCGTAGTATTGTGGTTGGTGACCACACCTTGACAGCTACGGACCTACAAGTAGGCTTGGCGCAACTACCCCGAGAAGTGTTACAGGATTTACACACCACTGTGCTGCGAGAGATCCATCATCATGATCGGACTGCACAACAACAACTCGAAACAATGGGTCAAAAGCTCGATACAGTGCTTCCTGATGAAATTCCAGCTTCAGCTCCGTCTTAGGCTATTGTTGAAGGCTTGGTTGCAGCACTCAAGTCATCCCAAACCGAAGTCCAAACCCTCAAGACCCACATGGCCCGCCAATTCTCCAAGTGTCAGGCCCAAGCACAGCCTACCATACCCCCAGAAGTACAAGCACAATGGGTTGCGTTGATCACAGAAGCAACAGATATTATTAATGGAAATCTTACTCTGGGCACTCAGTTGCTCGAGGTGGCCATGAAGCTCTGGACAACGGTCCAGTTCATCTCGATGCTTCAGCGTGTCAAGGAAGACTTACGACATAAGGAAGCTGCTTTCGATCAGATTGAGCTACGTTGCCTTCCCTTGTCCCTGCACAACGTCTAGCCCTCTTTAAAACTAGTAATGCCTTCATAGACACGATTGCAGATCTTCGATGCGGCAAGCATGTCATCAGAAAGAACTTGAAGCCATGGGTCGATACCACCTTCTAGATATCTCAAGGTGCTCATGATGCCATCACGTGCCTCAACCAGATATTGGAGTAGGTTACCACGGCTCCTGAGGGCCCTAGCTCCCTGAAGCTTGTCGATATCGCACATAGAGCTGCTGCCCAAAGTCAGGAAGTGTTACCTATGCTCATCGTCACCTTCAATGCCTTGCGTCCGTAGATAGAGACCGCACCACCACAATGAATTGGGACGAGTCACAAGTTTGTGTTGGGGGACTATTGGAATAGGGTCTCCTACAAGCTGCGAAACTAGTTCGATTTTGTATATTTTTTATTATATTTAGTATAGCACAGGGGTTTTGGGGTGGGTCAAAGCCCCGAAAGCATTGTAATGGCTCAAAGGGTAAACCCGGGGTCCGAAAACCACGGTTTGCGGATCGTAGGAAAGATTACGCTAGATTGTTATAAATAGAGGATTGTTTTGAATTGTAAGGAGGCAATGAAGAGCTATTGATGCGAATTGTGGTTTAGTAAGTCTGTTTGGTTTTTGGGGAAGGACTCCTACTGGCTGTGTGCGCGAAGATCTAGAGTCCTACTGTGTGCGGACCTTGCTGCTATGTGCGTAGGCTAGGATGGGTATTGTAAGAGGAAGTTGATGAATTAATGAATGCGAAAGGCTGTTTGGGAATTGAATCTGTGTGCTATTTATGCGAATCATTGGTAATTACTATTTTTTGTGTATTTTGTATTCCGTTGCGAAAGTTTTGTGTAAGTATTTTACTGCATCTAGATCTGTTCTATTCTGTTTATGCAATATTGAGCTACTGTCTTGAAGTACATGATTATTAAGCCCCATAGTACAATTAACTTTGCGCACGTGGATGCGGAAAGAGGCCCATAAGTCCTACTCGGGGAGATCTGGACATCTCGAGGCAGAACGAAACTCTGCTTGCCTTACCTATCCTTTCTCAGGGTGTGGAAACCTAGTTCCATTACCCACCCATACTACATCAGGTGAGACTTTGACCTGTGCAAGTAGGTCACTATCGAAAGGGAAAGTAGTATAGAAGTTTGTTGGCAAACCTTGAACTCCGAACTTGGGTCAAGACCCCTCAAGCCAACACAGTAGGAACGTCATCAATATAGGAAGTCTAGTTTTTGACTGAAAATGAGAGCAGGGCATGTTACCACTCTAGTAATTTCTCAAGATTGTGGGCTTTTGATTTTTAGTTTAAGAAAACTAGGGGTAACCACAAACCTACTTTGGAAATTTATGATCTAGCCTTCCTAAATTTCAGAGACGGCTCGCTCTTTATGATTTAACTTTGTTTTTGTTTAATGTTTTAGGCTAGTTATGATAAAACAATTGGTTTTGGTTTTGAAATGTTTGGTGGAAAATAACATTACTTAAAGACAAATTAAAGAGGGATCTACTAGTCCATTGGGCTATGGAGTCAAAGTCTAGCAAGCAGAACTAGAAGGCAAGGCCAAAAGGATACTAATGTATTCAGGGCAAGGTAGATAACCCTTAGAGATTTGGATAGATTTTTTTGATGAAATGGTTTGTTTCGGGATAAAGGGCAATGAAGGATCCCTTGATCCAGAAAAAGAGGAAGGAGGCAGGGGTCAAACGGGACTAGGAGCAATTAATAATTCATAAATCTGGAAATCAACATAAATTTAAATGATTAAGTAGTCAAGACAGGGAGTTTTTACACTAGTCCTGAAATAATACTCCTAAATAATCATTAAGATTGAAAAACATATATGAAATTGTATGTAACTCAGAATGAAAACAATGACAGTAAGAAAGTACTTTAATGTTAAAATTATCACATGAATCTTGAATTATGAAGTCCAATTGCGGCTATTGTCTAGATTGCTGCTTTGAAATCAACACATGTGAGCCTCCAACGTACCAGAAAAATGTCTATAATGTTGTTAGCAATTTTATTCCACCCTAAACACTTCATAAAATGAAGTATTTATACAAATATTTATTACAAATATCCTAGAGAGATCTAGGAATAACTCTAGGAAATATAAAATATCTTTACACATTAAGAGGGACAGCTGCTTAACAACTTTAGCAAGTTGTCCTCTTATCTAGAAAATATAGAATTATCTTATCTAACAAAACTGTTTGTTGAATAGATGTCCATGCTTGCTGGCATATTGCAAAATATCTTTTTGGAAGATGACTTCAATGATACTCTTTCCACTTATACTCTTTAACATTGTACTTCATCCCCGATACTTTTTCATGCTGTTTATTTATCATTTCACTGCTGTAAAAGAGAACTTACAACAGTCAAAATCAGCTGGCTGTTTCTTTTCTCTTTGATATACTTTTAATTTTTCCTTTCCCTCTAATAATATTTAAACTAATATTTTAACCTTTAACTGCTGTAAAAAGAGACTTCTCAACAGTAAAAAATCAAAATCAAATAACTGTTTTATTTGTTTCCTTCTCATACTGACTGCACCATTTGTACTTTCTTTCACTATTTTGCTTCTTTGCTGCTACAACAAATCTGTAAAAGTCTACCACTGTTCAGCATCTAGTATTTTTACACTTTTGAGTTTTTTGAAGTTCTCATCTACATCAATATATTTGGAAAAATTTGGTTTAATAGGAAACAAATGTTTGATTTCATTTTGAAGGAAGAATAAATCTTCAATATATTGGAGAACCACTTTCCCTGTTGGAGAGCCCTGTGGCAGTGGCTTATTAACCTGTTCTTTGGCATGGTCCCTTATTTTTTTATCATATTCTTTCTGTTCCATCAACTTATCATTGAAAAAATGAATGTCTGGAATACCAGCTTGTCTTAGCATAGTGTACTTTGCTAAAAACTTGGTAATGGAAAAATTCATGGCATCACATTTTTCTTTCAAGTTGTTCATTAGGGTTTTCTTTGTCAATACTTTCTTGATTTGTAATATAGTCTCTGTCCTATCCTGTATCTTCAATTCTTTTAGCTCTATCCTGTTTTTACTGTTTAAGAAAGTGATTAGCTTCAATGCCTGTGTTGGTTTATCTGCTAATTCTTCTGTTGTCTTTTGTATTTCAACTTGAGTTGATAGAGGAGGTCTCTCTGTTCATATATTATCTGGATTGAAGGCCACTGAAGATGTCTAGCCTTAATTATATTGGTCCATAGGTGATTTCTTATGTAAGAAATCTGTGTAGTGAAACTCAAATCCTTTTGAAGGATTTTGACTTGCTCTTCAAGTCTTTTGGCTCTTTGCTCATAATTATTAGCATTAATCAATGCTGTTTTATTAGAAACTTCCATATTCTGAATCATTTTCTTCAAACTACTATTTTCATTATTTTTCAAAGGAATTTCCTCCGTTGCTCTAACTATCTGCCCTGCATCATTAGTCTGTTGTACTTGTGATGTTGAAGATTCTGTATTGGAGGTAGTCGCTGATTGCACTGACACTGTAGTTGCCAATGGCTCTTTGGGTGCTAAATTTTCTCCTAGTGTAGAAGGAACATCAATAGTAATAATAGGTATGACTGTAGGAATGGTGGAAGTATCAATTTCCTTCACAATTTATTTTTCTTTCATTAGTGTATCCAATTGACTTTCCATATCTTTGATTTGGGCAGTTAGCTTTATGATCAATTGCATCATGTCCTATTTTTCTTTCTGTTCTTGAAGTATCTCTTTACTTTGTGGGTGTTCGCTTTGAGGAAGTTTTAACTGTTTCCTTAAAGTAGTAATATCATCATTTTTCTTCTTGATCAATACTTCAATAGCTTGAACATTTTATGGGTCAACTCCTATTTGTAAAATAAAATCTTCTAAGGCCTTGATCCTTAGATCTTTTGCATATAAAGAACCTTTGTCAAGTTTTATTTGGTCTTGCAGATTGATAATAGTATTCTGCAAATTGGTCACACTCATTTATTTTGTCACCACAGTGGAATATAACATTTCAGAGCTATGTCTGTGGAATTCTATTTGATCCAATTCATGCACCTTTTCAGTATCTACTTCAAATTTCATATTTTTGTAGTCAACTGTTGTTTTTGGGGTTGAAATAGTTGGTTGTAAATAGGACATGATCATATTATTTGAGGAATAATCAATTGCTGTAAGAAATATGTCCTGATTTCTTGGCTTCTGTTTGAGAAATTGAGAATAAATCTCACTTTTGATTTCCTCATTCTTTTGTTTGATTTGCTTATATCTTTCCTTGATGTCCAAATCTTTTTCTTCTGCTGTGTGAGAAGAAGATGTTTCCATATTAACCTGCTGTTCAATCAATTGGGTCTCCTTTTCTTTAGATGTAGCTTCTTCTTTTTCAATTTCTGTCAAAGTCTCCTTTATTATTGTAGTGGCCTCATCATTACAGACCTCTAGTTTATCTTCAAGCTCAATAAGTTTTTCTTTTCCTATGGAGCCAAATTTTAGCCTCTTATTGTAGATGAGATTGAACTTAGTATCTGAAGTAGTTTCTGCTATGTAGGCTCCCTCATCCCTCCCTCTTTTGTTTGAAGATTCTGGCTATTTAGGAGTTACCACAACAAGTCTGGCATCCTTTTTTCCTGCTGGCTGTGTATTTGCAATTAAATCTACCAATGTATTTTCTTCCCATTCTGTATGATTGGAAAAATTTTCAGTATCAGGCTTTGGCTAATGTACAAAAGGAGGTAGTTTACACTTAACTCTTATAGTGCTTAAAAGACCTTGGGGGTCATAATTCTAAGGGAAACTCACTTGAAATTTTAGCTCTGATAATATTTTTTCTATATCTTTCTCAGCATCCCTATTATTCACTATAAAAGGTCCAATTTGATTTTTAATTTGAACCAAGTCTTCTTTTTGGAAGCCATAAAATTGATGGCAACAACATTCAAAATCTGTCTCAAATACTCTAGAGCAAAGACTCTGATAGTAAAAAACTTAGGTAATTTGTATGGAAGTAGATTGGTTCTAAAGATTCTTAATTCAGTGTGTTTCTCATACAAGTACCAATCTCCCATTTTACACTGCTCTGATAACTGTAATATCCTTTTCATTTCTTCACTCACCCTAGGCTGTTATGTTTTATTTAGCAAGTTCATAGCTGGCCTAATGAACAAATCTGTAAAATTTGTGCAGCTGTATTCACTTCCTTCTTTTCTCAACATTGATGTCCAAAAGACAACTAATAGAGGTTGGCCCTCTACATTCATTTTCTGTAATTCTATTGGGAAGTGATCTACTTGTGAGAATAAGAACAAATGAAATAAATAGGAAGAATACCTAAATACCCCTTCAGTGGGTAACTTTGTCAATTGATGATGTATGGAATCAGCTATAAACCTGGAAAAATAAAAAATCATAGCAGGAGGCTCACCAGGAGATAAAGTGGACAAAAACCCAAGGATTGACTCATCATTAAACTCATCAGTGAAGTATCCTAATATAAAGGATAACATTGAAATTACATGTCTAGAACCATCTGGAAACTTGGAAGTGGAATAGGGAGGATTCAACTTTGGAATGTCTACATGAGCTGCAATAAAGTTCTAAAAAATCATAAATCTTTTAAGGAAATCTAACCCTAAATATAACTGAGTCAATGCTTCAATGGATAAGGGGACTGCCCTAGGGTCAAACTGTAACTACAACATTTCATTGATTGACTCTACAGTGATAGAAAAAAGGATTTCCTTGTCATTATTCACAATTGATCTTTGGTCTGGGACATAATACTTCTGGCACAGTCTTATCAAGTCCTAACTAGGGTGTGTTAATGGGATTACATACTTGGGTAAATTTGTATCCCAGATAGGCATGCCTTCTTTATCTAGAAACTTCTCATAACACCAATTGTGAACTTCTAATAGGTTGAATTCTACTAGGGGGTCTACAATTTTGTAATCCAAATCAATTAAAGGGATAACTTCTTCATTGGACACTGGAGGTTGAAGAGGATTCACAGTCACAGTGGTCTTTGCAGTGATAGCAGGAGTAGATTTTGGGGCTTTTGCTGCTTCAGTATTGGGAGGTTTGGATCCTCTAGGTTTAACAGGTTTGGATCCTCCAGCCTTAGGTGTGATTTTCGTTTTTGTCATTTTGAGTTAATTAAAGCAAGATTACACTATTTGCAATAGTTGATTTTTCTTCAATAGAGGGTAGTTGAGAAATTTTATAGGCAAGGATGATGGCAGTGGGAAATTCAGTGCTCAATTTAGGAATTTGGGACACAGGCAACAAGTTTGAAACAACAAACACAGGTTTTCTGAATGGATGGGGCTGCAAAACGGGTTTTTGAGGTATTCTGTAGGTTAAAAAACCTTTCTTATCCGTGGAATTAATCTTTAAGGGTCTTGGACTGAGAATTTGACTTAAAAATGAGGTTTTCTGTAAATGGAATTTTTTGGGAAAAAATTGCGAGGGTTTGCCCTCTTTTTTCAAGGTTTTGGATACACTAGGATGGGAAATTTTACTCTTTATAGCTTAATTGGTTTGGTTGGTGGTTCAAATTGTGAAATTGTAGGTGAAATTTGGAAAAATACCTTATTTTCAGGTATTTTGATACTTTGACAGGGTTTCTGTAGCTTTGGTGTTTCCTGCAGATGGGTCTGTATTGCTGATGCTGAGAATGGTTTTAAATGATCTTCAAACAGTGGATCAACAGTTGAATTCAGGTTATTTCTTTGGGAATAAGTCAATAATTTGAGCAAGAGTATTTTTTGCATAGTCGGGCGACTTTTCACAGTTAGGAATTCACAATAACACTAATACACATCATAGCAAAGGTTTTATCCTTTGATATAAATCTTTAAAAACTGTAATAAATGCGGGTCAAATATGTTGTGGGAGCGGTTTTTCTGATTGTGAACGCGAAAAACTGGAAGCTGTTTTCGCATTGGGTTTGGGCTGTAAATGGTTTTTCTCAAAACGAATGCGACGCAATCAAAATGCGACATGTCATAGGAGGTGCTATGGGAAAAACTACCCATTTCGCACTCATTTTGGCATTTGACAATCATTTGGTTTGTGGGCGCAAAACACATCATCCACCATTGGATATTTGGAAAGGGAGCGAACGATCGGGATGAGTTTAGAAGTTACAGCTGAAAGTTGTGGGACCGAGCTTTATGATATGCGATGGGAAAAATATAATAAAACCTTTATATTACATGAATTTATATCCAAGGTTTTATATCCAAAGGGTAATGCTTATATGCGTCAATATGGTTTGAAAGGATTTGCATATATATATATATATATATATAACATATTTCATATATATGGTAATTAACTGGGAGGGATGCGTGTAAGGCGGGCTAATATAGGATTTAACCTAGGTCAAGTTTATGTATAGCATAAGGCTATTACATATCGGGGAGAAAACACAGGAAAGGTTAACCATTTAAAGGATTTAAAATCTTAGTTGCATATTGGTGAAACCTTAGGTTAAAAGCTAGGATAAACATGGAATGGGCAATATTTTTGGGCATTTCAATGCATAGGATATGTATGAAAGCAATTTTTTATTTTTATTTTATTATATAGTTTTCAAACCTGTTGAATGGTTTAATAAACAATGGGGGGCAGGATATTTAGTTAAAGCTAGTTTTAGACCAAAGGGGTATGATTTGGGATTTTATTTCATCACGTGGGTAATAACTTTGGTCTAAAAACTTTATAATAGTGGGTTTTTTGGGAATATTAAAATAAGAGGAATTATATTAATAGGATAAGGTTTTTTTATATGGATTTAATAAATAAGTTAAAATTTAATATGACCAAGGCCAATGAAAAACACCAAAAGATATTTATATGACTAAGTAAAGTGATAATGTAAAAAGTAAAGTTTTATCTTTTATAACTTGATCACTTTGACCTAGAATATAATATTTTTGGAGGGTTTTTATGTTTTTATGAATGAAGGAGATTAATCAAAAGGGATTTTATTTTTCATTAAGTAAAAAGGTCTTTATTTATGAAAGTGTAATGGATGAATGTAGGGTAAATGATGATAATTAGGGATTAATATAGGAATTCAACACTTTTAACTTAATAGACATTGAGCCTCGGGTCCGGTCCCAAAAAAAGTTAGAGAAATTCTCTAAGCCTCTTTGAATGAAAGTTTAGAATGAAAAATAACTATAGGGGAGGGGAAATTAGTGATTTTTCCTGGTGAAAAGTATTTACATGATTCTACCACTTCTTTCTATCTACCCAAATTTTAATCTAACATTTTTTCTTCCATTTTGTAGGTGCATTTGAGCTAGCAACCTTGAAAATTTTTGTTCTTTTAAAAGCAATAAAAACTATCTAAATCTACCTTATATCATTCGAGGGCTCAGATTAAACTGATGAGCTCCTCTTTATTCTCCAAACTGTCTGACTAATCTTTATTCACTATTCTACAACAAATAAAATTGAAACATGACAAGTCAAGATTAAGCAGTTCAACTCATCATGGATTATGGCATTTATTGACACTGCCATAATCATCAGTAACAAAGTAAAAAGTAGTGGCATTTGGACTTGCACACTTTCATGTTTTATTTCTTTTTATTTTGGGGTTTATATTTTTTCTAAGTCCTTTGATATTTCTTTTAGGACTTTTACCCTCTTTTTGATTTTTTGATTTTTTACAAAATACGGGAAAAAAACTTGCAGAAAGCAAGGTATGTACATATTTACAAGACTATCATAAGTCAATTCCAAATTATGAATACAAGGCATAAGGAAAATCATTGCCACAAGGTAAAACTATGATTGACAACTTCTTATTGGAATGTATATTATTTGGAGATAAATACAAAACATGATTATTTGTGGTAATGCTATGGATGTTGGAGAATATACATTCAAGAAATTTCGTCACTGTAACACGTATACAATGTAGCTATAGATCCTTTTAACCTTGGTTTCTATTTTCTGCAATGGCTTGTAGTGGTAGCATGATGCGTGCATTAGATATTTGCTTCCAATGTTCTAGTGAACCTAGTATTTTCAAGAGGGTCATAACTTGTTAGGAAATAACTTATTTTTTCATAAGAGGCATTCCTAGAAAAAATTGGTCAAGAGGCTAATCTGCAAGACAAAATTATAATATATATTGTGACTTCTCCAAATCTGGAAACTTATTCACTGGTTGATACTTCACTAGTCATTCAATAATGCAGTAGCCTTCAAAAACCAAAACACAGTGGTGACTTGCAGGTCATGTTTGCATTATGCTAGTACAAACTTAGTCTATTGAGAGGCCTACCATATGCAACAAAAGATATTTGTGGAGAAGCTTTCCATGTGCACTATTGGAATTGTAGGACAAATTAAATAGTTAGTTTATATATCTTCAGCGATTTTGAATTAGGAAAGAAGCCCTTAAAATGTACATCCATCATAAGACTAGGTCGAGTTCAATCTAGTCAAGTGTGTTGCTGCTTGCACACACTTGTTATTTATTTTTCCCATCTTAGGCCTTAGAAAATTAACATAGTAAAGGTATAAGAGTTCCCAAAATAAGTGTCTAAGTGAGATGGAAGACATGTGAGAAAAGTCAAGATGGCCTATCCATGTTCACCCATTATTGGAGTTCTTTAGGATTAATAGTTGAGGAAATTTTTTTAACATTGTGGGACTAAGAAAGTATGCCAACTTGTAATATTAAATAACATTGCAACACCATGAGAGTCATCTAGAATTTCTGAACTGATGCTGACCAGTTTAGCATATTAGTAGGAGACAATTTAGCAACTTCTTAGTATCATGTTGCATGAAGAATTGACTTGAACCTAAGTTTTTGAGGCAACTGATATATTGCCCAAATCATGTCCTTTAGGAGACAAAGTTTGCACATTGAGTGTGTGAGAGAGCTAATGGGTATCATGTTCACATGGATTGATACATTAGTCCAATTTATATTTTCTTATCTTTTCCTAAAGGCTAATATCAGTAAATGTGAACATGAGAGTGGGTGCCCTAACATTTGAAGAGACAAATCTAGAGGGATTGTGTTAAAGACCATTTAAGTTAATCATTCTACCCTCATCCTTAATGGGAATAAAAATTTCATATGATTCATGTCATATGTGCCCAAGGTTTGAAAACACTAAAGTTTAAACTCCCAACATGTACTTTAGGAGAGTGGGTGCCTCACATTTGAAGAGACAAATCTAGAGGGATTGTGTTAAAGACCATTTAAGTTAATCATTCTATCCTCATGCTTAATGTAAATAAAAATTTCATATGATTCATGTCATATGTTCCCAAGGTTTTAAAACACTAAAGTTTAAACTCCTAGGATCTCATCATTCCCTCTAGAAGGAAGAAGAAATTTGAAAAGAAACATTGATCTCCTATAGTGACTTGTACTATTTTTTATTTCCCCTTTGCACTTGAGAATTTTATGGCTTAGGATTTGAACCTCAAATTAAGTGGCAGTTACAACATATAATTTAGTTTGTTTGACCTTTTAGGAAACAATGCAACGATGAGTGCTTTTTATGTCCAAGATTATAATGATCCATTTTAGATGAATCTCTTAGCTTTCACTGTCTTAAGATTTTTGAATATTGATCTTATTAGAAATTGTAAGTTAAAGGTAATTTCTATTGCAAAATCTAGCACCCCTATGGCATCATAGGTATGGGCACCTCAACTTGACCTATCTCTCTCAGTTGGCATGAGAGAAACTAGTAGATGGACTTCTGAACATTCTGTAGAAGATCCACAGAGTTTGCAGAGCTTGCCAAGCAGGGAAGCTACATTGAATACCATTTTATGGAGGACAAGCTTGGAGAGCGTAGAGGGTCCTTCATTTGGTACTTTCAGACATATGTGGACCAATGAACATGACATCAACCACTGGTGCTAGGTACTTCCTTCCATTTGTTGATTATTTCAGTAGAAAAATGTGGGTATATTTTCTATAATTAAAATATGATGTGTTTAATGAATTTCAAAAATTCAAAGCATTAATAGAGAAATAGTTAGGTTGTCATATTTTCTCTCTTAGATATGATACTGGTGGGGAATTATATTTAAAATATTTCAATAAATTTTGTGTTAAACATGGGATCCAAAGACAATATGGGATGAAAACACCTTTCAAGACCTTGTGGCGACCATACAAGAAGAAGAAGCTCCCAACCCTCTTGAATATGATAACAATATCACTGAAAGGGACCCTCCAAATTCACAATATTAGTTCATGATGGACAAGCTACTTTGTGACCAGCATAGCCCCACAGCAAACCCCATCCTCATCAAAGAACTGGGATGTGTTGATGTATGTGTCCTAGATTCTATGAAAGATTTGCATGAAAAAAAGGAGCATGATAATAATTTTCACCATTGCGAGGAGGCTAGTCATGATGTCCAACATGAAAAAGAAATAAACATAGGAAATGAAATTTTTTTCAATAGTTCCACCAATGATACAAGAAGTATGCAGTTCTAGTCGGGTAGAAACCATGTTTCTACCCAAAAGGATCAACCATTTGAAAAGTATGATGAAGATCATGCTTCCCTTGCTGATAATTTAAATCCTAAAAACACTTTTGAAGTCACAAAATTATACTTCGATCACACTAATCCTATTTTGTCAAACAGTGAAAGTAAGGGCGCTGTAGACTTCCATGGTAATATACTTGGCACCTCGACATTCCATTGTGAGTTTGAGTAGAGCAGTAATGTACCCCCACGTTGCACTTTTATTTTAATCATGATCGTATAAGAAATAAATGGAAGTAATCATGGTTTCTTGGAGTTTGAGGTCAATAAACTCAAAGGGTTTTTCAAAACCATGAAAGTAATAATGTGACCCTCGTGATTATCTGAGTGAAGAAACAATTAATTTTATAGTTCAACCCTCAAATATCCTATATCATGGAATCTGATGGCCCCCCTATTTTTGATGCATATGATCTAAATTTATTCCTCAATCTTGATGGGATAGGGAATTTTCTCCCTTTTACTGTCAATACTCATCTGGAAGACAAAGTTATTGACATATGTCATGAATATTGCATGGTAGAAAAACAAAAGGTATGTTATAAACACTTAATTAATGAAGCTCTAAGTCATACAGATCCATTTCCACCTCTATATGGCTCTATTGTTTACAATAATGAAGTTGGACAACCCCAGAAGATTGATGAAACCTGTAATGAAACCCTCAATGATATTTACAATTATAGTGCTAAGAATGAAAGAGATTTCAAGAAAATCATTGATGAAGAATACGGGCTTGACCCAAATAAAAATTCTCTCTATACCACATCAAATGCAAATATATTCTCTTCTCCATGAACATGTGGAAAATCATTCATGCACTAGATTTTTACAAGGAAATGTAGACAACGAACATCTAACAAATCCACATGAAGTCGACACCGAGGGACAACTTTGGGGTCTGGAAAAGGTGCATTCTGGAATGATCAATGACATAGGTCAAAATGATCTTGAAACCAGCAAGAGGACATTTTATCAACGTAGTCATAAAATAGATTTGGCTGCTCCAACCACTCAGCTTATGGGGTACCTTTCAAAGTGTGATTCACACCAATAAGATCTATATATGCACAAGTAACCAAAAACATGAATTACAGGAAAAAAGTTTAAAAAAAGGCTACTAGTGGGAGTAAAAAGTTTGGATATGATCATGAGGCTTATAATATTTTTCATAGGAAATATGTTCTCTAGCACATTGAGGATGTGGTTCATCCTGAGTGGACTATTTGCTTGCATCATTGCGTTGGTGTCAACACCGTGAGTGAAAGGGCTGATGCCAATTTAAATATTCGACTCAACCATTTTGGAACCAAGCAACCAGTGGTTCAAAACTATAGGCCTATTGAGTACCATGCAAAGATAGCTAAAGGAGAACATTCCAATGCACAACCTAGTTCCAGAAACCCTGTACAACCCAGTCAAGAAATTGAAATATTTATTAAAAAATTTAAGTGCAACTTATATGACGTGATCCCACAAATAGTTGTAGTTGTAGACATGTACTTGACTAATTTGTATAAATATCCTAGAACACAATTGACGAATGAATTTTTACCCACTCTTTTTCATGCTCTGGGGGACAGGACCAGTTCTAATATAATTTAAAAATAAACAAGAATTGGCAGAGGTGATTAATGTGAAATGTTTTTGAAGAATGCTCTTCATGATAATAGAAGAATAGCTAACTCACATGATACTTTGTATCTAGAGGAACAATGGGACCCAAACCCCTTGCATAACTTTGAGTAACTTGTTCACATGATACTTTGTATCCAGAGGAACAATGGGACCCAAACCCCTTGCATAAATTTGAGTACCTTGTCCACAATAAAAGAATGGAAAGCATTTTAAGCTTAAATGATTTAGAGTTCTCATTTTTAGCATAGAAGGGAAGGGTGGTCGAACAAGAGTCAATTATGATGTGGAAACCATCTTAAAATAGCCTAATAGACAAATACAATGTGCTTGTACTCTAAAATTATAGAGTACAATGTGAAAATGGACTGCATTCCCCAACTATTTATAGGCCTATCACTTAGAGCCTTAGGTGAAGAACTTCCATATGGGTTGGATCACTAGCACTTGTGGTGGCCTAATAATGGTTATGGAAGACTATGGAATCAATATTCCTTAAAAGACAGAATTGTAGATCATGCTTCCCTTGGGACAAGTTTTCATATATCCAATACAGAGCTTTAACAACAATAATTTGGACAATAGTATGTGCTCTCATGTGATGGAAAAATGGGATTTTCAAGAAAAGGGGGCATTATATGGTTTGACAGAGTTCACAAACATCCTCTTCAGGACGACTACACATATCTTGTGGCAGATCATGTCCAATATTGCATCAAAATTGATGACATTTTTCATTTGCAAGTACCCAGGTTCTGTTGTAGCCCAACAATGACAAGATTCCATCCTGCAAACATTTTGGTTTTGAGGTTTCCTAGTTTTGCATGATGATTAAGCACATAGGAAATGACCATTGTATCCATGAGGTGCTGCGATGGTTGCATTAATTTACTAATTTCAACTGGAAGCCTTATTTTGGCACATGCTATAGCAGGATAGGAAAGGAATAAGCTCTACTAAGAAATAGTTTAGAGTTGAATAAGCTCTATTGAGCAGTAGCCTTGATTTCTTAGATTCATATGCTTTAATGTCTTGTGCTTTGCTTTATAAGGGCCAACCTTTTATGTAGTGATGATATTTTTGTTGAACGTGGAGGCTAGTTTCGTATGTGCATGAAATGATTCCGAGGTTCTTGTGCGCTTCTACGAAGAACATGTCCCCAAGTTGGAACCAAGTGCTGTCCACCAATGAAAAGGGATCGCACATGTGATTTTCATCACATTTGCAGAGTAGCATGGTGATCACAACTTTCCAAAAATTGGAAATATGTAAAAATCCCTTTTCATCAAGCACAACTACATGCACATGTTTGAAAACATCATAGACTATAAACCCACGGGAGAGACCATTAGCTACAGCACTATTGTTAGGCTACATGTGGTAGATTTGTGAGCTCATCTCTTGGATGACTTGTAATTTTTTTACTGTTATAGCCAACAATAAAGGTACAATAAACCAACACCGTTCTGAATCTTATGAGGCAAGAATTAAGGGAAAACCATAGTTTTTCAGATGTTTCATGGGCTTGATGATAGCAAGAAAGACAGACATATTGGTGTGTAAAGAATGTCTGTGAATGATTTTTTTGACATATCTAAAGGTAGAGCCACTGAAGAAGAGGAACGCAGAGCTGGAAGGTTAAGGACTGTAGTGCACAAAGTTACATTTCAAAGATGAGAATTACATGACTGAGATACAAGTTATTCCAACTGTGAAGATAGAAATGAAAGACAGTAATGTGAGGTTACTACCCAGGTTTGGCAGTAGTTCAAGGTAGTTTGTGTTATCTTCTGAGGTATGATAACATTTTTATTGAGGTATGACATGATGTAACCTTAATCTATGTTAGAAATAGCAGTGACCTTGATGACATGAAAAGTGATATGTATATGACAATAAGCCTGATGTATAACAATGATTTTGATATTTATGATATATAACCTTGACTAACTGGCAACAACCTTGTTATAGGGCAGTCATTCTTGTTATATATGTAGTCACCTTATTACATAATAGTAACCCTTGAGACTGTGGTACATAGTAGCAATTAGGTCATATAATCTTGATACATTTGGAAGTATGATAGTGATTAAAATGATAGTTGTCTCCATAAGATCTAAGCTCTGCTATATACCCATGTGATGCGATGTAATCTGAGTTATGGCAACTATTATCATTCTGAGTAAGAAAGAAACGTGACAGTGATCCTAACTCAAGATAGTGATCTTAAATGATAGTGAAATGTGGCAAATGTGACAAATATATATACCCTTGTACATTGGTGTAGTGGAAATCTCAGTTCAATCATGTCAATGCACATTTCAGTTCAGATCTTGTTAAGGCTAAAGATTATCAAGTTCAGTGCTTCGTAAGATCTCAGTTCAAAATACCACCATAGCTATAGAAAAGCATGAAGCGCAACTACAAGTTGAGTCTTTGTTTGAGCTGCAGGATCTACCTGAACCAAGGCTATGGGTATACGTATGTATTTGGACCGAGCCCTTATTTAAGCTACAGTATGTATGGATAAAAAGGGCTTGTGTGTGTGTGTGTGTGTATATATATATATATATATATATATATATATATATATTACAATGTAAAGGATAGTGGTTCTACTTCATGTAGCATTTCCAGTTGAAATTATATTTACATATAGTATGCATTTTGATGACACCTAGTGCTCAGAATAAGAGATGATTTTCATCCTGATAGCTATCTCTTTTATCTCAGTTTTCCTTGATATTTGGATATCATATAACCTACAGTAATATTGACGATGTTTCTCATTATGGTGCTATGACTACAGTATACTTGGGATGTTAACAATAACTCTACTTTGTGATGTCTCTGATTGGACAGTGTCAAATATCATTTCAACTCACATAAACTATCTCTTCTGCATGAGGAAGAATGGCATCATATTTATAGGGAAACCTATTTCGGCATCATAATGCACACATAATTACAATCATCATTGGAAAAAGGTAATTGGTAGGTGTGCCACATCCTTACAAATCATTGAAAATTTGATCTAAGTTGGATCTAGTCATGACCTTGGACATTTTCCTCTCTGTTGAACTTCTAGCCTCTCTTCAATATGTCTAAGAAAAGAAGAGGCACAGTTCTTCTATTATTCTAGGCATCTCTAAAGAAAAAGGAGTCAAGCCTTCTATGTGCAAAGGAAACCTTGGTCGTTAGTAAAATCCTATCCCCTTGCTTTTAAGATTTGAACAGTAGCTCGAAAGGTTTAATACATTTGTTCATTCTACCAAGATACATGATTATGTCTAATGTTTATGATTGAGATCTATGACCTACACCAAGCAAGCTCAATTCTAGTTGAGCCATCTTGAGGAAATGTTTAGTTTTTCAATAGCTTCAGATGTCAAGAAATAAAAGCTTTCGTAAACATCTGATTTATAGTTCTGGAAAGAAAAATTGAAATCTCATATACAACCTTAAGAAACTTCAATGTCAAAACAGAATCTCTGTTATAAGGAGGAATATTCTTCCTGAAATAGAAACCTAAGGCTATCAGTTAAGGACAAAACCTTGCCCTATAAAAATTCCTGATTTCTTCATCATATATGGCATCGATCCTGCTATGTGAGGTTTTATCCTATGTATTGCTTATTAGCTTATTCAGCTCAACATCCTCTATGGTCTTTTTTCTATCTTGTACAGTTCCATAGCCATGATTATGTGATGTAATGATTTATGATCTTGTTCACGATCAAAGTTGTGAACAAGACCAATGTGAATTTTGATAGCTTATCCCTTGACATGATATTTACTATAATAAGTTGTTGGGATCTGCTAGTAAAATATTTTGCAGCACCCTTTGGATTTAAGTGCATCTCACATGGAGATTTTATTCTTAAAGGAAATATAATCAAGTTCTATGTATCACTTCTTATCAGCATGAAAAACAGAGGTACTGAGAAGAAAATGCAATGATGCATATTAGATTTTATGTCTCGACATGCACGACAAGCAGTAGTCCCTGGGTTCAATAGCCTAGCTGCAATCTCATAAAGAATGGTTCTTTAGAATACCCAAATGAGAGAGACTCCTCATTATGGATTGAGTAATTTGATGCGTTGATAATAGTCATCTAGCAATGAAGGATCATACAATTGTTCAGAAATAATGTCATGGGAAGATTTCTTCTTCTTGGTTGAAGAAGGACCATAATCTACTTTCAGAGGGAGCTATAAAATCCATGATAACTTTGCTTGTCCGATTATTGATGAGACCAAGCCATGACCATTGAGTTTAAATAACTCTGATGATATAATTTTAATAATTAGAGCACATGGACCACAAGATTAATAGCAGGTTGAAAATGACTTAATGGTTATAAGCAAGGCTTATTTCCCAACATTTAGAGGGAGATATAATGTTTAATGCATATCCATCAGATAAATATTCTCCCATTTATCACTATAATATCAAGATGATCTTTCTTTAGGAAGCCTAGAATCATGGTTAGACTCTATTACGAGGGTTTTGGTTGAATATTGAGCTCTGGGAGCTCTTGGGGGCTTGGGTTACTTATTAAGCTATGAGTGACCATAGGGTGAGTGGTTCACCTTTCCCTAATGGCGTGCTGTGTACAGATTGAGTGGTTCACCTTCCCCTGTGATACCCCATGACATGTGTTTAGGATGAGTGGTTCACCTTCCTCTATGGAATATAAGCAATATGAGTGGTTCACCTTCTCCTATGGATACCCCAGTGAGAGATGCATTCAAGCATCTACTTGTGGACATGTAGGTGGGATATGGTTCATCCTTTCCCCACGTAGGATCCTTCCTACTATTATTGGTTTGCATGTGGGTAGGACGCGGTTCATCCTTACCCTACTCTCAGTGTTTTTGCATACCTGTAGTAGGTGGTTCATCCTTTCCCTACATGTTGTTGTGATATATGTAGGAAGTGGTTCATCCTTTCCCTACATATGGTTGTGATATGTATTTCATAGGACGTGGTTCATCCTTTCCCTACATATGGTTGTGATATGCATTTCGTAGGATGTGGTTCATCATTTCCCTACATGTGGTTGTGATATGTGTTTCGTAGGATGAGGTTCATCCTTTCCCTACATGTGATTGTGATGTGTGTTTGTAGGATGTGGTTTCTCCTTTCCCTGTGTGTGATTATGAGCGAGATGTGATATATTCTTTCCCCGATGATGTTCTTGAAACATCCGACCCATGTAGTTTGAGACTCATGGGAAGAACCTCTAATCTGGACAATGAGTTGGGAAATGAGGATAGAGACCATAGCATTACCGATGGACACATCTTGTATTGCCATACTTTCTATGCTAGTATGCATGGTGTTCAAACATCTTGATCTGGGATCAACTGAGGTTCTACCTCTGGACTAACTTCTGTTAGTGGAGAGTGGCAAGGTATTGTGACTTACTCTTGATCAATTCTTCTTCATTATTACTTCATGGTTCAACAGAGCTGAGTAGCAATGATTGAGATGGTATATAACGTCTAATGGCATGATGATGGATATATTGACAGGTGGAATTATCCCTAGTTGAGAGGGAGTGTTAAAATTCGCAACTAGGGAAAAATTTCATTTTTGGATAGCTCCAATTGGGAAGATAATTGTGGCATTGAACTCATCTCTTCGAGAGGACCAAAATCGATATAAATTTTATCTCATTTGGACAAGCAGAAGTGGGTTTTTTATTTTATCCTTTCACACGTAATTTATCAAGGTTGGCCCTCAACTTATGTCGGCTCGATTAGCCCAAGAGACATGTATATTCATCTTCCATCATATTATATAAATAGGGTAGCCTTCTCCCTCATTTGGACACATGATAAGGGTTTGATCTATGACCGAGGCAATGGTGGTCTTCAAGGAGGACAAAGGAAGGTCTGTTGTTGAGTTAACTTTTGTTCTAGGGCCAAGTCTTCCACAGATGGTCAGCCGCAGGTAAGGAGTATCTTATTTGGGTTATCTCTCTATTGTTGGCTCATACTCCAACAAGTCGAGTTAGTTTTTGGGTTCTTTTCTGAAGGAGGAACCCTCTCCTAATTAGGTCGCATCATTTTCCTCCTATTTCTGTTAGGGTTGTTTCATACATCTTAAGGAAAATGGGTTAGCTTGAACCAATTGAGGCCAAGAGTAAACCTTGGGTATCTTTGGAAAAATATATACCCTCCCACACATAGAAATGGGAAGAGTAGTTACAAGGGAATTGAAAATTTTCTATGAGATCCTAAAGCTCCAAAACAAGTAACAATTTTTTTCTAACAATAAATGTAGAGAAAAGGCAACTTCAAAAAAACAACTATTGGAACAAATCTTGAACAAATTGGTCAAGGAGCTCAATGCCTGAATCTATATTATTAGCAAGTTGAAGGAAGCATATACTAAAGAGAAGGAACGAACTAGACTATTGGATGTATTTTCGAGATTAGAAGGAGCAAGCACACAAAATTGTAAACCCTTAAATAGATGGAATTGTGTATATCTAACAAAAAAGATATTCTAGATCAAGGAGTATATAATGAACCAATCAATATCGTAGGTACCAATGACCCAAGGAAACCAATGGAGAAATTCCTAATAAACAACGCACACTATTCTCTATATAAAATCACTTTTTTCATTTGAACTTTGGTTTTATCAATTGTCAATTGATGTCAGTTTTAACTATAAATAAATATAAGTATTGGTATTATTAAAGCCACTGATTCATCAATGACTACCAAGGTGACATTCTCACCTTCCTGGCATGAATTTTAATGGGAAGAGAAACTGGGTGCAAGCACTGGGGAGATTTGGAAAAATAAAATACCTTGCATTTAACATGTAAGCCAAAAATAAATCTGCTCTTTTTGGTGCAGTCTACAAGTAAAATATCTTGAATCATTAAAAAAAAATAGCAAAACATTATTGCATTGATTTGGGCATTCTTGTGGTTTTCGTACTCCTTGATGCTTCATATTCACTTTCTTTAGTAATTTTACTACAATTTCATTGGAAGGCCTCATAGAAACATGCCACCAATAGTGATAAGATATGAAAATTTTAATAAAATATCCACGAAATAACCACAAAATTAATTGATTATTCTTTCTATTCATAGAAAATCATCTAGGAATTGCAACTTGCTTCATCTCATCCAAAGAATGACCAGAAAAAGCAAGTCAACGGGATTACTAGAGGATAGCTGACCATTCCATATATTCATAGTAAATTATCTGGAAATTACACCTAACCTCACCTATTTGACCATACAAGTTAGGAAGACTAACAGGAGAATGGAGCATCCATTTGTGAGGCAACATTCAAGTTGAGGATATAGCCAGAGGAATGGACCATCCATTGACCTCACCAACGAACAAATCCTCGTTGGAAATGTACTGTTATTTATTCTATACTAGGTCTTTTAGACCAGATATGGACAAATGATGGCACTACATATGGAGAAAAAAGAGCATGCATAAGTTCTCTGATGGCCAGATTAAAGTTTAAAAATAACCAATTCATCATAAACAACTAATAATGTTTAGCAGAAACAAACCTGACCTTTTATCTATAAACACGAAAGCACCACAAAGCTTCGAAAATTTCCTCCCCCATGATACTACAAGTACAAGCTTGCAAATATCATCTTTCAGAAACTCAACCACAATGTTGAAAGTAGCCATTAGCTGCAAGAATACTTGGACCTCCAATGGCTTGGTGGCATTGGCAAGATCCACATCAACATCGATCCTCGACTTCCACTCATTTGCACTAACCCTCACTTAGTCCTTCGTACTTGGAGACACAAAAAACCACTCAGCTCCCATTTTGGGATTCTCCAGGAGGGGAAGCAATAATTCTAGCAAAACAGAACATGCCCATCTCTAGTTCACCAACCCTGAGTGCTTCACTATTTTCCCGAAACTAGTCCTTCATTATTTTCCTAAAACCCTTGTTGTAAAAGCCCTCGAGCGCAATAAAACCAGTCAATTAGGATCAATAGCACTCCCCAGAAATGAATTCAGCACAGCCCTAAGCACGATAACACCTTGTCTATGCTAAACGATGAATTTAAAGAGACCCTCTACATACAATTTTTCGCAAAGGAAATTAAGACCATTTTCAATCTTTCCACTTTCAATGGCCATGAGGGTGGCTTTCTTCTGCTCTTCTAAGCGAGTGAGATATGTTTCATCATTCAATTTGATTGATTTCTCTCTTTTGTCCAACAATTCTTCAGTTTCTTTAGTTTTGAGCTCCAGATTTTTTCCCTTCTATGCAAGTTCTTTGAATTTCTTTTGGAGCAAAAATATCTAGTGAAGCATAGTGGTATGTGATTTCCTTCCATTGGAGAGTGCATTTCTCTAGAACATCTCTTTGGGTATCTAGAATTGTAAATGCTTCCTCCAGCTGTTGCTTATCTGCCTCCATTGAACCCATCTGTGCAGTGCTAAACCCTGAACCCTAGGGTGGCCTAACGATATATGTATAGTAGAAAGGATGTAATTCCTCAAGGCTAATCATTTTTCATTTTCCATTTTTTTTATAACAAGTTTTGCAAGAAAATAAATCTTCAGGTGTGAAGGCCTACTCAAGTCAACATAAATAAGGAACACTATGAGGGCTTATTCAAGTCAAAGTATGTTGAGTTGTGGTTTAACCATAATGTAGATGCATGAATTTTTTTAATATTATTTTTATTTAATATATATATATATATATATATATATATATATATATATATATATTTATATAATTATAATTATAATTATAATTTTTCTAATTAAAATAAAAATCATTATATTATTATAAAGATAAAAGATGGGTTTAAGATGATTTGTAATTTTCGATATATTTTTCAAGTTTTGGTGCAAGGGATGTGCGAATTCCCTTCTCATGGGTATTTAAACTAATCCTCATCTTTGAAGAATAATCAAAGGAATAGTAAATTATTGATATTGTGTTGGATCCACACTCACATTTAATGTGGATTGTGTCTAACCCTATGCATTAGAGCCAACCAAGGGTGCTAATTAACTTCCCTCCCCTATGAAACTTAACATGCGACCCTCATCCATGCATTTGATGAGCTTTATAAACAAAATAATTTTCAACGAAGGGGAAGCTCCTCACTCCAAGGTGTTCTTCTTAATGCATATGTGCTTCATTTGTTGTTCAACCCCACTCCAATCCTCTCTCCTTTACTTTGTGTTATATCCCTCTTAATAAAATTTTGTTACATAAACATTGAAGATAAATGCAACATCTCCCACTTGCATTCTATTTAGTGTTTCAACCCTCCATGCATTCAGCTTGGCTGTCCAACCCAAAATTATTTTATATCATCAATGTTATGTTTTTACCCTTTTTCTATTAGCTTGATGTTGGTGGCAATAGAAATAAATGGGATTCAAAGTTGTTTTGTTGAACTAGAGAATGTGGCTTATCGCCCAAGATATTACCAAAAGGCCACCCTTTCACGCTATTATATTTCAAGAATTTGGAATTCATCTTAGGATAGTTGATTTCTACTGAGGATACTTCCTTCATCACACCACTCATTTAGTGTTCAAAGGAAACAATTAGTAATAGTTGCAGTTGTCATTTTGAGATCTCTGGTTTCATTATCATGGGTTACCATTCATTGGGCCGTATTTTCCTTTCTTCTCCTTTTTCTTATATATAGTACTTAAGGAATGAGGCTTTCATCAATTTGGAACAACTTATAGATATAACATTTACATGAATTTGCACTTCAACCTTAAAACCTTAGAATTTAGACTTTAGATACATCATTCTAGTGTATCTTTAATGATTTTGGATTTTAATTTTTATTTTCTTTCATCACAAATGACAAAAAGGAAACTAATTTGCCACTAATATATTGAATGCTTAGTCATAAAGGTGTCTCCTGACTAAAATGAATGAATTTCCTATGGAATGACATGGGATAAAATTTGACTAACCGAAATAAGGATTACATTAAGGTTGATGTGTATAAGAACCTACTCAAATCACCAAGAATATTCCCAAACCATCAAGATGACATGCTGCTTTGAGTAAAATTATGAAACACCATGGAATAATCTAGCTTAGAACTTATAACCAAAGCATCAAGAGTTATAATAGAGTGCTTATGTGATCACAATGGAAATAATACACATTGAAGATATCATATGCACATGGAGCATACATATCAAGCTAAATGTGGTAGCTAAAGCAACCTCTTCCTACACCTAGGGTCATAGATGGCCAAGGAAAGGTGTCATCAAACCAATGATACATCCATGAGTTACATATAGATGCATATACCTCAGTTCGAAAATAATCAATGTGACAATAATCCTAGAGGCTGAGATGACAATGAAAATTTATAAATTTCCTCTAAAAACCCATATATAAAGTGCGATAACAGGTCCTATGACATCCAACATACAATTTAGAATGGGAAATCCCAAAAAGTATCTTTGAGGAAATATGTCCCATTGAGGGACAAGATGAAGTATGAGGCCTCACCAATTTTATAGTTGAAGGAGTTTGAATCTTGGCTTGTCAATTTTGGCCCTAAGCGGGCAAGGAAACATGGAATGAGGTGACCCCCTTAAAAGAGTTCAAATGGGGAACGGAACATAAGGGCTTATATAAATATCTAAATACAAGGACATCCCTCATAAAAATAGCTATACATGTATTTAAAGAATGTAGACAACGACCCATCCAAATTTTAATAAAGACAATATAATGTCTCTTAAATCTCATTATAAATGAGGCTTCTACAGATGAGGTGACCCTCTAACTCTATCTTGTGTATATGGCTAAGCTAGCATATGTTATTGGGAATAAGAAGATCATGATGATTAGTTTCAACTCGATGCCAATGTAAACCCACTTCTAACGTAACAAGGGGAATCTAAGGGCAATATCCAATGCTCTTGTGTGTATGTGTTTTAAACAATAACACCCCCTCTCATTTGCATGAAGTGTTCTTAGTACAAATTCATCTTAGAGTTGAGGTCATGAAAATATGAAGTCCAAGTACACTAAATGTATTGTCTACAAATAACCTCTCTAACAACCTGATAAAAACATATAATAATGCCATTTACATTGGAGGTGTATGTCACTTGAATTGTGTTATAACTTTAATCGCTCCCCCACAAAAATGTGTCATGCTCCCTTGTGATGATGCACCAACCTTACTAGAGAACAACCTCACGATGTAAAAGGAAATTAAACATGATATAACTTTAATAATGCCCAACATTCACCCCCTGGCTCACCACTCATGGCTAATTTGAGGCTATTTAAAACATTTATGTGGATAATATCATTTTATTTGATCTTATGTACAATGTTTTACATTGACACAATTGATTTTTTTTAGCAAAAAAAATATTTGTTTAAGGGGTTCACTCCTTATGCATTAGAGCTAGAGAGGCCTTTTCTTTATGAGTGATCTATTCATTACCAACTCCTTATGTGGGAGAGCACTACAAGCTCCATCTCAACATGAAGTGTACATATTGTGAGAAATTCAAATCGAGGCTTTGGAAATTATCTAGTTAGGGGATTTAGGTGTTAGGGGTTAAGGTATTTAGGGGTTAGGGATTAGGGGTTAAGGGTCACTGATTAAGAGGAAAAGGGGTTAATGGTTAGAGGGTTCATGGATTCTAGGTTAGGGGTTAGTCGGTTAATATTTAATGGCCAAATGGATTAATGGGTTATGAGTTATGAGTGTAGGGGTCAAGGAATTATGGCTTGGGGGTTGAGGGGATAGGGAATTCAGTATTTATGGGTTAAGGGCTTATGGGTTGTGATAATGGGGCCCCTAATCCCCTTATCAACATTGTTGGGGGTTACCCTATCCATTTCTCTTTTTTCCTTCCATTTAGGCCCCCTATCCCCTAGGACATTAGGTCCAAAGCCCCCTTCAAAGGATTTAAAAATATCCTTAACCTAGGTTCCCTCAACTTTAAAATGAATTACTTTATATATCCCTTTATGAATCCATACTCAATAATAGAAATTTTAGAAGACATTCCAAATTTTATCTTGAAAGAGAAGAACCAAAAGTTTTTGGTTCCAATATTCAAGGTGGAACCATGGGAGGAATGAAAGATCATGGAACATGTTGACGGTGTTGGATCTCGCCAACATACAGGGGGTCTCCCCGATATGAAGTCCTAATTAGACCTCACACCATTTGGGGTGGAAGCCCCATTCGAAAATGTGACTCAGTTGCCATGTTCTTAAAGATTTTCCTTGGATGTAGTTTTTAGTATGTTGAACTATGTTTGGTTGTTCTTAGGTGTTGTAACAATGTATTTAGACATCGCTTATATTTTAGAATACGAATTTTCTAATATAAAAAACCCATCGATTCTCCTACATGGTATTAAAACTAATGGTTTGAGATGTAGCATGTTTCCTACAAGTCTAATGCAGGTTGTAGATGCTCTTAAAAAGTCAGATTTGTTTAGTGGATTGGTTTGAGGTTTCTAATTGCAAACTAAATCTAGGATGGGTCAACATTATGAGTTTCAAGCTAGATCTTATAAATTTTAATGGACACAATTATGAAATTTGGGCACAAGATATGGGAACATTGTTGAAAATTGAAGAGTTATAGGACTTTACGAAAATGGTGGTTCTTATCCAAGGGATAACTAATAAAGTTTTTCATCAACATGAAGAAGGATGAGGCTCTAGGAGTCATAATGTTGAAGAATGTAACTAGGTTTAGTCTTCATTATTAATGTATTTGTCAAAAGAAATTATTATTATTATTAAATGGCTTATTAAAGCATGGTTTCATGCTTGGGTCATATTTAGATTAAGGTCCCAATTTTGGACTTCTAGGGTAGTTGTTACAGATTTAAATTGATACAATTTTTGGGCTTTTAAATCATGTAACATTAGGTTGTCAAAAGGATGCTCCATCAAGTCATCTTCTTCATGGTCATCATCCTCAAAATCTACTTCAAAGACAACCCTCAAGTCAAGTGATACATGTCATTAAAGTTTCCTCCTTAAGTCGGACTCAATCAATCTTCAAGTCAGCTCAAATCAAGACACAACACTTCACATTGTCATGTCATCGCAATAACTATGGGAAACAATTATATATACAGGGGTATATTTTCGCATTTCTACCACAAAATTTTGGACATCTCTAAATTTTTGAACCACAGATACAGTTGGGATCATGATAAGAGGTTCAGTGTTGGAGGATAAGGTCTTGAACCTGTTACAAAATTCAGGTAACCATCTATGCTATGATTCAGGTAGCTTCCATGCTATGATGTCGCAGCAAAACATGAATGCCTTGGTGTCAACACAGATCTACCACAGAATCAGTGCTGTGATATGATACTCAATGTTATGAAGATGCTTGGTGATCTCAGTTATGATGCTCAATGCTATGATGATGCTCGATGTTCTCAGTAATGATGCTCGATACTGTGTTTCTATCTCAAACTCGGTCAAGGTAATGAGGGTGGAGTTTAGGTGCAAGCAAAGGAGATCTCGATGTCGTGGAGATCTCGGTGCTAACACAGTGAAGGGATTAGTTGTTGGAGGAAGTCTATAGTCTGAAGGTCTTGGTCGTCTCATATTAAGTCTACTGAAGGAAGAATTTTGATCGGGTTTTCCCTAAAGAGTGGGGTTTTTCCCTGGCATGTGCCTACATCTTATGTCTTCTTATATTTGTTCATTGGAATTACTCTTGATGATAAGAAAATATAAATGTAAAGAATAAATAATAATAACAAAACATCACAAGATAATGTCATGATAAGAGAAATTGTTTAGCCGCCATCTCCTTAATTTCTCTAACACATAACAACCTCCATCTCAAGGTAGATTCAATGTCATATAATCCATATCAACTACTCATATCATCCATACTCTTTGGTATATCAAAGAGCTAGAAATTGATGCTTGTTTTCCCCTAACACCCTACAAACCCTATATTCTCCTTGCAAACCTTAGCCTTTATAACAAAAGCAGCAAAATTCCTACCTAATTTACAGTGTCATGAATTTGAGAATTCCACCAATTCAGTGACACTGCAAACAATTTTTTAGAAAAAAATATGCCTAGCTAAAAAGACTCCATGTGTGGCATTGATCACCATGGTTTCACTCTGTAGTAAATATTTTTTGGTGGACCCACTAATATAATTTATTTTGATCCCTCTCCATAGATTTCTCTCAATGCATTAATTATGTTGGGCTATAGCTTGCACAATATTTCTAGTGTCCCTATGGTTCGATGAAACACACCTACAACATGTCATCCATAGAGGACACAAAGTAAATGGTTCAGTCCCTCTCATAGTACATTAACACTCTCACCCAGTCACTTAGCACAACATAGACCAACATGCCTTCCCTCATTATACAAGTTGGCCTTTTTTTGAGAAGATTAAGAGTTGGAGGGTAAGCATGATGAGGGTGTCATTTTCTCAAGATGCGTATCTCATAAGGATAAGCACTTTAATGAGAAATCCAATCTCAATATTGACCACTCACTTCTTACCATTCCCACACCATTAAAAAAAGCCTGAAAATGACATTCTTAAAATCTCTTGTGTAGTTTCCTAATGTCATTCAAGTATAATCTCTCAATTACTTATATCAGTAATGGTGCAATCATTTTTTATTCTCTTAATGGAACTCTTTCTAGAAACGCATCCCATCAAACATAAATCATCGAGTCAAAATGAATGGAAATGAATGAATAAGTGGGTGTGTCAGGGAGTGTCAGGCGTGCCAAGGGGGGAGTGACAAGGCATGGTAGGGAATTCTAGGGCATGTCAAGAAATGTCAGGGTGTGTTAACATGTGCCATATAGTGTCAAGGAATGTCGATGCATGCCAGGAATTCAAATACATGTCATGTGTTAAGGCATGAAAATATGTGTCAGGTGTTAGGGTATGTGAACGTGTGTCAAGGAGTGTCAGGTGAAAAAAGGGAACACCAAGTTAAAATGCAAATAAATGAACACATATGAGGGTTAATAATTCATAACCTTACATTTTCAATAGGGGCATGCTAGGAATACCAACACTAGTGCTAATACATGCCAAGGGCCAAGTGCTAGCATGTCTTAAGTGCCAAATTATCCTCTATTACTTCTCTCTTAATTGTGAATAATTGATCTCAAATAAATTTTATCTTAAACCATGCTAAGGCATTCCAGGGCATCCAAGTGCATGCTAAGAATTGTCAAGTGCCTATATACTTCTATTCTAATTGCTTTAGAACAAACCATATCCACCCATAGAAAAAACGACAACTCTTTCCTCTACAAGAGACTCAGCCTAGCTCATATGGATCCATAGATTCTAGTCATTTATTTGACTGAATCTTGACCTGAACTTTAGATCTCTATGACCCTCAAACTATGGTTCCCTCAGTCAATATTACACCTGTGACTACTTCTGTTCTAGCCCTAAATTCTAGAGCAGACCCTCCTCCATTTGTGTTGGTATTTATCACATACCTTGCAACCTAGTAACCACCACAAGGTAGGGTCTCAACCCTCTCTACTATTTAAAAATTTGATGTGGACTTCACATAGAAAAACCACTAAAATCACATGCCCAAATTCTCATGAGTCACCTCTCTTTAGCTTTATCTGCCCTAAGAGAACCAACAATATGGCATCCTACTTCCTATCGCGAACCCATTAAGGTATGTGACATTCTTGTGAACCCTCACATGATGATCTTACTCTTGGTGGATGATCATGGCCTCCCTTTAGCAATGCTTACTCAACCCTCTAACTCGACCTACTTTAGGACTACATCTCTCCTAGCCTCGATAAAATGAGCTCCTTCTCACTTGATGTTCTTGCCTTCATACTAAGGCCTCCTTAAATATATTTTCCTAGCTAAGCCTCTTAAGAACGCTCTAGAACTTATGAAATTTATCTACTTAGACCTTAGGAAATATTATTTTTTCTGTTTAATTTTCTTTTATATTTTAAACCTCATCTCGAGTCCAAGGCCCCTTCGCTTGGGTTATTTTCCCACAAATTTTTTTTTGGTCAAACTCACACAAACCCATCTCACTAGGCTTGTGGAGTACCTCCCAAGCTACACAATTTAACAACATATTCTAGTTGTAGTAATCCCAACTTGGTCAAGCGAGGACTTGGTTGGGTTCCCACGTTGAAAATTAAGTAAGGGTAGTTGTGAGGGCATGATAACTAGGAAGGGTTAGGGCATGCCAAGGAATGAAAAGGCGTGCTAACACATGCTAGACAATGTCAATGCATGTTGAGGAGTGTTAAGGAGTGTTAAGGCATCATAAGGGAGAACTAGGTCAAGATGCATGGAAATGAACAAATAAGAGTGTGTTCCAGGGAGTGTCAGTGAATTCAAGTATGCCAAGGATGAATTGTGTTAGAAAAAATTCATAATAGGATTTGTAAGAGGCCAGCCTACGATTGCAATAAAGGGCTCGATAAAGCAGTTTTAAAAAAGGGGAGACTTTGTGTTGGGCACAACACTGTTTTGCATTTATCTATTATTTTTATATGACTTGTGGCACACTTTGCCTAAATGCTCATGTTTTAAACTATTTTAGGCAATTCCATGCCAAAGCATACCGAGGCATCTTAATGAATGCGAGACATGATATTGATCATGGCCTCTTTAGGACTACATCTCTCTTCATCCCCTTGATCAAATGAGCTCCTTCTCACTTGATGTTATTTCCTTCATCCTAAGGACTCTTTAAATAGTTTTTCCTAGACTTCTTAAGAACCCTCTAGATCAACTTATGGGTTTTATCCACTTAGACCTTAGGAAACATTAATTTTCTTTTTTGATTTTATTTTAGATTTTAAACCCCGTCTTGGGTCCAAAATCCCGTTGCTTGGCTTCTATTCCCACAAAGCCTTTTGTGACCAAAATCACACAAAGCCATCTCACTAGGCTTGTGGAGTACCTCCCAAGCTACACAATTCAACAACATAGTCTAGTTGTATTAATTATATCTTGGTCAAGCTCTCGTAGTCAAGCGAGGGCTTGGTTGGTTTCCCAAGTTGAAAATTAAGTAAGGGTAGTTGTGAGGGCATGACAACTAGGGAGGTTCAGGGCATGCAAAGGAATGAAAATACATTCTAACACATGTCGGACAATGTCAATGCATGCTGAACTATAGTGTTAGGGAGTTTTGGGGCATATCAAGGGATAACTAGGTCAAAATGCATGGAAAGGAACAAATAAGAGTGTGTGCCAGGGAGCGTTAGCGAATTCAAGTGTGCTAAGGACGAAGTGTGTTTGGAGAAGTTTAGAATAGGATTTACAGGAGGCAAGCCTACAGTTGTTATAAGGGGCTCGACATAGTAGTTTTAGACAAAGGGAGATCACTTTGTGCTTGGCACAACATTATTTTGCCTTTAGTTATTTTTTTTATATGAGATGTGGTGCACTTTGGGTACATGCTTATGTTTTAAACTATTCTAGATAATTGCATATTGTACATTGTTATGTATAATTTTTGGGGAACTCAGTTTGTGTCAGCTTATATCTTGTGTGCCTTGTGAATCTTATGGTTCTTGCAAACTCTCAGCTAATGTTCTATTGTTTATATGAATTGAACATACATGTGAAATATTTCTTGTGTAAGCTATGTTGCTTAGTTGTTTTATGGCCATGGCTAGATCATGTGATCCTTGTCTTGGTAAATAGTTAAGTGGGACAAGTTGAGCTTGGACATGAGTGGCATAAGATGAGTTATAGGCAGTTCTTAGGTGAACAAGGCACAATTTACTTGTAGTAAGTGCAATTGGTCAAGTTGTTGCGGTTGAAGCATGCCAATGTTTTCACATGAACTGCAGTAGCTAAGGACTTTATTAGGTTCCCAAGTCGTGAAAAAATGTAAAGGCTAGTTGTGAGGACATGAGTGCCAAGCCGTGCTACAAAATGCTAAGATGTGCCAGATAGTGCAAATGAATGTCAAACATGATATGATGTGCCAAGTGATAAGGCATGCCAAGATGTGCAAGGGTGTGTCAATGCGTGCTAGGGATTTTCAAGGCAACAAAATGGAGAAAAAAGTTAAAATACAAGGAAATGAACACATAAGAGGGTTAATAAGTCATCAATTTACCTTTTCTAAGAGGGGCATGCTAGGCACACCAACACTAGGTGCCAATAGGTGCCAAGTGCAAAGTCTTAGTGCATTCTAAGTGACAAGTCTTCCTTCGTTACTTCTCATCTACTTTCCAAAAAATTATCTCAAATAAATTTAATATTAAACCATGCCAAATCATACCAAGGCATCTCAACGTATTCCATACATGCAAGACTTTCCAAGCGCCAATATGTGTAAGGGAGTGTTATGTATGCTATGAAGTGAAATGGCATGTTGAAGATGCTAAGGTGTGCTAGAGAGTGCTAATGCATGTTCAAGAGTGTTAAGGAGTACTAGGAAAAAACATTAAGGGAGCACTAGGTCAAAATTCATGGAAGTTAATGAATATGAGGAACGTGTGCCAAGGACTAGTGTTAATGAGTGCTAGTTGTCATGCTAAGGAGGGGGTGACAAGGTATTCTAAGAATTGGTAAGGCGTGCTAGGGAATATCAAGGCATGTAAAGAAGTGCCAAAGTGTGTTAGGGAGTTCCAGGGTGTGCTAATTATATGTGCCATTTAGTGCCAAGATATGCCAATACATGCCAGGTGCTAAGGATGTGCAGGGTGCCAGGGTATGTCAATATGTGTCAAGAAGTGTCAAGGCAACAAAAAGAAGGACCAAACTAAAAACACATAAGAGTGTTAATAAGTCAACACTTTATCTTTTTCAAAGGGGGAATGCTAGTCACACTAATAATAGGTCCCAATACATGCCAAGTGGCATTGTGTGCCAAGTGCTAATGTATGTCAACGCATTTAACCAAGGTGTTCCAGGGCATGCTAGGGACTACATGCATGCCAACACATGATAGGAGAGTTCCATGTTATGCTAGCACATCCCACCATGTGCTTGGGAGTGAGTTTCATGACAAGATGTTCTAGGTACAAAGATGTTTCGAGACATGTGAGGTGATAAGAAATGTTAGTGTGTGAAAAAGCATTAATTTAAGGTGTGCTCGGATAGTTGAGGAGTGTTAGGTATTTCTCATTAATGGAATTGTCAGAGCTTGATTATGTATTAAATAATATATTTCCTACACACACTAGTGGGACTTTATCTAAAGGGAATTTGATATATAATAAACTTAATAGCTATGAATCATGTGTTGACTCATAGGAAAACTCTATTTGACTAGTGATTACTTAAGGGAATGATACACACTAATTACTTCTTAAAGAATTGACTGATTCTAACCACCATGGATTTGGAAATATCATAAAAAATACTCCACAATAATGGCCTTAAATCGTTATCTTTTGAAAAAAAAATATTAACAGGCATACATCGTCATCAAAAACTCATTGGAATGATCAATGGTGACGAACATTTTTTGACCATCACCAAAATTAACAAAAAGAGAATTGGTGAGGGTCGTTAAAAGTTCGTCACTAGAAGTGTCACCAAAGAGATAATTAGTGATGGGTCTTTAACAACCCTCACCAAAAGTGTCATTGAAAATGGCTTTGGTGATGGACCATAAAGGACCATCACTATATACACTTACAGTGACGATTTTTTAAGGACCGTCACCATATGTGATATTGGTGACGGACCTTAAAGGTCCGTCACAAGCATGACCCTGACCAATGTCCTTTTTTCTTGTAGTGGGTCAAATGAAAGAGGGAGAAATTAAGGGTTCTCTACTCTGGAAATCAACAGAAAACATAGAAATGATAAACAATAAAGACAGGGTACTTTTAACAAATCCTGAAGTAATACTCTTGTTTATTCATTCAAATTTAGAACACATTTATGGATACATGAAACAAAGAAGATAAAAAATGACAAGTAGAAAATACTTCACTTCAATAGCTCATCACATGAATTCTGAAATAAGATGCTAATTGATTTGATCCAGTCTGCTACTCGAGATTTGAAACACAAAAGCCTTCAAGTCCAATAAAAAAATGACTATAGAAATCTTCAGCAATTTATTCCACAATAATAGTTCAAAGGATGAAGTATTTATATATAATTGTTTACAAAATATCCTAGAATGCTTCTAGGGATTATCTAAGGAAAATAAAAATATCTTTACAACAAAATAAAGACAGCTACTTAAAAAATCAACAAGCTGTCCTATCTATCCAAATAAAATAGAAACTAATTGTGGATTAGGTGCAACAGGCTGCCTCAGTGTTCTCTTTGCTAGCTCAAATATTTTCAAGTTGGTTTTGAAATCTGATCTGCTTTATCTTTTACTCTTTCAATCTGATTCTATTTAATCTCTGATACCCTTTAAACTCTGATACTCTTTGACCACTGTGAAACTATTTACTGCTGTAATAAAAAATCTGTTTTGACTGAAAATCAACAAACTATTTTTCTGTTCTTTACCTTTCTGCATTTTACCTTTCACAGTAAATCTGTAAGTGACTACCAAGTTTCTTCATCTGGAATCTATATCTTCTTCAGTTTTCATCTGCCTCTGTATATCTACAAAAAGTTGGTTTTATAACAAACAAATGTCTTATCTCATGTTGTAAATAAAATAAATCTTCAAATCTTCTATGCAAAACTTTTCCAGTGGGGATTACTTGTCCATCTGTATTGTTCACCTATTCCTTTGCATATTCTTTGATCTTATTATTGTAATCTTCCTGAGGAATAAGTTTATCATTTATGACCAAAATATTAGGCAGACTTCTTTGTCTCAAATTCTCAAATTTGACCATAAACCTGGTTATGGCAATGTTCATATTCTCACATTTTTCTTCAAGTTGTTTCATCAGGTTTTTCTTAGTGATAACTTTCCTTAATTCAAGGATTGTTTCAGACATGTTAGTAATCTCAATTTCTTTTAACTCTTGCCTATTTTTATTGTTGAGAAACTTTATCAATTCTAAGGCTTGTTCGGGTTTGTTGACTAGCTCTTCTTTAGTATTTTGGATTTCTACTTGTGCTGCTATTAGTAAATCTCTTTGTTGAAAGATCACCTGAATTGAGGGCCACACATCATTGATGGCTTTAGTGATCTTGTTCCATAATTGGTTTTTTACATATGACATAGGCTCTTTTAAATTAAAATCCTTTTGAATTTTCTTCAATTATTCATTTATTCTAATAGCCTTTTGCTCATGCGTTTTGGCATTAATTTGAGCCAACTTCTTTTGATCTTCAAGATTTTCAATCACCTGTTTCAATCTGTTAATCTCACTTGTTTGAAGTGACATTTCTTCCATGGATTTTATTAGCTTGTTGGTCTCATTTGAAGGGTGAGCTGCTGTAGTTGATGACTCCATAGTTGATGTTGTAGATGATGTCATTGGCACTGCAGTAGCCAGTGGTACTTTGGGTCACAACTCTTCTGCTAGAGTTGATGGAACATCTGTAGTAACCATAGAGATAACTAAAGGAATTATTGGTGTTTTTGTTGTTTCCCTTTCATGGATAATTTTTTCCATTTGAATCTCTATTTCTTTGATCTGTCCTGTTAGCTGAAAGATTATGTTCATCATATCATCCTTCTCATTCTGTCCTTGTATTATTTCTTCATTCTGTCCTTGTATTATTTCTTTAACTTGAGGATGTTTAGTTGATGGAAATTTAAGTTGTTTCCTCAGTGCGGCAATGTCTTCATTCTTTTTCTTCACTAATTGTTCTGTTGCTTTGACATTTGCAGGGTCATATCCAATCTATAGGATCAAATCTTCTAAAGATTTAATTCTAAGATCTTTAGCATATAAGCATGCTTTGTCAAGTTTCATTTGATCTTTCATATTTATGATTGTGTTCTGAAGTTTCTGAACACTCATAGCCTTGGTTGTAATAGTTGAATACAACATATCTGAACTCTGTCTATGAAATTATATCTGATCAAGAGCTTGAATTTTTTCTGTTTGTACTTCTAGATCAATCTTTTTGTAATCTACAACTGTCTTTGGAACCTTCACTGTAGGTTGTAACACTGACATGATCAAATTTTTATTTGAGTAATCAAAGACTGAAAGGAGTCTTTTTTGAACACTTGGTGTTTGCTTCAAGTATTGAGAGTAAATCTCATTTTTTATCTCTTCATTTTTTGTCTTGATTTGTTTATACTTAAACTTGATATCAAGGTCCTTTTCTTTTGCTGTCTATGAAGATGATGCTTCCATATTCTGATGTTTCTCTATGAATTGTGCATTTGAATTTTTGACTTGTTCTTCATTCACATTCTCTGCAACTGGCTCATTTATGATAACTGTTGCAGTATTTGTGTTTGTTACTGGGACATCTGTGTCTTCAACTTCAATAGTAAGTTTCTCTTTGTCTACTGAATTTCACTTAGGCTTCTTATCATATCTTAGCTTGAACCTAGTTTTAGTAGTGGTTTCAGCAACATAAGAACCTTATTCTCTGACTCTTTTGGTGTTTTTCTCTATTTGATCTGCAGTTTGTAAAGTGTGACTAGTATCAATTTGTTTTACTACATCTATTAAAGTGTTTTCTGTCCATTCAGTCTGATTGACATACTTTTCAATGTCTGGTTTTTTTCTCATGAATGTAGGGTGTCAGTTTACACTTGACCCTCATTTTACTTAAGATTCCTTGTGTATCATAGTTCTAGGAGAAGCTTTGTTCAAATATGTACTCTAATAACTGTTTGGCTGCTTCTATCTCTACATCTCTATGATTACAAATGAATGGTCCCATTTGATTCTTCAACTTAAACTATGTTTTCTTCTTTGTTGCTAGAAATTTGATTGAATTAGAATTTAAAATCCGCCTGATGTATTCCAAAGAAAAATCCCTCATTGGTACATATTTTGGTAGTTTGTATGGCAACCAGTTAGAGCCAAAAACTCTGATCTCTGTATTTTTCATAAAAATATCAATCTCCAATCTTGGTATGCTTTGATAGCTGTAAAATATTCTTCATTTCATCACTGGTCCTTGACTGTTCAGTATTTGTCAATATATTTATCAATGGATGAACATATAAGTCTGAAAACTCTAAATAGGAAAACTCCGTGGATCTTTCCTGATCAAGGATGTCCAAAAAATAACTGAAAGTGGGTTTCCTTCAATGTCAAGCTTTTGGAGTGTTACTGGAAAATTATCTTCTTGAAAATACACAAACATATGGAAGATAAAAGATGTGTACCTAAACACTCCTTCAGTTAGCAGTTTAACAAGTTGTTCATGGATATTGTCAGAAATGTAACCAACATATTTTAAGATAACAGATGGAGGTTGTCTTGGTGTGAAAGTAGATAGGAAACCTAAAATGGATTCATTTGTATGTTCATCAGTGAAGTATCCTAGGATGAAAGATAACATAGAAATTACATGCCTAGAACCCTCTGGAAATCTTGAAGTGGAATAGGGAGGATTGATTTGAGGAATTTCCACATGTAAGGGCATGAATATTTGGAAGATCTGGAATATTTTAGGAAAATCAAGGCCAATGTACAACTTGGTAAGTGCTTCAATGGACAAAGGATCTGCTTGAGGATTAGGTTTGAGTTGTAGCATTTGGTTAATGGACTCAGCAGTAATGGTAAAATGTACTTCTTTGTTTGCATTTACTATGGCTCTTTGTTTAGGCACATAATAATTCTGACACAATCTGATAATCTATGGGCATGAATGAGTAACTAAAACAACATATTTGGGCAAGTTTGATTCCCAAATTTGGACTTCTTCCACCTGATCTAAAGACATTTCAAAACTCTAGTTATGAAGTTCTAACAAATTGAATTCTACAATGGGATCTGCTATCTTGTAGTCAACATATGCTAATGGGGTGTGCTCAATGTTTACAACAGGGGGTTGTAGAGGATTCACAATGATGGCAGTCTTTGAAGATGCAACTAGAGTATATTTAGGCATTTTTAGGCTTTTTGGACTACACAAACTCAATTTTTTTGGCTTTCTGGCTACTTATTAGGGGAATTTTGAGGTCTAAAATGGGCCTCCTAAGGAAAATGTATAATGAAAATTCACTTTATGAGAACCAATCACATTTTAGGGGATGACATCACCCCTAATGGTTGAGGTGGCATTGCTGGAGTTAAATGTATTTACTTGTCACATTTTCAATGGTGGATAAAAACTCATGGTTAACCATGGTAGTGCTCTAAGTACTTTTAAAGTCAAAGTAAAGTACTCATAATAAATGTCATTTCACACTTTTTGAATAAAAATATATTATTTTCATCTCATATTTTTTGAAAGAAACAATGCATATCCCTATAAATGTATTATATTATATTATTTTTATATGGTATATTAATTACATGTTATTATACAATTTAAATAATATAAATTTTGATCAATAACATATAATATAATTAAGAATTTATTAATTTATATTTATATTTGATTTTAAGTTATTTAAGTACAAATGACAAATGCATTATTTGTTCAATGATAATGACTTTTTTTTGAAAAGCTCATTCTTATTTATAGTCACATCAATACAATTTTTTTATTAATTTTATTTTGGTACAACTTTTGAATTGAATTTAACTATGGTTACATGGATTGTGGTGAAAAAAGTGAATTGCAAATTTATAAATATTATTTTATTGGTTTAGCTATTATTTTATTATTTCCTTAGGAGGCCCATTTTAGACCTCAAAATTCCCCTAATATCTGTAAGATTAAACAGTTTACAAAAGTATTCTTTCACTTTGGCAGGGGTTCTTGGATTAAAACAAACAGAATATGTTCTTTTCTTGGATTTTGCTTTCAATTTTTGACTTTCAACATGTATTTCAGACTCTCACTAGTTAGAAAACAAGAAACATGGGTTTCTTGAACTTTTTCAATGGATAACTGTGCTAAAATTTGATTCAATTTAAGGAACAGAGGATTAGGCTACCTTCAGAGGATTTCTGGGCTAAAATTAGAGTTTTATATAGTCTGAAAAACTAGAAAAACTCAATATTTTTTATTTAAAATAGTGTGTAGTATAGAACAAGGTTTCTCAAAAATTTTGCTAGGGTTTGGCCTATTTTTTGGATCTTTTAATAAGCTTGGATATTTTGAACTCTGAATGTATTTATTCTTTATCGAGGTTCTTTTTAAATCGATCACAGGCTTAATTTCTCGAGAAATACCTGTTATACGTAGGTACGGGTCTTTGAAAATGGCTCCGAGGCTTTATAACAGGTTCTATGGTATCTTTTTTGGTCTCTAAATCAATTCAAGGCTTCTTGGAAATATTTAACAGTAACTAGCGGGATTTATATTTATTTTGGGCATGAAAACAATATAAAATCTTCTTTCCTCTGATTCAGAATGATAAATGCAGTCAATAAACACAGAAGAAAGGAATAATAGTGCGCTTTCATAGTTTATTAGATGTTTTTAGGGTTAATTTAACCTGAAATAAATGGCGGTCAAATTGAGAAAATAGGTGGTTTTTGGCTTCAAAGGGAAGAAACCACATGTGATTATCATGCGGGTTCTAAGTGGTAAGCAATTTTGAATGAATCGAATGCAATCCAGTGGAAATATGCCACGTAGCGGAGGTCAGAAAGGCTAAAACAACCTATTTCGCGTAGAAATGAAATGGTTAAAAGTGCGTGACTTTATTTGCGATATGGGTTTTTCGTCGTTGGATCGACAAGGACTCATGTGAACGATCAAGATCTAATCTAGAAGATGCTTGGGATTTGGGAGTGGGGCCGGGGTTTATTAATGTGACGGTGTAGTTTTTAACTTTATAAATAAATATTTATTAAAGTTAAAACCTTGGTTTATATGATAGGCAGGAGAGGGGGGGGGTAATGTTTATATATGTTTTAATTAAAACATTTACCAAATGTTTCAACTGATATATTGGCACGGGTTTTAATATTATATGGTATAATAAACCTTTGACAAGTGTTTTAAGAACCATAGGGGGCGGGATATATTTTTATATTAGATATGTTTTAAACCTATGGGATAATGGGTGGGATTATTTCATCACGTGGGATATTAACATAGGTTAAAACTTTAAAATAGTGGCTTTTTGGGTTATTTAAAATATAGAGGGTTTAATAATATACGGGAAAGGTATAGTTTAGGGATTTAATAATATAAGTTAGAAATTAATATGAAATAAAGGTATAATGTATGAAATGAATATAAAATACATAATTTAACACTAGGTAAAGTGTAAAGATAGACAAATAAGCATAGCTTGTCTCATTTTTTGTTTTTTCACACTTAAACTTAGGATAAAATGCATTTTGTGGTTTTTTGAGTGTTTTTTCTGAATGGAAATGAAATTAATTATTTAGGGATTTTACTTTTACTAAGAAAAAGTGTTTTTACTTAGGAAAAGGGATCATGAATATGGATGAAGGTGAAAATGCTGACGAATTTGGGTTTTATGTAAGGGATTCAATGTTTGTAACCAATCAGTTATCGAGCTTTGGGTTCGGTCCCAACAGATGTCAGAGAAATGCTCTGAGCCTTCTTAACTGAAGGTTTAGAATACTGAATCATTGCGGGGGAGGGGAAATTAGTAATTTTTTCCTAATGATGCTTTATGACATGTCTTGCACAACTGCTTTCTATCTATCCATCATTATTTCTAACATTTTTACTTCATTTTCGTGGGTGCATTTAAGCTTGCAACTCTAAAACCATTTTTCTTTCAAAGCATAAAAACTATCTAAGTCTAACCTTATTTCATCCGAGGGCTCAGATTAAACTGTTGAGCTCCTCATTTTTTCTCTATCTCATCTACTTATTTGTCAAGTTTATACTGTTTGAAATATCTTTATTTTCTATCTAAAACATGAAATTCAAAGCATGAAAATTTAAGATTAAACTGTTTAACTGATCATGGATTATGGCATTTATTGACAATTTGCACATAATCATTATTCTTGTAGTAAAAGTAAATAGTAGTGGCATTTTGACTTGCTCACTTTCAAGTATAATTCTTCTCTTTTTTCTTTTGGGGTCTATCTTTTTCTAAGTCCTTTGATATTTCTTTTTATGACTTTTACTCTCTTTTCATTTTTTATTATTTTTCATTTTCAAAATATGAGAAAACAACTTGTAGAAAGCAAGATATGTACATATTTACAATACTATCAAAATAAATTCAAAAATTATGAATCCTATTATTATAGGACCCTAACAGTGGCTCCACATGGGGATAGAATTTCCTCGTGAAATGTCAAGAACTTTAAGACTAGTATCCTTTGAATTTTGACTGTGATTACCCTATATGTATCTTTCTGATCTCTACAATTATTCATACTTACGATATTTTACCTCTCAAAGCTTAGGGCCTTCTCTTCGGGCTTCAAATTTGTTAGGAGAACTCCAATCCAATCTAAAATCTTCAATGTATATGTACAATGATCAAAGTAAATGAAACTATGTGTTATCTCAGAGGAGTAGTAGTGCTTCAACATTCTGCCATTTACTGGTCCATCTAGCATAAGTGATCCATCCATTTCTTTCAAGTATAAAGCATTGCTACCTCTATATCCATAAATCACTTAAGGTCATTTCCATAGAAAATCAAACTTTTCATGTTGACCTTTGTCTTCTCTTCTTGAATCTCATTTTAACACTTTGTCTCCAATGTAAAAATCATCTTCTTTACTTTTTCTGTCAAAAACATTTTTTATTTTATCCTGGATGACTTGAGACTTAATATAAACTTCTTCTCTTGTTCGTTGCAAGTGAATAGTTTGATTAATCCTTCTTTGTATGTCATTTGTTTCAACTTGTAACTCTTGAATAATCTTCATTACTGGCACTCCTAAGGAGGATGGAAAAACAACATCCATTCCATAAACAAGCTGGTAAGGGGATGTACCAATAAAATTTTTAGTTGTAAGTCTATCTGCTCATAAGACATTGACTAAATTCTTGTTCCAAGTCTTTTTGTTATCTTCTAGTAACTTTTTGATGATGTTTACAAGGCTCTTATTTGAAGATTCAACTAGGCCATTACCTTGAGGGTAATATGCAGTAGAATGACCTAGGGCAATATGGTATTTATGGCAAAAGTAAATCATTTTCTTAGATTTGAATTGTCAGTTATTATCTTTTGGGGACATCCAAATCTTGAAAGAATGTTACTTTCTAAAAAGGAGATAATTATAGTATCTGTGGCTTGCCTAGAGGGTATGGCTTCAATCCACCTGGTAAAATAGTTAGTGACTGTTAGAATCCACTTATGTTGGGCTGATGATGGGGGGTGAATTTCACGAATGAAGTCAAGACTCCATTTTTGAAATGACATTTCTATTGAGATGGGCTTTAAGGGCAGGGGTAACAGCTTTTTCTTACCCTCAAAGACTTGCCACTTGTGACAGGAGGTCACATACTTTTTAACATCTGCAAACAAAGTAGGCCAGTAAAAACCAGTTGTCAAGATTTTTTCTGCAATAGTTTTCTAGTATATATTTCCTCCACAGTCACCTGCATGAAATTCTTGTAATACTTTGTCAGCTTCTTCTTTTAACAAACAATTTAACAACATCCCACTTTGATCTTTCCAAAAAAGTACATTGTCTAAAATACAAAATCTTACCGCCTTAAGTTTTAAGAATCTAGCTTTTTTTCTTGATAAACCGGGAGGAGCTTGTAAATTTACTAATACAAATATAATATTTGCATACAATGGTGAGTCTGAAAATGCTTCACTGATATGTGGAGTTGCCATCTCTTCCTGATCATCTACTTGGGCAATAAAATTTATGTCTAGGGCATGAAAATTTGATTCAGCCACGAGTCTGGCTAAACCTTGACCTTTTATCAGTTTTGTGGGTTTTATCTCTATGTCATATTCTAAGATAGTGGCAATCCACTTGCCTCTTCTTCCATCAGGACTATCTTGAGTAAGAATGTCTTTTACTACAACATTTGGTATATAGGTAATGATGTGAGAATAGAGAATGTAAACTCTGAAGTTTTAATGGCCTTTACCAAAGCTAAGGCTTGTTTCTCCATGATATTATACTTCAAAGATGCATTTCTAAGTGTTTAGCTAAAGAAATCTATGGGTTGTTCATAACCCTGGTCATTTTGTAGTAAAACTGCAACAATGGTGTGCGCTGAAGCAAATGAAAAAATGATGAAATCCTTTTTGAAATCAGGGCTTATAAGGACTTGAGTTTTGTTTAAGGCTTGTTTGATGGATTCAAAAGATTGTTTGGCCTCAACAGTCCATTTAAGAACTGAATCTTTTTTGAGCATATTATTTAATTATCTAATTATCTCAGCTAAATTGGATATGAATCTTCTTAAAAAGTTAATTTTACCTAGAAAGGCTTGTAACTCTTTTATGTTTCTTGGTGGATTGATGTTAAGAATTTCTTCTATTCTTGCAGGGTCTATTCTAATTCCTTCCTTAGATATTAAGTGTCCTAATAACTTGCCTTCTTCTAATCCAAATAAGGTTTTCTTAGGGTTTAATGAGATGCCAAACTTTCTGCATTTTATAAAGACTTGTCTAAGATGATCTAAGTGTTCATAATCAGTCTTAGAAAATATAGTTATGTCATCTCAGTAAATTACCAAGAATTCATGAATTTCCTTTGCAAAGGCTATATCCATAGCTCTTTGAAAGGTTTCCCCTACATTCATTAAACCAAAAGAAATTTTTACATACATAAAAGTACCCCAAGGAGTAGTAAAAGTTGTTTTGGCTCGATCCTCTAGTTGGACTAAAATATGGTTGTATCCTAAAAATCCATCTAAAAGTGAAATCCTAGAATAACCAACTACCCTTTGTAAAATGTGATCCATTTTTGGTAAAGGATAATTATCTTTTAAAGATACTTTATTTAGATTTCTAAAATCAACACATAATCTAATCTCTCCTGTCTTATTTCTGGTTGGAACTAGGTTAGAAACCCAATCAAAATATTTGATTGGTGCAATAATCTGTGCATCATATATTCTTTTTACTTCCTTTTCTATTAAGGGCATCAAAACAGGGTTGATTCTCCTTAATTTTTGTTTAAAGGGCTTTTGATCTTCTTTTATAGGAATTTTAAGTTGAATTATGTTGGTGTCATAGGATTTAGGGTCCTCATAACTCCAAGAAAAAACATCTTAGAATTCCTTAAAAATAAATATATTTTTCCTTTTCCTGTTGAGGTAAGGCTTTGGAAAGTTTGATCATTTTGGGTTTTAACTTTGTACCAATATTACATTCCTCAATATCTGATCTAAGTGGCTCCATTTTGGGTTTTCTAGCAACATCATTTGAGTCAAATATATCTTCTAAAGGAGTTAAACCTTTTCGTAAGAAATTATTTTTGAGATTTAATATATCAAATTCTTCATCAATTATCTCATCAATTTCTACTCTCTCTAATTTATCTATATCTGATTGACTAAATCTAGTAGGTCTAGCAAACTTTACTTTATTTACATCTACATTATTCAAATCAATTTTAGCATCTAAATCTTGATCTATGGTACAATCAGTTTCTATTTTATAGTTCTGAAATTCACCTTCATTATTCATAAAATGATAAATTTGTTGGTCTTGTGAGAAAATTTGCCAATATTTGAGGTTGTCTAGAATTATTTGTTAGATGATCCAAATATATTAATGTAAAGTTAGGATAAAATATTTATTAGATTAGAATATTTAATAAATATTAGAGGATAAAATATTTATTAAATTATAATATTTAATAAATATTAGAGACATTTAGAAATAGAATATTGTTAGCAAAGATATGACTCTAGAATTGAGTCGTATCTTAGGCTCTAAAATAGGAATAAAGTTAGTAGATTGGATAGAAGATCATTTATTGTAAATGGACAGTTGTTATTTTTTCAAGTGATGCATAACCAAATTACGTTAGGTCATATAGCTTATAAATAGGTTAGTCTCCTAAATGCAAATTTAGCAGAAGATTACGTTTGTAAACTCTCGCAACTTTTTATATAATTTCTTTTCCATTATTAATAAAATTACGTGTCTGAGGAAACTTTCGCCATTATTATTGGTCTATGTTTTACTTCTACAGTATACATGTGATTAGGCTGAAAAGGTAAATTACAAGTACTAGGAAAAGTTGCTAATGAGTGTGCTTGTAAATTTTGCTTTCTTAGTATTCCAGAAAAATTACATTCCAACAAATCATCAATCAAATCTAGTACAGTCTCTCTATATCGGCCTAATATAGGATTGTAAATAGAGTATTCACGTTTAATTTGTTTTACAATCAACTCTAAATCTCCCATTATTGTTATTCTTTTACCTCCTAAATTTATGATAATTTGGAGTCCTAAAATGAGGGCTTCATACTCAGCCATATTGTTTGTGCATTTGAAATTTAGTCTAAAAGCATGGCCTTCTGCATGGTTTTTCTCTATATTATTTATCCGTACTCCTGCTCTTGCTCCTAACTTTTTGATTGGGTGATCAAAATCTAAATACCAGAAATATTCATGAAAGATATTATCATTGTTTTGTGTTTTCTTTTCTTCTCTTAGTTTAGTCTTTATTTCATTATCAGTTTCAGCATTACATAGGATGAAAGAATCTAGGTCAATAGGTGTGGTATAAATTAGGTAATTTATTCACCTTTCAACAATACTCACCATATATTTCACTAATGTTTCCCTATATAACTTCTTAGGTTGACCAAAAACTCATATAGTAGCATAAGACTTGTCCAATTGTAGAGATCCCTGTAACTTTGCTCCCCATGAGCGAGATAATAACATTCCATATTTGGGTGGGATATTAGCTACTACAATGTCCATAAGTATACTCTTACCAGGATATTAAAATAATGTTACACATAAATCTTTGATTAAACCTAGGCATTTTACTTTGCTAGAATCAAATGAAAATAAATTTTGCAAGGCCTTGTAATGTCTAAGTTTAGGGTTTCCATTATAGATTTGGGCATTATATTATGTGAATCTCCTGAATCTAACATTGTGTTGTGCAAGATTTGATCATGAATAGTTAAAATGATGTAAAATGGAGGAACTGATCCATCTTGATGCTTTCCATTTACAATTGGGCTAAAAATCAACTCTGGTTGATCATCATTCAAGTTTATGGAGTCTTCTCCATCATTTATGTTTAATGTTTTAGTGATGGTGGATTTATACAAATCATGTTTTACCAATTCTATTAAAGGAATTGGTATTTTTAACTTTGCAATTTCAGTTTGTATATTGAATGAAGGTTGAGATTTACTTATTTGAATTAACTCTTCTTTGGTAACTGTAGTTTGTGTTGGTTTATCTTGTTTTTCTACAGTTATATTTTCATTTTCTGTTTGAGTTTCTTGTGTTTTACTACTCTTTGTTTTCTTTTAAGGAATGGTTTCTGAATCAGTAAATGTTTTTTCACATTTAAAATTGTCAAAAGATGTTTTTGCAGTGGCAGCTTTTGGATCTGCTGATTTTGGATCAAAAATGTTTGTTTTAGGATCTACGTTTGTTATTTTAGAAGAATTAGATGCTTTTGCAGCATCAAATTTTTGTGAATATTTTGTAGCTTGAGTAACTTCCTCTGTTATGTCAACAATCTTAGGGCTTAGTGAAATTTTAGGATTGGAAAATTTCTAGGAAGAACTAGAGTTTTTCTTATTTTCCCTAGGGAGAATTTGCAGAACTTTTGTTGTTGGGGCTTCTACTGTTTTCTTATTTTCAAATTGTGTTGTTTTCTTAGTAAAAGGTTAAGTATTTTTCTTATTCCTAAGGTTATATTGCTTATGTACTTCGTTTATGGAAAAATCATAACCTGTTTATAATCAAACGATTCCCCTGAATCTAATTGGAGTCGTTGGAGTTCAAATAACTCTTGATCTTCCCGTGTGAGAAAGATATTGTTATTATCATATATTCCCTTTAAATTTATGGTATCCTCATCATTATCATTTTTTTGAGAAATTTCAGCATAGTTCTCCTGAAATGGGGGTCTTATTGTCTGGTCTAGGGCTGATTCTTTTGATTTTCTTGAATTTATGTTTCTTCTAAAATTGGGATTTATGATTTGTTGTTGATTATCCCATTGAGATCTTCTTTCTATGTTGTCTAATCTATCCATAATTCTCTCTAAAGTCTTAGCTAACATATCTATTTTTGTGTCTGAAATAGAGGCTTCTTCTTTCATGGTCACTCTCTTCTCATTTCTTAATCTTGCCTTTTTAGCTAGAATGTTTACTTCTACACCTACAACATCTGTTTGCATTCTTTCAAAAGTTTTTGCATTTCTTTCTCTTAACTGATATGCCATGTTAGTGTCAAATCCATCTGGGAATTTAAGTAAGACAGAGTCAGGAGTGGGTTTTAGATTTGCAAGAATTGAATTGTAAACACTGTTATATCTAGTACAGTAATCTTGTACTGATTCATTAGGAGCTCTCTTCATTGCATCAAATTCAGACAATATTTGTAAGGGGGTTTTCTTCTTTTCCCATTTATTTAAAAATAATCTATGGAAAACAGCTAAATCAACTATACTACCTGCAATAAGACCTTTGAACCATTATTTTACTTCTCCTGTTAATGTTTGTGCAGACAACCTCATTTGTACAACTGAGTCATCTATTTCATGGAGTTCAAAGTAATCTGTCATTATGTTTATGTGCTGCTGTGCAGTGTACTATGTAGTAGCATCAAATTGTGGTATCTTACTTTGGTAATCTTAAGGCATGTCATGAAGTTGTCCTGAAAGAACTAGGGGAGCATACCTAGCAGTGATAGCTTGAATTATAGCTTGGCTTGGGGGTAGATTAATAGTGCTTGGGGGCTGAACTGGAAGAAGTAGCTGATGTAGTAACAAAAGTAACTGATGAAACTAGAATATAAGATGTTGAGCTAGAAAAAGAAGTGGATGAACTAAAGCATGAAGTTGAGGTACTAGGAAATGAAACCGGAATATAGGGACTAATAGGAAATGAGAATGATGTGTTTGAAAAAGTAGAAGGTAAACTAGTGGATGAAGTGGATGTAGGGGATGAAGGGAATAAAATTCTAGGCTGCAAGTGTAATCTAGAAATAAATGGATTTGTAGATTGGATGGTAGTAGAAACTATAGATGATGTAGTGGTATCTAAAGGAGGAATAGAAGGCTTAGATGCATACGCTAACAATTGAGCTAATTCAATGGCTTCATTAATTTCTTTAAGAATAGTAGCATTAATCTCTTCAAGTTTGTCATGATTTCTAATTTTCTTTAATTCAGAATCTGCTATAATATTTTCCTGTTTTGTTTCCAAAAATGAAATAAAAATAGGGTCTAAAACAACAATACTTAAATTACTTTTAGATTTTCTCTTGAATAAAGAATGTTCAAATTTCAAATCAAACTCTGTATCCTGTAAACTTACTAATTCTCGTGGTAATGAATCAACTCTTATTAATGAAATTTTAACATCTAAATATTCAATCTGTTTTTTCTTTTTCCTAATTCTGTCTGGGTTGTCCACTATAACAACAGGTTTAAGATCTGGGTTAGACCTAGTATAGTAAAATTTCCTAGAAGCCAGAATTACAGTTTTTATACTCACAACTTGTCAAACATTCTTAAAGGTAAAAGAATAATAAAAATAATTTCCTTTAAGATTTTTTTTACAACTAAGGATTGGTTAAGTCCCTAGTATGGTTGCCAGTATGTTATCACTCTATTAATTCTCTAAGTTGTGAGATTTTGATTTATAGTTAAAAGAAAACTAGAGGTAACCAAAAACCTACTTTTAAACTCTAGGATCTAGCCTTCCTAGGGTTCAGAGAGGGCTCTCTCTGTAAGATTTAACTTTGTTTTGATTATAAGATATTAGGCTAGTTATGATTGTGTAATTTGGTTTTGGTTTGTTTGATTTGGTGGGAAAAATCACTTAATGAGATGGATAGTGGGAAATTTGTTTGTCTATTGGGCTGAGGAGTCAAAAATCAAGCAGACAGAGCTAGGATCAAGGTCAAAAAGTCAAATGTTTTCAGAGAAAGATAGAAAACCCTTTGAAGATCTTGGAAGGATGTTTGGTGAGGTGATATGATCAGGATAAAGAGCAATGAAGGGTTCTTTGATCCGGAAAAGAGAAGTAGTTGGCAGAGGTCAAACGAAAGAGGGAGAAATTAAGGGTTCCTTACTCTGGAAATCAGTAGAAAACATAGAAATGATAAACAATAAAGACAAGGTGCTTTTAACAAATCCTGAAGTAATACTCCTCTTTGTTCATTCAAATTTAGAACACATTTATGGATGCATGAAACAGAGAAGATAAACAATGACAAGTAGAAAATACTTCACTTCAATAGCTCATCACATGAATCCTGAAATATGATGCTAATTGATTCGATCTAGTCTGCTACTCAAGTTTTGAAACAGAAAAGATTTCAAGTCCAATAAAAAATGACTATAAATCTTCAGCGATTTATTCCACAATGATACTTCAAAGGATGAAGTATTTATACATAATTGTTTAAAAAATATCCTAGAATGCTTCTAGGAATTATCTAAGAAAAATAAAAATATTTTTACAACAAAATAGAGACAGTGACTTAACAAATAAGCAAGTTGTCCTATCTATCCAAATAAAATAGAAACTAATTGTGGATTAGGTGTAGCTAGTTGCCTTTGTGTCCTCTTTGCTAGCTCAGATATTTTCAAGTTGGTTTTGAAATCTGATCTGCTTTATCTTTTACTCTTTCACTCTGATTTTATTTAATCTCTGATACTCTTTAAACTTGGATACTCTTTGATCAATGTAAAATTGTTTATTGCTGTAATAAAAAATCTGTTTTTACCAAAAATTGACAAACTGTTTTTTTACCTTTTACCTTTCTGCCTTTTACCTTTCAAAATAAATCTGTAGGTGACTGCCAAGTTTCTTCATCTAGAATTTGTGTCTTCTTCAGTTTTATGAAGTTTTCATCTGCCTCTGTATATCTTGAAAAAGTTGGTTTGATAACAAACAAATGTCTTATCTCATGCTGTAAATAAAATAAATCTTCAAAGCTTCTATGCAAAACTTTTCCAGTGGAGATTCCTTGTCCATCTGTCTTGTTCACCTGTTCCTTTGCATATTCTCTGATCTTCTTATTGTAACCTTCCTGAGGCATAAGTTTATCATTTATGACCAAAATATTAGGCATACTTCTTTCTCTCAAATTCTCAAATTTGACCATAAACCTGGTTATTGCAATGGTCATATTCTCACATTTTTCTTCAAGATGTTTCATTAGGTTTTTCTTGGTGATAACTTTCCTTATTTCAAGGATTGTTTTAGTCCTATCAGTAATCTCAATTTCTTATAACTCTTGCCTGTTTTACTGTTGAGAAACTTTATCAATTCTAAGGCTTTTTCAGGTTTGTTGACTAGCTCTTCTTTAGTCTTCTGGATTTCTCCTTGTGCTGTTATTAGTAAATCTCTTTGTTCAAAGATCACCTGAATTGAGGGCCACACATCATTGATGGCTTCAATGATATTGTTCTATAATTGGTTTTTTACAAATGACATAGGCTCCTTTAAAGTCAAATCCTTTTGAAGTTTCTTCAATTCTTCATTTATTCTAGTAGCCTTTTGCTCATGAGTTTTGGCATTAATTTGAGCCAACTTATTTTGATATTCAAGATTTTCAATCACCTATTTCAATCTGTTAATCTCACTTGTCTGAAGTGACATTTCTTCTATGGCTTTTATTAGCTTGTTGGCCTCATCTGAAGGGTGAGCTGCTGTAGTTGATAACTCTATAGTTGATGTTGTAGATGATGTCATTGGCATTGCAGTAGCCAGTGGTACTTTGGGTGCCAACCCTTCTGCTAGAGTCGATGGCACAGCTGTAGTAACCATAGGGATAACTGAAGGAACTTCTGATGTTTTTGTTGTTTCCCTTTCATGGACAAGTTTGTCCATTTGAATCTCCATTTCTGTGATCTCTCCTATTAGCTGAAAGATTATGTTCATCATATCATCGTTCTCATTCTGTCCTTATATTATTTATTTAGCTTGAGGATGTTCAGTTGATGGCGATTTAGGCTATTTCCTTAGTGTGGCAATGTCTTCATTCTTTTTCTTCACTAATTGTTCTGCTTCTTTGACATTTGCGAGGTCATATCTAATTTGTAGGACAAACTCTTTAAAGATTTAATTCTGAGATCTTTAGCATATAAGGATTATTTTTCAAGTTTCATTTGATCTTTAATATTTATGATTGTGTTATGATGTTTCTGAACACTCATAGCCTTGGTTGTAATAGTTGAATACAACATCTCTGAACTCTGTGTATGAAATTCTATCTGATCAAGAGCATGGATTTTTTCTGTTTGTACTTCTAGATCAATCATTTTGTAATCTGCAACTGTCTTTGGAACCTTCATTGTAGGCTGTAATACTGACATGATTAGCTTTTATTTGAGTAATCAAAGGCTGATAGGAGTCTGTTTTGAACACTTGGTGTTTGCTCCAAGTATTGAGAGTAAATCTCATTTTTTATCTCTTCATTTTTTGTCTTGATTTGTTTATACTTTACCTTGACATTAAGGTCCTTTTCTTCTGCTATCTGTGAAGTTGATGCTGTCATATTATGTTGTTTCTCTATTAATTGTGCATTTGAATTTTCAACCTGTTCTTCATTCACATTCTCTGTAACCTACTCATTTATGATAATTGTTGCAGTATTTGTGTTTGTTACTAGGACATTTGTGTCTTCAACTTCAATAGTAACTTTATCTTTGTCTACTGAATTTAAATTAGGCTTATTGTTATATCTTAGCTTGAACCTAGTGTCAGTAGTGGTTTGAGCAACATAAGAACCTTCTTCTCTGACTCTTTTGGTGGTTTTCTCTGTTTGATCTGCAGTTTGTAAAGGGTGACCAGTATCACTTTCTTTTACTCCGTCTATTAAAGTGTTTTCTATCCACTCTGTCTGATTGACATAATTCTCAATCTCTAGTTTTTTTCTCATGAATGTAAGGTGTCAGTTTACACTTGACCCTCATTTTACTTAAGATTCCTTGTGGATCATAGTTCTAGGAGATGCTCTCTTCAAATATGTACTCTAATAACTGTTTGGCTGCTTCTATCTCCGCATATTTATGATTACAAATTAATGGTCCCACTTGATTATTCAACTTAAACTGTGTTTTCTTCTTTGCTACTAGAAATTTGATTGAATCAGAATTTAAAATCTGCTTGATGTATTCCAAAGCAAAAACCCTCATTGGTACATATTTTTGTAGTTTGTATGGAAACAAGTTAGAGCCAAAAACTCTGATCTCTGTGTGTTTTTCATACAAATATCAATCTATAGTCTTGGTTTGCTCTAATAACTATAAAATATTCTTCATTTCATCATTGATATTTGGCTGTTCAGTATTTGTTAACATATTTATCAATGGATGAACAAATAAGTCTGAAAACTATGAATAGGAAAACTCTGTGGACTCTTTCCTAATCAAGGATGTCCAAAAAATAACTGAAAGTGGGTTTCCTTCAATGTCAAGCTTGTGGAAGGTTACTGGAAACTTATCTTCTTGAAAATACAAAAACATATGGAAGAGAAAATATGTGTATCTAAACACTCCTTCAGTTGGCAGTTTAACTAGTTGTTCATGGATATTGTCAGCAATGTAACCAACATAATTGAAGATAACAGATGGAGGTTGTCCTAGTGTGAAAGTAGATAGGAAACCTAAAATGGATTCATTTGTATGTTCATCAGTAAAGTATCCTAGGATGAAAGATAACATAGAAATTACATGCCTAGACCACTCTGGAAATCTTGAAGTGGAATATGGAGGATTGATTTGAGGAATTTCCACATGTAAGGGGCATGAATATTTGGAAGATCTGGAATCTTTTATGAAAATCAAGACCAATGTAAAACTTAGTAAGTGCTTCAATGGATAAAGGAATTTCTTGAGGATGAGGTTTGAGCTGTAGCATTTGGTTAATGGACTCAGCAGTAACGGTAAAATGTACTTCTTTGTTTGCATTTACTATGGCTCTTTGTTCAAGCACATAATAATTCTGACACAATATGATAATCTCTGGGCATGAATGAGTAATTGGAACAACATATTTGGGAAAGTTTGATTCCCAAATTTGGAATTCTTCCACCTGATCTAAATTTTTTTCAAAACTCCTGTTATGAAGTTCTAACAAATTGAATTCTACAATGGGATCTGATATCTTGTAGTCAACATCTGCTAATGGGGTGTGCTCAATGTCTACAACAGGGGGTTGTAGAGGATTCACAATGATGGCAGTCTTGGAAGATGCAGCTGGAGTAGATTTAGGAATTTTTAAGAATTTTGGACTACACAAACTCAGTTGTTTTGGCTTTCGGGCTACTTCTGTAAGATTAAACAGTTTACAGAAGTATTCTTTCACTTTGGCAGGGGTTCTTGAATTAAAACAGGCAGAATATGTTCTTTTCTTAGATTTTGCTTTCAATTTTTGACTTTCAACGTGTATCTCAGACTCTCACTGGTTAGAAAACAAGAAACAGGGGTTTCTTGGACTTTTTCAATGGATAATTGGGCTAAAATTTGTTTCAATTTAAGGAACAGAGGATTAGGTTACCTTTAGAGGTTTTCTGGGCTAAAATTAGAGTTTTATATAATCTGAAAAGCTAGAAAACTCAACATTTTTCATTTAAAATAGTGCGCAGTACAGAACAGGGTTTCTCAAAAATTTTGCGAGCGTTTGGCCTATTTTTTGGATCTTTTAATAGGCTTCCTTGGATATTTTGAACTCTGAATGAATTTATTCGTTATCAAGGTTTTTTAAAAATCGATAACAGGCTTAATTTCTCAAGAAATACCTGTTATACACAGGTATGGGTCTTTGAAAATGGCTCTAAGGCTTTATAACAGGTTCTGTGGTATCTTTTCTGGTCTCTGAATCAATTCAGGGTTTCTTGGAAATCTTTAACGGTAACTGGTGGGATTTATATTGGTTTTGGACATGAAAAAACTATAAAAGCTTCTTTCCTTTGAGTCGGAATGATAAATGCAGTCAATAAACACAGAAGAAAGGAATAAGAATGTGTTTTAATGGTTTAATAGGCGTTTAGGGTTAATTTAACCTATAATAAGTGGCGGTCAAATCAGGCAAATAAGTGGTTTTCGGTTTCAAAGGGAAAAAACCACAGGTGATTATCGTGCGAGTTCTAAGTGGTAAGAAGTTTTGAACGAATCAAATGCGATCCAATGGAAATATGCCACGTAGCGGAGGGAAGAAAGGCTAAAACAACCTATTTCGCGTAGAAATGAAATGGTTTAAAGCGCGTGACTTTATTTGTGATATGGGTTTTTTGTCGTTGGATCGGGAAGAACTCATGCGAACGACCGAGATTTAATATGGAAGATGCTCTAGATTTGGGAGTGGGGCTGGGGTTTATTAATGTGACGGTGTAGTTTTTAACTTTATAAATAAATATTTATTAAAGTTAAAACCTTAGTTTATACGATAGGTGGGGGGGGGGGTAATGTTTATATATGTTTTAATTAAAAAATTTACCAAATGTTTCAACCAATATATTGGCGCGGGTTTTAATATTATATGGTATAATAAACCTTTGAAAAGTGTTTTAAGAACCATAGGGGGGCGGGATATATTTTTATATTGGATATGTTTTAAACCTATGGGATAATGGGCAGGGTTATTTCATCACATGGATATTTAACATAGGTTAAAACTTTAAAATAGTGGGTTTTTTGGGTTATTTAAAATATAAAGGGTTTAATAATATACAGGAAAGGTATAGTTTAGGGATTTAATAATGTAAGTTAGAAATTAATATGAAATACAGGTATAATGTATGAAATGAATATAAAATACATAATTTAACACTATGTAAAGTGTAAATATAGAAAAATAAGCATAGCTTGTCTCATTTTTTGTTTTTCACACTTAAACTTAGGATAAAATACATTTTGTGGTTTTTTGAGTGTTTTTTCTGAATGGAAATGAAATTAATTTTTTAGGGTTTTTACTTTTACTAAGCAAAAGTGTTTTTACTTAGGAAAATGGATCATGATTATGGATGAAGATGAAAATGCTGATGAATATGGGTTTTATGTAAGGGATTCAATATTTTAACCAATTAGTTATCGAGCCTTGGGTCCGGTCCCAATAGAAGTCAAAGAAATGCTCTGAGCCTTTTTAACTGAAGGTTTAGAATATTGAATCATTGTGGGGGAGGGGAAGTTAGTAATTTTTGCTCGATGATTCTTTATTACATGTCTTGCACAACTAATTTCTACCTACCCATCATTATTTCTAACATTTTTACTTCATTTTCATGGGTTCATTGAAGCTTGTAACCCTAAATTCATTTTTCTTTCAAAGCATAAAAACTATCTAAGTCTAAACTTATTTCATTCGAGGGCTCAAATTAAACTATTGAGCTCCTCATTTATTCTCTATATTATCTACTGATTTGTCAAGTTTATACTATTTGAAATATCTTTATTTTCTATCTAAAACATGAAATTCAAAGCATGAAAAGTTAAGATTAAACTATTTAACTGATCATGGATTATGTCATTTATTGACAATCTGCACATAATCATTATTCTTGCAGTAAAAGTAAATAGTAGTGGCATTTTGACTTGCTCACTTTCATGTATTATTCTTCTCTTTTTTCTTTTTGGGTCTATCTTTTTCTAAGTCCTTTGATATTTTTTTTTTAGGACTGTTACCCTCTTTTCATTTTATTATATTTCATTTTCAAAATATGGGAAAACAACTTGCAGAAAGCAAGGTATGTACATATTTACAATACTATCAAATTCAATTCAAAAGTTATGAACCCTATTATTATAGGACCCTAACACCCACTAAAGAGCTTTTGGACCCCAAAAGCATTAACACTCTCAGCACACTGCTTGTGTCCTTTCCAAACGACACTTTCAATCCTCTGTATGCGAAACTGCTACATCATTTGTAATCATGCACACCACACATGACTCAACAACCTCTCCTTTCCAAGAGTTTATAACACACAGTCATTGGCCAAGGACTACATAAAATTAAAAAAAACAATCAATATCTCAACTACTCATAAGGAAAGGCCAAAACATCATTGTTGCATTTTGAAGTGATGGGAAACACACCATCATGTTTACATTTGCTTGCAATGTATGATTTAAAAATGTGGCCATCACACTAAGACCCCTAAAAGAAACATATTTTACGTAATAAGGTAAATGGATCATCCCCCTATGGAGGATCTGCCTATGGAATAGCTTCGAGGACCGGAATATGTATGGATGCTCTTTGGTCGTGACATGTTTGACATGCAGGTTTCTGGGGTTCATTTTGGTTGTGATGATTCTTCCTCCTCCATACCTTCTTTATCATCTTGGAATGCCTCCTCTCGATGTGCCTCTGAGAAGTGCCCATGAATCCCTCACTGTCACTGGGGTGTGAGGAGGTGATTTCATCATCAATTGTTGGTGGTTCGCTGGCTGTTTTGGAGCTTTCTCCCACTTCCTTCCTTATGTATCCGAGTCTTGCATGATGTGAGAATTCCTCAACTTTGACAGGGTTTACGATGCCTTAGCCAATGATATTGAGGCACTTTCCTTGATACCCTATCTTCTTCAGCAGTTTGGACTTGATCCCTGTAGTATGATTTTCAAAAGCCACAAATTCATCATCATGAAAAGTAAATGAAATTGAAGGGTTTTTTTAATTTTGGGTTGGTTATGTCACAAAGTTTCCAAGGCCTCATCCTTAGCTTGTAACTGGCGTAGTAACTTTTTTTTTCTTCCCTTGCTTCCTGTAGGAGCCTTCTTAGCTCAACATTTTCTACTTGGATGCCTTGGTTAATCTCTTCAAGTTCTTGGAACTCTGTCGTAGTAAGTGTCCTTTTCATCTTTGGTGCACTATCTATTGATTTTTTTTTTTCATCTCCTGATTTGAAACCCCAGTCTACGGGTCCTTCTGTTGTGATCCCAAAGGCTGCAAGCTTCATTTCATCACCGTAATCGGACCCCAGGTCAATTGGTCTACCTTGTGCAAATCCTGTAGCTGTGACATTTTCATCTTCCTCAGATTCAGAATCTTGGTTTTTTTGTATGGTGGTGGTAGTCTTCTACTTCCCCTTTTTTTCATTTCTCTCAGGTCTCAACTCAGGGTGCAGCTTCTAGCAATTTTCTTCGTCATTGATTAGAACTGAATCATGGACCTAAGTGATAGCTAAAAATTCAAAGTGTTTGGAAGTGTGCCAAACCTGAAAAAAATGGATATATCTCGTCTTCCTAATTCTGGTTTCGTGAACAGTTCAAAAAACTGACACCGTATGAAGAAGTTATCGCAGTTTGAAAAGTCCAGTAAACTGCAAAAATTGGACTTTGACCAAATTTCACTTGGAGGTTTGGAAAATAAAAAGAGAATATTCTAGGGAATATTCCTTGAATATTCCCCAAAATATTTGCCAGAATATTCCATTCAGTCCAACCAAATCTTGACACTTGTCGTTGTATTATTGGTCAGAGGTTTGACTTTTGGAATTTTTAGCCAATGGAAGGTTACCATGTGGCAGGTCCAAAGGCTGCACGTGGCCCAGGAACAGTCTACCAAAAGTTGTGTGTCTTTGCGGGATCGAACCTGAGACCTGCCGTTACACACGTGCCCATCTTACCAATTGTTCCATAGGTGTTACTTAACACTATAGGCAATACATATTAATTTATTTTTTAACGGTATTCGGTATGGGGGTTTGGAGGGCCAACCCTGAGGGGCTAGCCCTCCCCATGTGGCCTATTTCTCGGAACCTAGGGCCGATCACTGGCACGCGAAAAGAAACTGCTAACTGTTACGGTTTGCAAAGTTTGTGGTCACATATGCTCAACGCAACTTAAAAATTTAACAACAAACCAATGGTTAACTAACTGTAACTTCTTGTGGGGTTTAAACCTGTCACATGAGGTAGTTTAAATAGTTTCAAACTTTATCCGTTCCAGTTTAATGTGACCGCGAACTATATGGAGCATGTGCCAACATTAACCATAACTATTTAATGCTAGTGTTTTTTATGGTGGAGGCACGAAAATCCCAACTTTAATTGGAGTTAAGTCCAGTTCTCCACAATTAGTGGAGCTTCTTTAGGGGTCATTGAGCAAAATGAGTTCAGGCTCTATCTGGAGCTATATTAGCCAAATTTTGGAGTGCCAATAGTCAATTTCGACTATTTCCAGCATTACAGACTCAATGGAGTGGTTTGTAGAGCCATTAGGGAACTTTTGAGCATTTGTTTGCTTTAGTGAAGCTCAAGGGGCCACTAGGGCCACCAGGGGGCAGCAACAGTTGGAGGCCTAGCTAGGGGAGCTAGAGGCCTTATTCATAGATCCAATAGTCAATTTTGGATGTTTCAGATGTTTTGGAACTAATGGTGTGGTTTTCATAGCCTGGATAGGACTTTTTAAGGTAGCTATGCTTTAGTGAAGTTCCAGGGGCCATTAGTGCCAGCTGCAGTTTAGGGCCTAGCCAAGGCAGCTAGAGACCTTATTTAGCAAACCAATAGTTATTTAATCAGCATTATGAATCCATTGATGGAGGTTGCAGAATATTTTTATGACTTCTAGAGGTTGAAAACCCATCAAAGAATTTTTTAGTGACTTAGTGCTAGGGGTGCCGATAGGTGTTGGAGGCAAAACCAGAGCATTCAGAGGCCAATTTCAGTGAACAAATAGTCTATCCTAACTATTTTTGGCATTATAAATCCAATGAAGTGATTTCTAGAGCCATTTGAATACTTCTAGATCTCTAGAAGCTCCAAGGAATTTTTGGGCAGCCTAAGGCAAACCGTGGAGGGAGGCCTAGATTGGGGATGCAGCTCTTGTTTTGAGAAAATTATCAGTCAATATTTGTGTCTGATGTGTGCTGGAGATATTAGACATGGTTTTAGGGATAGTAAAATAATTCTGAAGGAGTTAGTGCCAAGGAGAAGTTAAGTGTAGCTCAGAGCACCGACAGAAAGAATCAAGTCGAAGGGAGCCTAGATCTGTTTGCAGAATGATGACAACCATGAAAGGGATATAGATGGTATTATAAGCCCTTTGGTTCAGTTTATTAACTATTGGAGTTAAGTGTGGAACTTTTAAAAGAAACTTTTCCATAATCCCAAAGAGCTAAGTCAAGATGACAAAAGCTTGAGACGTAGCCCACGATATTCGAGTGAACTCCTAGATTAATTTTACTGTTATGTGTGGATGTTTTATTTTTGCATTATATTGATGTTACACACGTTTAATTTTAGAAAGAAAAAAAAATGGAATTAAGACACTTAAACAGTTAAAAATCATACACCTCTTTCAATCATAATTTTATGCAAATTGTCAAGTATAAGCTAGATCTTTTGTTTGTATAACTGGGTGGGAGGTTTTCGAAAATCATATCAAGTTATCCAACCCATTTTCAGATCAATTTGGTATCAGAGCACTTGGTTTCTTGATTGACAGAGCAATAGCTTTCTTGTTTGACTTGAAAGGTGTTTAAACAATACAAAAGATTGACTGTTTTACTGTTTGCAAACTGGCTGTTGCTCGGGTTTGCTAAAGGTGAAGGGATAGCTACTGATAGCTAAGTCCAGAAGAGGAAAAGAAGGAAGAAAGGGCTGAAGGCATCTTTCTTACCCAAAGGATCTCAAGGCAACCCTTGAATCAGAAAAAGTTTTTTTTGCAATTTTTTTGCAAAAGGCTGCTTGAATAAGAGCTCGTCTCTAAATAATTTGTTTAAAAGCTTTGTCATTTGTTTTGAAAGATTTGTGAATTTTTTTGAAGTTTTTTTAGTTCATTTTCATCATGACAACTTCTTCAAGTGAGGTTTCCAAATCCTCCTCCTTCACAAGATGCTTCGATGAATACATGAAGCATGACTTCTACATATTGAAGGACATGGTGTAGATTCTGTTTGAAGATAGAAGAGAAAGCACTGAAATTCGTGAGAAATTGTTTGCTATGAAGAAAGAGAAAGAAGAAAATTTTCAAATATTGCATGATATGGAGATGCAGCTCCATCAAGCCCAAGAGGCCTTAACCAAGAACATGCGTGAAGCAGAGACAATTCACTCTAATTTGTCTTCAATTTCCTCATCAGATAGATGTGTTGGTTCATTTGAAAAGCACACTAGAGGTATAGGGTCCAAGTTAATGTTTAAAATGGGCTATGAAGGCAAGGGTTTAGGCAATCATGCACAAGGCATGATTGATCCTATTTTGGTTGAGGAACGACCTAAGAAATTTGGTCTTGGTTATGTGCAATCTAATGGCGAAAACTCCAAAGCCATGAAAGCATGTGAGGCAAATTCAAAGAGAACTTTTGTTCCAAGTTCTAAATCACAAACATGTCAAGTTCGTTTTCAAGTTTATTGCCATTTCTTTAAGCTTTTGTTACAGCAAGAAGATTGTAGACATGGAACTTATGGGGAGCATGCGATTTCGGGCAGTTCTCAAGAAAAGAACGATGATGTTAGTATTAAATAGAAAGCTGGAACCTATACTAGTTCATCTCCTCAAGAAGGAAAAAAGGATGGACATGCAAAGTAGCACATGAGGTATAATTCTTCCCATAGTCAACTTGATTATGTTTCTGCAAGGCATGACAATTTTGCATGCTTAAATGGAAGAAAGAGTTGTTGTGCATATTGTGGTTGTTTTAACCATGATGCTTCGAGATGCTGGATGAGGAAGAAGGCATACAGGAAGTAGTTGAGGCAAAGGAAACTTTCAAAGAAGGTGCATAATACTTGCACACATTGCCTAAAGAGGGAACACGTTGTTTCCCAGTGTTGGACATTGCAACCTACTAGTCGTTCCAAGCACATGAGGCAAGAAGATAGAAATACTGGCGAAAGAGAAACCAAGGATTCCATCATTGATGTGAGAATGGATGTTTCACATTAAGAATATTTGCAGCAACAAAAGTCGCCATGGAAGGGGCTTGGTAAGAAGTGGTTTGACTTCTTAACACAGTAAGACATACTCTCATTTGTACATATGAAAATTTCGGTTATGTATGCATGTATATATGCTCTAATATCATGTTTGTTTGAGCCACCTTGGATCAATGATCAAGGCAGCAATGTTTAGCTACCTTCTGTAAATTTCTCGCCAGAAATTTATGAGTGAGTGCAAGGAAGACAGTTCTTGACAAGAGGACAAGTGCATCCAGAAAGGGAAGTGTCAACTACCTTCAAGTTGTGGTTCAAAAGCACTAGACATGCAAGGCAAGTGTATGGAGGCTGAAAAGAAGAGAGCACTGTACTCTCATCTACTGTACATATAAGTATATCAATCTTTTGGGGTCCAAAATATTCGTAATGGGGAGGTGTGATCAGAACTAGATCATGGACCTAAGTGATAGCTCAAAATTTAGAGTTTTTGTAAGTGCGCTAAACCTAAGTGACCAGATAGATCTTGTCTTCCTAATTCCGACACCATGAACGGTTCGAAAAATCGACACCGTATGAAGAAGTTATCGTAGTTTGAAAATTCCAGTAAACTCCAAAAATTGGACTTTGACCAAGTTTGATTTGGAAGTTTTGAAAATTAAAAAGAGAATATTCCAAGGAATATTCCTGGAATATTCCTCAAAATATTCGCCAGAATATTCCATTCAGTCCAACCAGCTCTTGACACTTGGCGTTGTTTTTATTGGTCAGAGGTTTGACTTTTGGAATTTTTAGCCAATGGAAGGCTGCCACGTGGCCCAGGAAAGGTCTACCAAAAGTTTTGGGTCTCTACGGGATCAAACTCGAGACCTGCCATTACACACGCACTCGTCTTACCAACTGTGCCATAGGTGTTACTTAATGCTATAAGAAACACATATTAATTTATTTTTTAATGGTATTTGGCATGGGGGTTTGGAAGGCCAGCCTCGAGGGGCCATCCCTCCCCATGTGGCCTATTGCCCAGAACCTAGGTCCAATCGCCAGTGTGTGAAATGAAACTACTAATCATTACCTTCAGTGGAGTTTGTGGTCACATATGCTCACTGCAACTTAAAACGTTAACAAAAAACCGACGGTTAACTAACCATAACTTCCAGTGGGGTTTAAACCTATCACATGAGGTTGTTTAAATGGTTTCAAACTTTATCCATTCCAGTTTAATGTGATCGCGAACTATATGGAGCATGTGAAAACATTAACCATAATCGTTTAATGCTATTAGTTTTTATGGCAGAGGCATGCCATTGTTGGCAGAAATCCCAACTTTAACTAGAGTTAAGTCCATTTCTCCACAATTAGTGGGGCTTCTTTAGGGGTCATTGGGCAAAATGAGTTCAGGCTCTATATGAAGCTAGATTCGCCCAATTTTGGAGTGCCACTAGTCAATTTTGACTATCTCCAACATTCCAGACTCAATGGAGTTGGTTACATAACCATAGGGAACTTTTGAGCAGGTTTTTGCTTCAATGAAGTTCAAGGGGCCACTAGGGCCACTAGGGGGCAGCAATAGTTTGAGGCCTAGCCAGGGGAGCTAGAGGCCTTATTCAGAGATCCAATAGTCAATTTTGGATGTTTTAGATGTTATAGAACTAATGGTGTGGTTTGTAGAGCCTATAGAGAACTTTTGAAGGCCAAGATGCTTCAGTGAAGTTTCAGGGGCCATTAGTGCCAGCGTTTTCTAGTAGCAATTTAGGGTCTAGCCAGGGCAGCTAGACACCTTATTCAGTGAAGCAATAGTAATTTATGACTGTAATCAACATTCTGAATCAATTTATGGAGGTTGAAGAAGCTTTTGAGGACTTCTAGAGGTCAAGAACCCATCGGAAATGTTTTTAGTGACCTAGTTCCAAGGGGTGCCGATAGGTGTTGGAGGAAAAACCAGAGTAGATGGAGGCCAATTTCAGTGAACCAATAGTCTATCCTGACAATTTTTGGAATTTTGAATCCAATGAAGGTATTTTCAAAAACATTTGAATAATTATAGAGCTCAAGAAGCTTCAGGGAAGGTTTGGACAACCCAGGGCAAACAGTGGAGGGAAGCCTAGATTGGGGATGCAGTGCTTGTTTTGAGCAGATTATTAGTTAATATTTGATGTCTAATGTGTGCTAGAGATAGTGGGTGTGGTTATAGGGATATTAAAATAATTCTGAAGGATTTAGTGCCAAGGAGAAGCTCAATGTAGCTCAAAGCACTGATAGAAGGAATCAAGTCAAAGGGAGCCTAGATCTATTTGCAGAGTGATGACAACCATGAAAGGGATATAGATGGTATGCTAAGCCCTTTGGTCCAATTTAGTAACCATTGGAGTTAAGTGTGGAACTTTTAAAATAAACTTTGCCATAATCCCCAGGAGCCAAGTCAAGATGACAAAAGCTCAAGGAGACGTAGCCCACGATATTCGGGTGAACTCCTAGATTAATTTTGCTGTTATGTGTGGATGTTTTATTGCTGCATTATATTGTTGTTACACATGTTTAATTTTAGAAAAACAAATGGACTTAAGACACTTAAACAGTTAAAAATCATACACCGCTTTCAAGAATAATTTCCGCAAATTGTCAAGTATAAGCTAGATCTTTTATTTGTTTAACTGAGTGGGAGGTTCATGATAAGCATAACAAGTTATCCAACCCATTTTCAGATCAGTAATGTCCCTCTTTTTCACAATGTGTGCAAGAGGGATTTTTTCCCCTTCTTTTGGCTGCGACAGTCCTTTTTGGGTGGTCACTTTGTTCATGCACCCCCCTGTTTTTTATGTGCATGGCCTTTACACTGGCCTCATCGATGGTAGGAGGCTCAAAAAATAGTAATGAATGTCTAATGTAACTATATAATGATCCAGATTATAAAGTAAGTTAGTCGAAACCGGGCCAAGCCCACTACCTTTTATTTAGGAGCGAATATGGCAGCAGCTAGGGTTTCGCTGGACTTTGCCGCCGCCTGCAACAAATTCGCAGAGCCCAAGCATGATTTACCTGATCCAACCGTTCCCCCCTTCGCTGGCAATTGCACTGGAGGCGTTGTCGATTTGGGAATCTCCAGCACATCGAAAACATGCCTGGAGGCTGCGCCTTGCGGAGCTTCTGCTAGGGTTTTCGGCCTGGCCGCCGCCATCAAAGATTCCCCCCTTGCTATTGACCTGTTCGGCGCGGCCTCTGCAGTCGACCTCACAGCGAGTTCTGCTCTTCCCCCTGCCGCTGCTCCATGCGGTCATTACTACTCAAACTGCAGACTTTCAAGGAGCGCATGTAAAAAGCGCGCAGTTACTGTTTCACCGGCTTGCTCTGCGCCCTTCACTGTGGGTGCATCGGGGAATTTTCTACGCCCTCGCCGTAGTTCTCTTTGGAAAGCTCTCGCAGGTCATGATGGTCATTTCGGCATGCGATTTCCAGTCCCTGCTGCCTCCTTTCACCGAGATGCAGACAGACAAGGGGAAGGCATTAATGGACAAAATACTGTTGCAGGCTTCAACAATCTGGCCGCCGCAACCAAAGTAGAACCCTTGCAATGGCTCAGTCTCTGCCTCTTGAAGAAGCAGGGCATTCTGGATAGGGGGCTGCACCAGCAGGGTTTCGATATTCAGCCGAATGCTCTCATAGCCAAAAACCCTCCAAATATGGGAACACAATACCAGATCCAGATCTCTCTTCCTTTTGGTGGAACAAAGCTGTTCTGGGTGCATGCCATGGATCTAGTGCAGGATCTTATGCGAGAAATTGACCTCAGATTGGGGATCCCCTCAAGACTTCTGAGGCTGCTTTACGAAGGTAAACAACTTGAAGACCATTTGCCCCTGTTTCACTACAATATTGAGAAAGATGCTTTAGTTGTGCTTTCCCTACGCCTGAGAGGTGGAGCATCTGGGCAAACCTCCTCGGCCCCTGCCTTCTCCTATAAGGATGCAGTTCACGCACAAACAACCAAGAAAGAAGCTCAACCACCTGAGGCTCCCAAGCCTTTTCTGGTGGACAAAATGGAGGAAATACCTTCCATCGAAATCTCCCATCCATCGCTGGATGACCAATCCCAGGCATTCGCAGAAACAACACTCATATGCAGGTTTAATGGCCTATGGCCTCGAACTGCGGATCTATACTAGTGGATCCATTCCAACTGGACTAACAACTGCAAAGTCTTCTTCTACTCAAAAGGCTTTTTCATCGTGGCATTTGCAATCAGCAAAGATTATCAGAAAGCCTTACAGGAAGGACCCTGGTTTTGGGGATCGACGGGGCTTTTTCTTACGCCATGGTTTCCAGACTTCGATCCCTCTACGGCTGTCATTACCAAGCTTCCCATTTGGGTCAGACTTCCAAACCTCCCGGCGCATCTCTGGCACTTCTCAGTTTTCCAAGGGATTGGGGATACCTTGGGCAGTTTTCTGGCAACAGACACCTCTCGGGGGGAGAAAGGATTATACACCTTTGGCAGAATATGCGCGGAAATAGACATCAGCAAAGGGCTACCTGATCAGATAAATCTCAAAGTTGGGGACTTCCACTGGACCCAACCCCTGGACTATGAAAATACTGCTTTCTGATGTCGCCACTGCCATCAGACGGGGCATCTCCAGAACTCATGTGCTACGTTCCTTGGAAATAAGAAGAACAACAAAGGTAAATCCAAATCGAAGAGCTGGAAGCCTTGTGATCGTCCCCCCATGGATGATCCTGACTCCTCCAGCTCGGATGAGGAGGAAATAGACGCAGAAGAAGCAAACACAGAGAACGCGAAGGACTCCCCCATAGCATGCCCTGAGGATCCATCAGCTCCTCCGATCCCGCCGAAACGCTCGCACGAGACCTCTTCCTCGGATTCAGATAAGGAGTCGCCTCCTTCAGCACAGAACATTCTGCAACTGGTTCCTATTCTTCCCAGTCATAATGACTGGATCAAAGTCAGCAAGAAGAAAGTGAAAAAATGTCGTTTGGAAGTTTCTTCCCACTCTGGGTAGATCTCCTTGTCTCCTTCCCTCTTTTATTTTCCTTGCTATCTTATGCCCTGTTCTAGCTTGCTTTTGGGACCGAGGTTGATTCTTCATCATTTCCGGCCCTTGCTTCCGTGCTTTGCTTTTGCAAAGCTTTGATTGTACCATATGTTTTTTACTTAATAGAATAGTCTTACTTAGAAAAAAAAAAACTATATAATGATCCAATGTACTTAGTTACAATTTCAGGTGCATCTAATGAAATGCCCAAACTTAGTGCTTGTTTTCTAAATTCCTCACTAAAACTTTACACGTTTTGTCCTTTACCTTGCCTTAGGTACTGCCACTCCATTAAGGCTTTTTGCTTATAACCCAAGGGATAGAATTGATCTTTAAGTGAAATAATACAATTTGACCATGAATAAAGAAGGTTACCCAAAGTATTGTTGCCTTGAAGTTGTCTCTCCCACTAGATGAGAGCGGTGCAATTCAGTTGAAGAGAAGCCAACTGGATCTTTTCCTCGTCCTCCACAATCCATTGAATCATGTAGTAGACTTCAAGATGCCTAATCTAGTTGTTAAGTTTCTCTACATCACTTTTTCCATTATACATGGGTAGATTAAATTTTACATCTAACTTAAATAAAATTTTATTAGATGCATTTCCTGAATTCCTATGATGATGGTGAGAAGAGGAGGAAGAACTTTCACTTGCTGAAGGAGAAGGAGGTGGATCTACTCCATTATCTCCATGCCCTGAACCTTGTCTTTCTGAAGCATTCTTCCATGCTTTCTCTAGTCTCTCAAGTCTACAGAACAATTTCTCGACCCGATCTGCCATGGTGTAGAAGGTCTTGCAGAAGTTGAGCTCCTCCTCATTTCGAACATCGTCATCCATGTTTATTCTCTGATGTGCACGCCTCGCTTCGGGATCAAAATAATGTAGTGTTCCTTCGCCTCTTCGTATCCTGTTTCTAGTTAGCATGCAAGCATGTAATTCACATCTACAAACAAGTGCTTTGATACCACTTGATCCAAAATCTTTTGCTTGAGATGTATTGAAGAATTACATGTGAAAATTGCAGCTTTAAATAAGAAAATTTAAAGGCATAAACATAAGAAGAGAGAAGTAATTAACATCATGCAAGAAGACACATAATTGATATAAAAGTTCATCCAGGAGGGACTACGTCTCCGAGCCCTGCTCAAATAGTGAGGAGGCCCTCTTTCATTAAGTGGCGAAAAATGAAAGTACAAGTATAAAATGAGAAATTACACCCTTATACCTCCATAGCTAAAAGTTCCCAAAAATTTCAGACCTCTGATGAAGAAATGGACAACACTGTTGGATTCATGGCATCGAGTAGTGCAGAACCCATATAAAATTTTCCTGAATCTGACAAAGTGAAAATTTGACCCCTCTATAAAATGGCTCAGATCATGGTTTCACCCCCTCTCGTGCACAGTGCTATTGGTTCCATTGTCTCTATTTTCGTGCCCTCTCTTGACCTACCTAGGCGCATTGATGAAATGAAGGTTTTTATAAAGAAATCCAGACAGACTTCCCAAAGGAAGTCGTTTGCTGAAATGGTTAAGATGCGAATTTGGAGGGAGGGGGTCGGGTGGCCAAACCCCGCCCCCTCTTTTTTAAGTCCGACTTGGTTTTAAAAATCCCAACGATAGTTCTTTAAATTCCCTACCATTTTTTATTAATGCCAAGTGGTACATTGGGGGTCCTGACCCGCTTTGGGCAGCCCACCCTCCATACTCTGCCGACATTGTTTGAAAAGGTGGCAAGTAGTTACGATTAGCTCCGTATTAAATTTCTTATGGTGGGTGGTTGGTGGCGGGGTTCAGAACCCCCGCTAACCATGATATATACTCCGACCGTAATATATGTTAGGGCTGCTGTAAGGTGTGGGGTTTGGCCAGCCATTGACCCTTTTATATATATATATTTTGAACTTATAAAACAAATCGACCCTTTTTAGAAATTCGTTAATTTGACTGAAGGAGTCAAATTAACGACCACACAATTTTTCTCAGAATCTGGCCGGAATCCGGTGGCCAAAAAAATTCCAATTGGTGTCCTCCTTAGTTTTCCACATCACCAAGTCAACCCTCAAACTTTGACTGCTCCTAATTCCTTCATACATACTTGGAATTGAGTGTCATCTGTGCCGTTGGAATCAGAAAGATGAGATCTTTGACTTGACATTAAGTTTGCCACATTCTAGACACTTTGATTTTTGAGCCTTTGTACTTAAGCCACTTATACTTGAACCTGTTCGATCCACCTGGATCACAAATAGTGGGGATTCATTTATGACCCTTTGCTCACATTAAGTTTACCACTAATCCTTGACATGGGGGGCCACCACCCTAAGAGTGCAAAGGTAATATTTTATCTATGAGAAAAATTGTGCATTGAGAAATATTGTTCTAGAAGATTTAACCATTTGTCTAAAATAATTGCGTCTATCTGACCTTCAAATATAGGTATATCAAAATTAACTTGTACCTTAAAGGGGGGGCACCTCCAAAGTGGCCACTTAATGAAGATGCATCCTGCCATCCATCGAAAAATCTGGGAAAAATTATCAATCATCTCGTTCTTTTGTTGCTCAAAGGCTTGTTTGAGCATAAGTTTAATAGGATCTCATGCTCCCTCATTTTTCTTTTCTTCTGCCATGGGAGGTCATCGAGGTTACTAAGGACGGTATTTCAATGGCTCAAGCAATTTGAATCCCAACTCCTTATCCCCTGACCTCATTGGAGACATGCACGAAAAAAATAAGAGAAAAAGTAGACTACTCTGATACCACTGATTCAAGTTTATGAAGAAAACGAAATGAAATACAAGTTTCTAACCAAAAAACATAGAGATACAATGAAACTTGACTTTAATCAAATACTGGAAAATGTTAAAAATTGTATACAAGTAGAATTAAAGAAAACTAGGTTGAACGGTGGTAGCTTATCTATGACAAGGTATGTGATGGTAAGTGTTTTCTTGAATTTTCTAACAATGAGGCGCTGATGCCTTTTTATTATGAAAAAACAATAAAAAAACCCTAAACATCAAAAAATTTAACACTAAGAGATGAAGCTCCAAAGGGTTATGAGCCCCAATGAGGTAAGTTTAAACATTAACTTCCCAAAGTTGTAACTTTAACCTATGATTTTATTTGTGGTGCACTACAGCTTGTTGGAAAAGTCTATCTGAAAAGTACAATTTTTGTGTGGTCAACGTGTTTCCCCTTGGGCACTATGATAAGTCTATAAAGTCTCTTCTTCGTTGTAAGTTTATTCTACCTCCAAATCTCTCATGTTGATAGCTTAAGGCCTACTAAATTGCATATAATCTTATAATATAAAACCTAAAATCCAAGTTATTCCATTATTAGGGAGCATGCATCAAATGGGACACATCTATAATTGAGTGGTATGGAACCATGCAATGAAAGTGGTTGGGATTGCAGTGAAATTTTTTTATTGGTATTTCATACTTTTTTATATGATTTGAAAATTTGTGGGCATTTTTAGCAACCACACTTGCAAACAATCAACAAAATCCAGTGATCATTACAAAAATTTCCAAGGGTACAAGAATGATATGAATAACAATATACCCAGGTTGACATATACAAAATTTTACTCCTAGGCTTCTGACCCTTCACAACATAGTCTTCCATTGTCCGCCTATAATGATATTCTTTGCTATAATAAGGCCCTTCTTTTGATCATATTTCACTGCATATTCGATGTGTTAGAGTCGAAAATGAATTTAAAATTTTTTATGACACTGCGTGTGGTTCCTCCAAAAATGTTTCAGAGATATGTGCAGATGAAACCAATCTTTAAGTTTTAAGATTTAGGCTCCAATACAAATATTAGTTCACTGATAAAGAACTATTATTTATAATTGAGAATTTGTATCGCACTTGATAAACAAAGGTTTATTTTAATAAAAGTTAGTGTAGAATTGAATTTCATTTATTAAAAAAATTGATTCTAATTATTAAAAAAATAGATTTTAACAAGAAATTCTAATGATTATTTTTAAATCAATTCTTATTATATATATATGATTATTGGTAAATCAATTCTGATTTCATATATATATATATATATATATATATATATATATATATATATATATATATATTTTTTTTTTTTTGTTTAAATGAAAATAGATTAAAATTGATATTTTACTTTATTTTTTTTAATATAAAAAGATAAATTTAATAATAAGATTAAAAAGTTTAATTTTTTTAATGGAAATTAATAATCATATTATTTATTTTTTATTTACAATTTTTTTTTTTAATTTCTTTTCAAACTTAAATATGATAATATAAATAATAATAACATGAGCATGAGTATTGGGCTTGGAGTATGCCTTGCAAATTGATTTGTTACATGTAGCAAGTCATTATAGGTGGCATGATTTTCCTTGAATAACCATGATAAGTTAACTTATATTGGAGAATAACAATCAATGATGGTTGTTCTTATTGTTGATTTGACCACTGAGTTATGATTGGTTTTGTCACTATGTAAAAAAAAGAGAGTATGTGTGGTCTTGGAATATACCCTTAAAGTGATTCTGTTTGGCTAAGAGCTCATCCTCCTTACACCTAATGAAATAGGTTCAATCCCAAAGCCTAGAGGCATTTGTTAAGAGTGAAAACCTAACATCTTATAAATCACCAACAAGTTTTCCTTACTGCTATTTTCACAATTAAATCACCATAAATTTTCTGATTACGTAAAAAACATGAACATGAGTTCATCTACTCAAACTTACCAATAACAAATAATGATCTGCAATTTACCAAAATTGATTTTGATAATAATAGATACATAAAATAGCAATTTGAATAAAAATAAAATTTAAAGAAAATATTCCTGGGATGGTTATAACTTAACAGAGTATCACAACATAGGCGGGCGACACTCACACTGCATTGGAAACAAATTAAAAACCACACAATACACTCAACAACATATTAAAAAGGTATTAGCCAAACTATTTTGCTTGCAATCGATGTCTTTGATATAACATTAGTGAAATAATCAAGGACTTAAAAGTTTAAGAATAATTGTTATTGGTGTCATTTGATCTCATTTAAGGTCTCGATATTCTTGAAAAGTGGTTGATTTCTTTATTCCTATTATTTTATTTTATTCTTTATATTATTTTAGGGGCGTAGAGGTAATTGGCATAAATGTAGAGACCAGTCCTATGATTTACTAGATGAGAGATAGGCTTTGCATATATATATATATATATTAAATAAACACAGTAACTAGGAATTTAAATCATAATCATACAAGTTTGAAACTCAGTAAAATTAAATCAAGTATATCAGGTACATAAATTTAACTTCCTAACACATACATATAATTAACTTGATTATAGGCACCATGAAATCATCATAAATAGAAAACAATATAACTACCACATGTACCGTTCACCCTTAGACAAGAACCAAACTTGACTTGCCGTTGCTTGAGCTCCTTGTTGTCGTCTGCCTCCAAGCCTGAATGTTTTCGTGCTTAGTCCGAATGTAATAACCCACCAGTTGACCTCCCAGCCTACTCCTTGGGTACTCTCCTTCTCCGCGGACCCCCGAGCTGCAATGGGGTTGTACAAAGAAGGAATGTGCTAGCTGATAGAGGTGAGCCCCTCTTGGCTCAAGAGTCGCCTCTCTATAATACTCTATCCCACCAAACTCACTATAGCTCGTAACCACTCAAAATGACATAATCTCCTCCATCCAACAATAGGGTAAACCAAAGGTCCTTTTCGCTTCCATTTCCCTTTCTTTTATAGAAAGCTTCATAGGTGACACTTGGAAGTTCATGCATAAATAATTATTTTTTATTACCCAGAAATTTGATTATTCACCCACCCATGTGTCACCCTCTCATCAAGACTCTCCAAAATGATTTACTTAATTATTCATATAAAAATAATATTTCCCTCAACCCAACAAGGCTTCCTATTTATTCTCCTAGTTGTCTTTTGATTCCCCTTTTTTACTCCTTAATTTGTGTTTATTACTGAAGTTAATTGATAATTTTCATATTTGGTCCCCTAACTACCTCAATTTTCCTTTATGATGAATATTCTTATGTTGGCTCTTGCCACATGGAATTTCTCTAAATTTCTCAAATTTTAATTTATTAATCTTATTTTAATTCACCACCCTCTTCTCTTAATGAAGTTTTTAATAAATTTTTCTACTTAACTCTATGTCCCTCTTTCCCCCTTTTGCCTAATTAAGTCTTATGTATTTAATATTTTGTTTTAACATGGAAAGGGTAGAGTTATCAAGGTAAAATATTTTATCTGTTCCTATTCCTTCCTTACCCTAAGTTTTATCCTTGATTTAATTCCTTTGGTTCTAACATCCCATATCACTTGATATGAATAGTTGAATTTTCATATATTGATTATACTTATTAGTTTCTTTAATGATGTCAAGGGTGTCAAGCTAGTAATGCCCTTCAAGAACTTCCATTTGAAGTTCCAAGGGTGCCATGCCTAAGAATTTATTTCTGATACCAAGGGTGCCAAATTGGTCGTGCCCTTCAAGAATTTCTCTTGAAATTGCAAGGGTGCCACACCACTTTCCCTTCAAGTATCTAGTGGTTACGAGGGGAAAAATACATGTGCAATGCTAGAGACCCCTATCATCTTGTATGTTTCCTGCTATAGTGAGGCTAATGGTGTTGGGGATCCAGGAATCTGCCTTGATGCGAGCCCCCCAGAAAATCCTCGTGAGCGAACAAAATTTGGGACCTACCCTCACGACATCGTGATCTTCAAGGCGAAGGTATTTCAACCTTTCCAGCCTAAGTCACGGTGGGAGTGCTAGTGGGTGAGATCAGGAACACTGTTCCACCCCTCCCATGTTGTTCCATTCAATTGTACAACCCCATCACCCATATGTGAGTCATTCGGCTAAGAAACTAGCATGTTCCTGCAACCATTGAAATATCATCAGAGTATATGTAATATATATAACAAGTTTCAAACTGAACTTGGAATTTCAAAGACAAAATATTAATTTCTATCAAACTAGATGTTATCCACTCATCATACGCGAGTTCCTCTGGTCGTTTCCTGTCATACTCAATAATCATCAGTAACAAAGTTCTCACTGTTAGAAACATCAACTTGACCTAGTCATTCTCATCATTGTTTACTTGAATCAGAATTAATGTAATTAGTTAACATATGGGACACATCCCTCTTGTTTATCATAATCATAATATCAATGGTATATTAACATATTCATCAAAGGCATTATCATCGTAACATCAATAGGAAACATATCTATCCATAAAATCTATCATTATCATGATATCAATAGAGAACCTGCATATCCATTAACGCTACAATCATATAAAAACATGCATATCCATAAATGCTATCATCATCATAGTAGCAGTCACATCCACTAATAATAAAGTCACGTGTCTATATCCTCAACCTGAGGTCCTCAAAGAATAAAGTGCGGGTCTTAGGGCTAAATAATGTTAAAATTCATATCACTGTCAGTCAAATAGAGTAGGGCACTACATACACCCCCTCTTAATAGTGGACTTCGTCTTGAAGTCCTTGGAATAGATAAGGAAAATGATGATGCATCTCTTCGGTATCTTCCCAAGTGGCTGAACTAGGACTGTAATTGTCCCACTGGACCTTAACCTAGTACAATAATCATCATCTAAGATGCAAGGTTCGCTGGTCCAATATGCGAACTGGTTCGACCATCATCTCGCCCTCGTCTGAAACCTACAAGTGATCTAAGTCAATAACATGTGATGGGTCTGAAATATAATGATGCAAAACAGAAACATGAAACACATCATGAATACGTGCTAGGGATGGAGGTAATGCAAGTCTATATGCTACCGGCCCTTTTCTTTCTAAAACTTCAAAAGGTCCCACAAACTGTGGAGACAATTTTTCTCCCTTTCCAAATCTTATAAATCTCTTTTGGGGCCTTACTCTCAGGAATACCCTATCTCCCACTTCATAATTTTGGTCTATTCGATGAGAGTCAGCATAACTATTTTTTTGATCTTGTGCTTCTTTTATCCTCCCTTTAATCATAGTCATTTGTTCTTCCATCTCTTGCACCACTTCTGGCCCTATTAATACTCGGTCCTCTAGTCGGTCCCAACTAAGAGGTGTTCTGCATGGTCTTCCATACAAGAATTCAAATGGTGCCATTTTGATGGAACTTTGATAATTGTTATTGTAAGCAGATTCCACTAATGGTAAAAACTCCTCCCATTTCCTTTGTTGGTCCATTACATACATTCGTAGCATGTATTCGAGGATTTGATTAGTCCTCTCTATCTAACCATCTGTCTCAGGGTGGTATGCAGTGCTGAAATTCAAATGGGCTCCCAACGCTTCTTGGAAACTGGACCAAAAAATTCCTGTAAACACTGCTCCCCTATCTGATATGATCTTCCTCGGAAATCCATGTAATCTTACAATCTCATCAATAAAAACTCTTGCTATCTCTGGTGCCTTATATGTAGTCTTAACTGGTATAAAATGGGCACTCTTGGTCAATGTGTCCACCATTACAAATATGGAATCATGTCTTCTTGAGGTCATTGGTAGTCCCACAATGAAGTCCATTGATATAACTTCCCATTTAGAATTTGGTATCTCATGGGGTTGCAATAACCCTGCTGGATGTCTATGTTCAACTTTAACTCACTGAACCTCTAAGCATCTTGCTAAAAAGTTTACAATGTCCTTCTTCATTCCTTTCCAAAAGAAAAGTGGTTTCAGGTCAGCACTCATCTTCTTAACACTAGGGTGTGCCATGTATACTACACGATGTGCTTCCTTCAAGATCAATTGGCGTATATCTTCATTTGGTGGCACATATATCCTTCCCCGGAATCGTAGAAGTCCATCACCATCAAGGGAGTATTCTTCATATTTTTGGATTCTCATTTCATCCTCCCTCAAACTCTTGCTAACCTCCTTGTACCAGGTGTCCTTAAATTGTAGGTCAAGCAGCTTCTCTCTTAAGTTTGTCTTTAAGGGAATCACCGAAAATATTCGAGGCCTCCTACTTAAAGCATCAGCCACACTATTTACTGTTCCTTTTATGTAAGTAATCTCAAAATCATATTCACTGATTAGCTCAGAACATCTTCTTTGCCTTGCATTTAAGTGGTCCTGAGTGAATATGTGTTGTATTCCACAATGGTCAGTTCTAAGTTCAAACTTCCTTCCTAGAAGGTACTGTCTCCAAATCTTTAGTGCATAAACAATTGCTGCCATTTCTAGATCATGGGTTGCATAGTTCTCTTCGTGGCTTCTAAGTTTTCTTGGTGCATATGCTATTACTCTTCCTTCCTGCATCAATACACAACCCAACCCTTGCTTGGAGGCATCAGTGCAAACCAAAAATTCTTGTTCCATATCTAGCACTTTCAAAATTGGTGCCATCGTTAACAATAATTTCAACTTTTGGAATTCCTCTTCACACTTTTCAGTCCAAATAAATTTCTTGTTCTTTATTTGGAGCTCGATAATGGGGCTTGCTACCCTCGAAAATCCTTCGACAAATCTACGATAATAACCTGCCATGTCCATGAAACTTTGTATTTCATGAACATTGGTTGGTGCTGGCCATTCCATGATGGCCTCTATCTTTGTCGGGTCTACCGTGATGCCATCCCCAAAGATAATGTGCCCAAGATAATGAATCTTTGATTGGTAAAAGGAACACTTTGACAATTTTCCATACAATTGGTTTTCTCTAAGGCATTGAAGAACTGTCCTCAAGTGTTCGTCAAGATCTTTGAGTAGATCAAAATGTCATCGACAAATACTTGTACAAATTTGTCTAAGTAATCCCGAAATATCCCATTCATAAAACTCATGAAAACACCCGAGGCATTTGTCAGTCCGAAGGGTAAAACTACAAATTCATAATGCCCAAATCTTGTTTTAAAGGCTGTCTTCGGAATATCTTCTTCCTTGATTCTTAATTGATGATATCCTGACCTAAAATCTATCTTTGAAAACACAGTTGCCCCCTTCATTTGATCAAACAATTAATCTATCCTAGGTAAAGGATATTGATTCTTTATTGTCATTTTGTTCAACTAGCGGTAGTCAATGCACAGTCGCCAAGACCCATCCTTCTTCTTAACGAAAATCATAGGAGCTCCCCACGAAGATATGCTGGGTCATATGAACCCCAAGTATAACAATTCCTTTAATTGTATTTGCAATTCCTTTAGTTTTGGAGCTGACATATGATAAGGTGTCTTTGCAATAGGCTCAGTGTCTAGTTTAAGGTCGATTGTGAAATCAATTTCCCTTTTTGGGGGTAAGCCAGGTAATTCTTCAGGAAATACATCCTTGAATTCAACAAGAATTGGATGTTTATCAAAGTTTTCAGAATCACACTTATCATTTAGAGCCATCACCATGAACATTTGACACCCCTTTCATCTATATTTCATTAGTTCCATGGAGGAGATGAACCTTAGGGATACTACGCAGTTCTTTCCCCTCAATGATATTCTTTGTCCATCATCATCTGTTAAATATAGTACCTTGTATTTGCAATCTAGGAGTGCCTCATGTCGCTCCAACCAATCCATTCCTATAACTACATCATAGACTCCTAAAATCGTAAAATACAAGGATATCTTGGTTTTACATACACCCAGGTCCACCTCACAATCCCTTACCATTTTTCCTGCATTTATTTTCATACCACATGCCATTTCTACATGTCTAAAGTCATGTTGAGCAATTGATTTGTGTTTAATCTTTGATAATGCATTTAAAGAAATAAAAGAATCAGTATCTCTTGGATCTATTAAAATGAAAAAACTCATACCATCAATGTTACCTGTGGTCTCCAATACAGTGGACTAGTGTTCGACCTAATGATTGTTCACTGCTACATGGATGCGATGAGCCTTCCCCAGGTCCCCCATCGTAGCTGATTTCTGAGTTGAGTTGGTATTACCTATCTTTTTAGGGCAATCCCTCTCGTAGTGAGCACCTCCACACGTCCAACACCCCCTCTTAGGAGCTTGGCTTCTATTATTGACTGAACTGGGAGTTGGCCTGGAACTCTATTGGAAAGAGCCAGACTATTGGGATCGATGCTGAGGTTGTGTGACTTGGTGCTACCGCATAAGATGATGGCATTGTTGCTGACAAGCTTGCTAAGGTACCCTATGCAGCTACTAAGTTGGATGCCTATATGGTGTTCCGGTAGACCACTTTTGATCATTGAGCATAGGACCCCTTTGAGAATTTCTACGTTCCATACTATTTCATTGTTTAATCTTGATCCTGCAGACCTGTTTGTCTTACTAGGTCCACTATTCATGATCTCCTCCTCTGCAATAATTTCTCGTTGAACTGCCTCATGTAAGGTGCAAGGCGTTAAGATCCTAACCTTAGCCCGAACGTTAACATTTAATCCATACACAAATTTGTTCACCTTGAGTCTTTTTGTGTTTAAGTGAGGGGCATAATGGAGTAATTCCATGAAACAAGCCTCATACTCGGGTACTGAGAGATTCCCTTGCTTTAATGCATTGAATTCATTTAATTGCCTCTCAAGAAATTCCTCTAATAGGTAGCGTTCTCTAAACTTTTCTTCAAACAATTCCCAAGTTACTCCTAAGATATCCATCCCCTATTGCAGTAATAAAGTCTTCCACCAAAGTAGTGCGTTTCCCTTTAGCTGGAATATACCCATCTTGGATTTCATGTTTGAGGTATACTCTCTTAGGGTAAAGCACATAGCCATGTTTTCTAACCATGCCTCTGCAGATTGACCATGAGTGGATCCCCAAAATTCTGGAAATTTTACCTTTTCCAAATCTCGACGTACATCATTTCTTGTAGTGTTTCAGGGTGTTTCATTTTGTAAGACTAGTCCTCCGTGATCTTGTTCCATACGGTTTATTAATGCCTCAGACATGTGCTGGAATGATTTCATTAAGTTTAACACTTCTCCTACTGGTATTTGTTCTTGGGTTGAGATGTTTTCCTCATCATTGGTTGGGGTGGCAAGAGTTGATTGTTGTGGTGGTGCCACGTTGTGCCCTCTAGTTGCCCCGTTCCTTCTTGTACTTCTTCTAACCATGGTTCACCAATGAATCCTGCAAAAATTTAACACGATTTTCCTTATAAGAAAAAACCAATCAATTAAAATTTTTAAACAACCTAAGTGGTTCTATAAGATTTAGGTCACTCATGATTTTCAAACCTTCTTGTAAGGCTTAATCATAATGATACAATTTATATGACTTATCATAATTGTCTTAGACTTCGTTATGTCATGTAAATGATAGATGTGGTTGGTAGCATTATTATAACATAAACTGACATGGTCATAGTAAAGGGGAGAAATTAAGTTTCTAATTATTTTATGGTGTCAATAATGGAAGTACAACTTATTATTAATAATATGCCTTCAATCCAAAATTGAAATTCATCACAATTAAAATTCATTTGTGCTTGGCATAAAACTTAATTTCATAAGCATGCTAATTATGAATCATCAAAGCAACAATAGAGAACATTAATTAATTCGTTTTAATTAATTAATTAATTATGTAGAATTTAATTTTCAATAATTTATTAATTCAAATTTCAAACAGATTGAATTTACACAAAATTAATAATTTCCCACTCTTCTTGAATAAAACCTCATTAGATAAACTCTAGTTTAATACTCAAAGTTATTTCTAAATATAACAATTCTTGGGTAACAAACTCTTCTTGGAATCTTGAGAAATTTTCATGTACTTTTCCATGAAAAATAAAACTTGTTCAAATGCTATTTTTGATGTCGTACTTTGAAATCCCTATCTACTCTCCCAGATTCAGTGATTTTAAAATGGAACAATTTTTATACAAAAACATATTTTAATGAGAGTACTACAAAGATAGTGTGTTTTTAAACAATTTCCAAAATGATTTTTCCACAATTAAATATCCTTTATAAAAGAAAATGAAGCCCATTTTAAGCAACCATAATCTAATCTAAAGAATTTTTCAAATCAATGAAATAAGTTACTTCTAATGCAGTGGAAGATAAATAAATTATGAATATCAAACTAAATAAATACAAACACTAAATAATAAAACGCTCTTTTGACCCAAAATTTTAATATGCTTTTTGCGTAATATGTATCACAAAATAATTTTATGTTGAAAATATTAAAGTCATCTGCGTGCCTTTGAGCAGAAGAAAAGAGTACACAAAGGTAGCAACAGCAGAGATTGAGTGCGCAGCACTATGTAATTAAGAGGAATGGAGAATGTAAGGATGAATTAAATGTGATGGGCCACAGCCACAAATTACAGAGGAGAATTAATTTGGATTATGGGAAAACTTAATTTTGTAGATGGAATGAAGGCTTTCGTAGTTCTAAACTACGGAGGAGCAGTTTTATTTAAAACAGTGAATTCGAGATTTAAAGCCCTCAACAACCAAAATGGAGCAAATTGTTTAAACACAGCCGAAGTCCTTTTATTTCTGAATTGGTGGGACAAGTGGTCCCCACCACTTAAGTTCCAATCGCAATCGCAAGTTTTTGGAGCAGTGTCTTTTTGATATGAAGATTTGCGATGCAATCCAATCGCAATCGTAAATCGCAATATATATGAAACATAAAACAAATGTCTTGCAGATGTGGTAGTGTTCCGCAAGCGGAATGATTGTACACAATACAACCAAAGTTTATGTTATAAATCACCCCGACAGCAGCGGAGGCCCGTGGGTCCATTTCACCACATGGCGAAGACTCAATGGTATTGCAAGTTCAAAATCGCAAGGTTCAATTGGAAATTTTTGTTTGAGGTTCATTTATTGTTAAAGCGCGGACCCGATGAAGTTTATGAAGAGGAGTTGAATGTGCCAATCGCATCCGGTTCCTTAATCGCAATCAAAACTTCTTCATTGCATGCCCCGATCGCACCAACTGAAGTTACGGACCCGATGCCATTCATATGGTGGATTTAAATGGTCCATTGCGTCCGATTCTCAATCGCAATCGGAAGTTTAGGTTGTTGGCACATATTGGTTTTTCCGATTGCATTTGCGATGTGGTCCCTACCTGTATAACCCGCATTATATTTGTTTTATGTAGACTTTGGTTAAAGTTTCATATTTTATTTATGTAATGTTTTAATATATGCGCGGCATATAAAAAGAACACGCCCGCGAGCCTGTAAAAGTGTAATTGCATTGTATCATTTTGTATTGTTTCGCACAACAGCGCGAAAGAAAAGAAGAACACAGCTGTGTTGGTTTTATGAGACAGAGTGTATTGTCCTGAGAGAGACAGAGAGTTGTTTTGGAGCACTGCGTCTGTAGCAGTCAGTATTGTGTATCCCTCCGTGTTGAGGAAGAAATTTGTAGTAGTTTTTTTTTTGTTTCTGTTTAATGAAATAGAAAGAAAGCATTTTCATGCCATCTTTGTCTGCAAGCAATTTCTATTTTAACTTCTCTATGTTGTAGAGGAGAGTTTACTCTCTCCAATTTTATTGTTTAGAATTTTCAATATTCCAACATGGTATCAGAGCTAGTTTAGGCTCTTTGAATGTTTCAAAGAAGCCGAAGAAGAAGAAGACTTGTTGAAGCGTTTTCTCCAGTAGTGTGAAAGCCCAACATAAGTCAAAAGATCAGGTATTTCTCAAAGATAACAGAGTTGTTGTTTTCGTTTTAAAAGAGTTTGTTCTTTCAGAGAAGGAAAGATAGTTTGTTTAAGTTCAGAATTCAGTTTAAAAGCAATGGCTGGACCAAGTATAGGAATGAACATTGGAAATGTTCAACTTCCACAATTTAATGGAAAGAACTACGATTATTGGGCCATTACCATGAGAGCCCTGTTTGTCTCACAAGACTTATGGGAGTTTGTGGAAGATGGTTTTGTTGAACCAGCTGATGAGCAGTCTTTTAATGCCTTAACTCAAGCAGAGAAGGACCTATTGAAGAACAATAGAAAGAAGGATGCTAAGGCCCTCTTCTATTTGTATCAAGTAGTAAATGAGAGTGTGTTTCCAAGGACAACAACAGCCCAGAGATCCAAGGAAGCATGGGAAACTATGAAAGTAGCCTATCAAGGCATGGAGAAAGTTAAGACAGCAAAACTTTGGTTGCTGAGAAGAGATTTTGAAACTCTTTGCATGAAAGAGTCAGATAATGTGGACACATTTTTTACACACGTGATTTGGATTGTAAATCAGATAAGATCCCATGGAGAAAATCTTGAAGAAAGAAGGATTGTGGAGAAACTTTTGAGAAGCTTACCCTCAAAGTTTGATGTTATTGTTACCACCATAGAAGAGACCAAAGATCTCTCACAGTTCACAGCAGATGAACTACATGCCTCACTGATAACTCATGAATAGAGATTGAGTAGAGATGAACATTCATCTCTTGAGCATGCCTTCAAGACCCAGATGCCTTCAGGAAGAAGAAGAGGTCAAGGCAAAGGAAGAGGTAGAGGCAGAAGCCAAAATAGAGGTGGAAGGAACAACCCTTCACATTCACATGGAAGGAGCAATAGTTAGAGTCAGAGCCACGGCCAATGCCATAGCCAGCAATGTGGACATCAACACCAACATGCTCATGGACAAAGGTATGACAAATCCAATGTCCAATGTCGTTATTGCAAAGAATATGGGCACTATGCTAATGAATGTAGAAATAAGAAAAATGACATGAAAAATAAGCAAAATGCTAATGTAGAAAAAGAGGAAAAGAACCTAAGTAATGTGTTGTTAGCTTGTAATGTAGCACAAGATAAAGGAGATGATGTTTGGTTCTTAGATTCAGGATGTAGTAATCACATGACTGGAAACAGAGCAATGTTTTCCAATTTATATGAAGATGTTAAATCTGAAGTAACCACAGGGACTGATACTAAGATCTCTGTTAAAGGGAAAGGTAGAGTTAGTATTCAAGCAAGAAATGGTGAGCATAAATTTGTTCCTGATGTGTATTATGTTCCACGTCTGAAATGTAATCTTTTGAGCGTTGGGCAGCTCATAAATAAAGGTTACCATGTAATTTTCAAAGATGATGTGTGCACAATAAAAGATATACCTCCAAGTAAGAAAATCATTGCTGAAATTCAAATGACCAACAATAGAATGTTTCCTCTAATGCTCAACACTGACTTGAAGGGAAAAGGAAAGAGTATACTAGCTGTAACACAAGAAGCCTATCAGAAAGAAGAGAAAGATGAAAATTGGTTATGGCACCTGAGATTTGGACATCTCAATTTCGGAGGATTAAATTTGCTGCACAGAAAAGGAATGGTAAGAGGTTTGCCATTGATTGAGAAGCTTGACAGCCTATATGAAGGCTACATCTTGGGAAAGCAACACAGAGAAAATTTTCCATCAGGGAAAAGCATAAGGGCGAAAGCACCCTTAGAAATCATCCACTCAGATTTGGGTGGGCCGATGCAAACAACATCAGTTTCAGGCAGCGATTACATGCTGACCTTCATAGATGATTTCACAAGAAAAGTGTGGGTTTAATTTTTGAAATATAAGAATGAAGTTTTTCAGAAATTTTTCCATTTTAAAGCTCTTGTAGAAAAACAGAGTGGGTAGTATATTAAAGCTCTCAGAACTGATAGAGGAGGAGAATGTATCTCAAAGGAATTTCTGCGATTCTTCAGAGAGAATGGCATACACAAGAAATTTACCACAAGGTACACACCGCAACAGAATGGAGTTGCTGAAAGGAAGAATCAAACCATAATGGAAATGGTGAGAAGTATGGTGAAGGCAAAGCACTTGCCGAATGAGTATTGGGCAGAAGCAGAAAACTGTGCTACGTATATTTTAAATAGATTCCCTACAAAAGCTATGATGAACAAAGTTCCAGAAGAAGCGTGGAGTGGCAGAAAACAAGGAGTCACCCACATGAGAGTTTTTGGACGTGTTTCATATTCACACATTCCAGACAAGTTGAGAAAGAAATTGGATAGTAAGGGGGAGAAGTGCATTTTCCTTGGATATTGCGAATATTCCAAATGATACAGATTGTATAACCCATCCACAAAGAATTTTGTGATAAGCAGAGATGCGCAATTCATTAAAGAGGAAGCGTGAGATGGAAGCATTGAGAAAACAGTCAATGTTAAAAGTTGTTTATCTCATGATGAAGACAAGGGAGATGTGGTTGAAATTGGAAACCCATCCGTAACACAACCTCCTCAAATGCAAGGACAACAAGGGATGCCTCAAGCAGCAGCGAGAACAACCTTGAGAAGAAGCGTGAGTGGTTCACCAAGCACACCACATGGAGCAGAATTAAGTGCTTCATCAAGCACATCTACATTAAGTGAAGGTGGAACAAGGTTCAGAAGCATTAGAGAAATCTATGAGCAAGAAGAGGCAAATGAATGTATGAATTCCTTATTTTCTTTGTATTGTCAAGTTGATGATCCTATTCATTTTGAAGATGAAATTAAATATAGAAAATGGATAGAAGCTATAGATGATGAAATTAATGCCATAGAGAAGAACAAAACATGGGAGTTGGTTGATCTCCCAGAAGGCAAAGAAGTCATTGGAGTTAAATGGGTCTGTGAGACCAAAAGCAATGCTGAAGGAAAAATAGAAAGAAACAAGGCCAGACTTGTTGTCAAGGGATATAAGCAAAAGCATGTGATTGATTATGAAGAAACTTTTGCACAAGTTGCAAGAATGGAGATAGCGAGAGCAGTGCTGCCCATAGCAGCACAAAACAAATGGAAAGTATACCAGATGGATGTAAAATCTACATTTTTAAATGAAATTTTAATGGAAGAGGTATATGTGGAACAACCTCTCGGATATGAGAAGAAAGACCAAGAGCATAATGTCTGCAAATTGAAGAAAGCTCTTTATGGGCTAAAGCAAGCTCCAAGAGCATGGTACAGTAGGATAGATTCCTATCTACTGGAAAATGTATTTGAAAAGTGTGAGGGAGAACCCACCCTCTACATCAAAGAAAAGGATGGTAAAATGCTCATTGCTTTTTTATATCTTGATGATTTAATATTTACTGGTAATGATGTTGAAAATTTTAAAACAGTCATGAAAGATGAATTTGAAATGACTGACATGGGTTTGTTGATATACTTCCTCGGAATAGAAGTAGAGCAAGGTGAGAAAGGAATTTTTATTTCTCAAGCAAAGTATGTGAATCAAGTTTTAGAAAGATTTAATATGCAGGAGTGCAAAGTTGCAATTATTCCCACAGTAATGGGATTGAAGTTGAGTAAAGATGACAGCAGCAAGGAGTTTGATCCAAGTTTGTATAAAAGCATAGTTGGCAGTCTTATGTATTTGACTGCAATTAGGCCGGATATTATGCATGCTGTTAGTTTAATTTCCAGATTTATGGAGAAGCCAAAAGAAGCACATTGGCAAGCAGCAAAGAGAATTCTGAGGTATGTGAAAGGAACAAAAATATTTGGTATTTTGTATACATCTTCAGAAAATTCGAAATTAGTTGGATACACTGATAGTGATTAGGCTGGAAGTGTAGATGATAGGAAGAGCACCTCCGGTTATGTTTTTCATATGGGTTCAGGAGCCATTTCATGGGCTTCTAAGAAACATCCAATTGTAGCATTATCTACAGCAGAAGCAGAGTATGTGGCAGCTACAGCAGCAGCGTGTCAAGCAATTTGGATGAGAAAAATGTTGAGAAGTTTAAGCCAAGAACATGTAAAAGGGACATTGATTTATTGTGACAATAGCTCAGCTATTGCATTGTCAAAGAATTATGTATTTCATAAAAGAACAAAGCACATAGACACAAAATTTCACTATATCAGAGAATTGGTGAACAATGGAGAAATTGTTTTACAGCACTGTAAAACAGAGGAGCAATATGTAGATATTTTAACAAAGTCATTGGGACAAAATACCTTTGAATTTTTAAGAAAATGTTTGGGTATTATTGATAACCCAGCAGCTGACTTTAAGGGGGAGTGTTGAAAATATTAAAGTCATCTGCGTGCCTTTGAGCAGAAGAAAAGAGTACACAAAGGCAGCAGCAACAAAGATTGAGTGTGCAGCATTGTGTAATTAAGAGGAATGGAGAATTTAAGGATGAATTAAATGTGACGGGCCGCACCCACAAATTACAGAGGAGAATTAATTTGGATTATGGGCGAACTTAATTTTGTAGGTGGAATGAAGACTTTCGTAGTTGTAAACTACGGAGGAGCAGTTTTATTTAAAACAGTCAATTCGGGCTTTAAAGCCCTCAACAACCAAAATGGAGCAAATTGTTTAAACATAGCCGAAGTCTTTTTATTTCTGAATTGGCGGGACAAGTGGTCCCCACCACTTAAGTTCCAATCACAATCACAAGTTTTTGGAGCAGTGTCTTATTGATATGAAGATTTGCGATGCGATCTAATTACAATCGCAAATTGCATATATATGAAACATAAAACAAATGTCTTGCAGATGTGGTAGTGTTCCGCAAGCGGAACAGTTATACACAATACAACCAAAGTTTATGTTATAAATCGCCCCGACAGCAGCGGAGGCCCATGGGTCCATTTGACCACGTGGCGAAGACTCAATGGTATCGCAAGTTCAAAATCGCAAGGTTCAATTGGAACTTTTTGTTTGAGGTTCGTTTATTGTTAAAGCGCAGACCCGATGAAGTTTATGAAGAGGAGTTGAATGTGCCAATCGCATCCAGTTCCTTAATCGCAATCGGAACTTCTTCATTGCATGCCTCGATTGCACCAACTGAAGTTCCGGACCCGATGCCATTCATATGGCGGATTTAAATGGTCCATCGTGTCCGATTCTCAATCGCAATCGAAAGTTTCGGTTGTTGGCACATATTGGTTTTGCCGATTGCAATTGCAATGTGGTCCCTACCTGTATAACCCGCATTATATTTGTTTTATGTAGACTTTGGTTAAAGTTTCATATTGTCTTCATGTAATGTTTTAATATATGCACGGCATATAAAAAGAAGAAGCCCGCGACCCTGTAAAAGTGTAATTGCATTGTATCATTTTGTATTGTTTCGCACAGCAGTGCGAAAGAAAAGAAGAACACAACAGTGTTGGTTTTATGAGACAGAGTGTATTGTTTTGAGAGAGACAGAGTTTTTTTGGAGCACTGCGTCTTTAGCAGTCAGTATTGTGTATCCTTCCGTGTTGAGGAAGAAATTTGTAGTAGTTTTTTTTTTTGTTCTGTTTAATGAAATAGAAAGAAAGCATTTTCATGCCATCTCTGTCTACAAGCAATTTCTGTTTTAACTTCTCTGTGTTGTAGAGGGGAGTTTACTCTCTCCAATTTCTGTTTTAACTTCTCTGTTTCAATATTCCAACAATTAACCATTTTTTAAATGTTGCAAAGTAGCGATGGAGTAATATACAGGATGGCAATCGACAGATTATAAGATCAAATGACCTGCAACAAAGTACAATCACGGCAGCAATATTAACTGGAACCATAAAAAAATCACTGTAATAGGTTAACATGAGACAGAATGAAATGAGGTCTTTGGGCCAGTGCTGAGTTCAACGATTCCCAGAGTTCTCCCAAACACTTCTCGGAATTACTCTACAGAGCTGTTCAGAGAAGTGCCTGAGAGAACTCTAGGAGACTTGAACAATTTATGACGATATCTGACATCTTCGCAGTTTACTCCATTCATCCCTCTACTACGTTTTATAATGGTAAATGCAGACTAAGGAATGTAATTTAAGTTGAAAGAAGGTAATGTAGGTGAGGCTCATGTCCGGCATATTCTACTTCGATTCGTGAGAATTTATTCGCAGAAAATCCATTAAGCTGAAATGATATGACGACCTCATGGTCTCCTTTCTATCGGCTTCTCGGTTATCAATTCCCTGCAATGATAAGTTTTATCATGAGATGTACAGCAAGATGCCTTTCTTACTTTTCCGCGAAAGATACTCTCATTTAGTCACGCGAAGATGCACCGATTGGTTCAAAAAAACTTGAGACGAGAACTGCCGTTCCGTTTTTAATGCAGATGGCCATGTGTGGAGATAAAGTTTAATTAAGTGTTAAAACGGAGATTACCTCCGCAACACAGTAAGTTATTGGATCAAGATGGCCCCTAGAGCGCTCGAACGATGGCTAGACATGAAATTAATTAGCGTGTTTTTCAAAGTTTAACTGCAGCTCAGAAAATATAGAGCTTCTTAATGATTCGGAAAAACAAGCACTCCTTTCCTATTATTAATCTACAGTAATTTATTGATATAAATAATTACTGTACATTAGTATTGTATGATAAATTTAGAATAATTTTTTAGAAAGTACCATAACTTAATTCTTTTTTAAATTATTTTTAAAGACTTACTCTATTGGTCTACAGGGCATTGGGTAGACGTTGATGGGTCCTGTGGTATGTTGTGGAGTTATCAGTTCAATTCTTCTCTAACAGTTATCAAAAAAAGAAATTATAAAATATTTTAGAAAGTTATTTTTATTTTCTTATAAAAAATTAATTTATATTAATTATTTATCATAACTTTTAATTGAAAAAAAAAATTAAATTTAAAATTGATTTTTTTAATAGTTAATATGTTGAAGGATTTAAGGGATACCTTCTTTAGAATTTGTATAATATATAATTAAAATGATGTTTGTAATTATAAAGTCTTTCTTATTTTTTTTATAAATAATTTTTTTATATTAATTATTTATTATTTTTTTTTCTTGCAATTTTGAAAAAATTAAAAAATTAAAATTGATTTTTAATAGTTAATAGTTAAAAAATATAAAAGATACATTCCTTAGAATTTGTATAAATATAATTAAAGTGAATGTTTATAATTTTAATTTAATTTTGTTAAATATAATTTTCATTTTTATATATTTTGTTGTTGTGTTAAAATGTGTTTTTTTAAATAAGATATGACATTTAAAATAGATATTATTTTCTTTAATAGAACCTTTTACAATATGAGAGTGATTTATAATTCAGATATTGTGTTTAACAAAACATTATTGTGAGGAAAGATATTTGGACAACTTAATATGAGGGATATGTGTAATTTCTTCCAATGTGTAACACAAGAAATTTAAGAATATAAATATTTCAACGTCCGTATTAGCCTTAATGAAAATGATTTTATATCAATTTTATCTGTATATATATTTACATAGAAAGTAAGTCAAAATAAACAATTTCTTATTCTATGAATAAGTTATTCCTTCATACACTTTGACGGTGATTTTGAAATCATTTCAGGGTTAATATTTACAGAAATATAAGAATAAGAATAGAATATTTCAATGATGATATTCATTTTACTTTTTTTTTTTTGAGAATTTCATCGATATGAATTTTTTTTGGAATGGAGTTTTTCCAATTTTAATTTAATTATCAATAATTACTATATGAATGCATTTAACCATAAATAATATCCATTAAACATTTTTAACATTGACAATAATTACAGGGTAATTATGTCATTTCTTCTTATATAATTATGAAAGAAGCATATGTTTCCTAAGTTGTATATTTATATATGGATAGTTTAACTGATAAGTGAAATGACTTTTTAATCCTTACAACTCAATTTGAGATAAATATGTAATTTAATCTTTTTAATGAAATTGATAAATTAAATTGCAAAAATATAATTATAACAAATAAAATATTTTAGTAGTATATATATATATATATATATATATATATATATATATATATATATATATATATATATATATATAGTATTAGTCACAGATGAAAATTTGATATTTATCTCAAAAGTAGTTACTCCTTTTTTTATATTTTCAATTAAATGCAGTTATTAAAAAAAATATGACATGAACAAGCATGATATAAAATAAGTTATGATTTTTTTGGGCATGTGGTATTGATAAAGCATTATATTAAACTAAAATTTGCAACAAAAACTATTTACTTAAAAATATTCATGGTTAATAATATTGTTACATATTCCATATATATATATGTTTAACTATGCTAATTTATTCCATAATTATTAATAATAGAAATTTAAAATGAAACAAAGATTTAGTTAAAAATATTTGAAAATAAATACTTTAATGCTTATCATAAGTTGATTCTTATATAGTTATGTCAACGATTCAATTAAATTTATATTACCCTACTAATTTTATTCAAATTTTATTTATCTCATATAAACTAAATTTTATTTTATATTTCTATCTATATTCAAATCACATACATTATATTTAGTTATATCTTTTCACATAATTTCCAATTATATTTATTATATTTATATTTTATTGTATATTATTTAATTTCATATTATTCAAATTCTAATATATTTCATTTTCAAATATTAATATATTCACTAAAATATTATTAAACCAATATAATTACTTTATCTTTTAAAAATTTATTTATTATTCTTACTCAAATGAAAACTATTATATTGTCTGTGGGGTCTTGGTTAAACGGTGATGAGACGGGCTATTATAGCACTCATCAGAGGTTCAATTGCCTTTTCCGATGGAGGTGATGTATCTGGACATGTCGATGAAAATGGAGTAAAAAAAAGAAGAGAAAAAAGTGAAAAATAAAAGGAACTACCAAACTTACCAAAAAAACAAAAAACTATTATATAAATATTATTTAAAATAATCCATCATGAAGTAATTTTATTTTTTAATAATAAATATGTGATGATCATGTATTCAATTTTATAATAAACATTATAGAATAAACCTTATAAATCTTGCATTGTTTTCAAGAAATGATAACCACACCAATATTATTTGGATACGAAAGTATATCGTATTATTATTATAAGGCTATATTTCCAATATATAAGGAGTCGTAAAAACTTTGTTTGTATCTTTATTCCAACATAATATAATTGGTTATAATATCAATGTCTAGTTTACTAGATTACATACCGCTTGACAGGTCGAAATTAATTATTTCTGATTATCTTTTTAAAATATTTTTTTTATTAATATAGGATAATAATAGTTTATTAAAAATATTGTTATAAATTATTTAGTTTTTTTTAAATGTGATTTCACTCAAAGATAGTTTAACCAAAAGGCGTTGAGAAAATTGAATCCTTTGAACTTGGGTTATTTAGTTATAAACCATAATCACATTAATTTTAACCAAAAGGGGTTGAGAAAATTGAATCCTTTGAACTTGGGTTATTTAGTTATAAACCATAATCACATTAATCTTTTAAATATAATTAATTATTTTTTGAAATGGTATAAATAATAAAATAAATATATTATATCATCATTGTAGAGAAATTACGTGCTCTGTTACGGTTTTGATTAGTAGCTTCTGAATTTTTTTTTACCAAGTGTTTTCTCTTTAAAACTGTATAGGTGTCTTACCCTTTGCTGGTATTGTGACAGGGGGTATGAGTTCTCAAGTCGATAGGGGAGAGATCCCCTCCTAACGCATCATCATAACGGGGGAATCAAGAAATCAACAAGGGGTCACGGCGTGAAACGGTTCAGAGGGAGGAGCCAAAGGGAAACTAGTCTTGGGTGCACAATGGACAGCCAGAATACACGGACAATGTCTACCGCGAGGAGTGAAAAAACCATGATTTGTGATCCCTAACAACACGTTGGGGGAACACCATAAATTTATGAAAGATCACACCTTGATCTATTAGTTTATTGGAATTTGGACCTCTGAGAGTGATCTCGTCAAATGGATGCAGCTAAAATTACATTTTGAAAGGGGTAGATATATCTGAAACTAGGAGCTAGGTATTTTTTCAGTGTCACTTTTATGAGTCTCAAAGATAAGAAGAGGCATTTTGGAAATGGGCCCTATTTCTTCTTCAATGCTGGACTCTTCATGCACCTTTGGGAAGGATGTTACAATCTAGATCAGGAAAAGTTCATGGCTGCTCTTGTTTGAGGTTGGTTGTTTTCTGACCCTGTAGATTTCTGGTATTTAGAAGCATTGGAAGGGATATGAAGCTCTATTACCAGTTTCGTGAAGGTAGTTGATTCAATAGGGTGAGGAAATTATACTTCATATGCCCAGATTTGCATTTATATTAATATAACCGAACCACTTTCAGAATTTATCGAGCTAGAGTATCAAGATGAAGTATGGAAAGAACCCCTGAAATACGAGAATATTCCATTTTGATGTAGGAAGTGCCATGAATATGGTCATTTGTATCAGGATTTCCCTCTCAATTAACCAAAATCAATGGAGTCCGAGAGCAATAAGGATCTTGTCAGGGCTCCGGAGGATTCAAAGTGTTTCCAAGAAGTTCAGAAAAAAAATAAAAATAAAATGCAAGAGCCACTCTGTCTATGGCTCAAATGCCACCAATCAAGGCACAAGGGAACTCTAATTGATATGAAATTTTGACGGAGGAAGGTGAAAGCCCTAGTGAACCTAAATATTTGGCTAGTAAAGAAGTTGACAGAGTCTCACCTAAGGTCTGTAATAAAACCAAGAGAAAAACTGATGAGGTCTGTAATAAAATCAAGAGAAAAACTCATGAGGAGTTGCTGGAAAACAAACCACCAGCGTAAATAAAGGATCAAGCTAATTTGGAGATTCATGGGTCGACAGAATATCTCAACATGGAAGAAGAAATACTTAAATGATTTTTGAACAAATGGGGGCATTTGGATGCAATATTATCCCAGAAGACTAAAAATATCTCTACTGAGACAATTTTCAACAATATAAAACTAAGCAAGGGACTAGTTTGTTGGACTAGTGAAAGCATTTCGGATCACAACCATGTCAAGTTTCAGATATGAATGTATGAGGAAAAGGAGGAAAAAGGGGGTTAAAAGAACTTACATGAATCCATTCATGTGTTTGGGGATCTATTGGTAAATTTGGGAAGGGTGGTACCATTTTTGGTGGTATTCCACCAAATCAATAAACCTTCTCAATGATCGTTATCTCCCATAATATGAGAGGTTTGAATAGTGAAGGAAAGGAATGGTACCTTAAGCATCATATCGAAATGCATAAGCTGAGTATCATGATAATCCAAGAACCAAAATCTCGGAGGAAAGATTAAACTAATTTGTGAGAACTTTCAAACACCAATACGAGGTGGTAGTGCACGATTCCAAAGTAAGTCAAACTGGACTCGCTATCCTATGGAACCCAACTGAGATAATCTTCGAGGATTGGGTTACTCTTTCTCGGATTCTTTCATGAAAAATCAAACACATAGGTACTCATGGCTAGGCCTTACTCAGATGATTATATGGTCCTAAAATTGAAGGAGAAAAATGGGTTTTCCTCCAGAATATAAGAAAACTCAAATGTTTTTATTCGAAATAGATTTGGGTTATTGGAAGAGAATTAAATATGATATATTTGATTTAATAAACGTAAGAGTGCAGGGATGCAATGAGGGAACTACAACTAGTGGATATGTCAACCAACAATGGAGTATACACCTGGAACAATAATTTTATGAAATAGCTCCCAAAATAGAAGAAAAGAGAGATCAACGCCTTAGAAATAAACCTGTTCAAGGGGGAAACCTCTTTTACATTACGTAAATGAACCATTCTTGGATGGTACAAATGACCAAACCTCCTTTCTATATATAGGAGTCCATAGGGTCACAATATAATCCTAGTTGAACTAACAATAATAATGTAAGGGCACAACAACAACAATAGTGGGATTTTATGGGGCACAATAATAACAATATGGGGACTATAGGGGTACAAAAATAACAATAAGGGGGCTACACTAACAACAATAAGTGAGTACACTAGTAATATAGGGACATAAAATGCCCTTCCCATTCAAAAAAGTCTTTTCCTCAACGCTTGAGTAGTTTTGGATGCTTCTGTATAAAATTAGCATCCTCCCATGTGGATTCTTTAGTGGGTAAGTTCTTACATCTTATGAGATACTATGAAATTGATCGATTTCATAGCTATCGAGTTGTTATTTCTATAATTGCTTCAAGTTACAATATGAGTTTTTCTTCCTCATCAAATTCTGGAAATATTGTTTGAACTGGAATTTTGTCACCTGTAACCTTCTTTAATCATGAAACATGGAAAACTTGGTGCACTCTGGAAGAAGCAGGAATATTCAATATGTATGCCATAGTACTAATATTTTGGAATACCTTGTAAGGACCATAGTACTCTGGCGATAATTTATTATCCTTATTAGCTTTTTGGAGGGACATTTTGTTGTATGGGTGTAGCCATAAAAATACCCAGTCTTCTACATCAAAACTTGTCTCGCTGTGATGTTGATCTGCTTGTTGTTTCATTCGATTCTGTACTAAATTTAGGTTGTCCTTTAATATTTTGAGAACTTGTTTTTGATGCTCGATGTTATCTTCCACTGCTTGAACCTTATAATTTTCTCTTAAATATGATGTGATGGATGGTGGATTATGTCCATAAAATGCCATAAATGAGGTCATTTTTGTTGTGGTATGGAAGGAAGTGTTATACCACCATTCAACCATAGGTACCACTTCACCCATTGTATTTTTTTATCAGATGAAAAACAACAAAGATATCCTTCCAAACATTTGTTCACTATATCAGTTTTCCCATTAGAGTGAGGATGGTAAGATGAGCTATAATCGAGTTGAGTACCCAAACAAGAAAATCATTACATCCAAAATTTTCCAATGAAAATGGGATCTCTGTTGCTTAAAATAATCTTTGGGTTTCCATGCAGCTTTTGAAATGTTTCTATAAATGCAGTAGAAATTGTACTTGCTTTAAATGGATGAGATAATGCACAAAAGTGTGCATATTTAGTAAGTCTATCAACTACCACCATGATGACACTGTTTCCTTTAGACTTAGGTAAACCTGTGACAAAATCCATTGAAAACTCCTCCCAATGTTGAATTGGAATGGGTAAAGGTTGTAGCAGACTTGGGGTCTTAATTGTCTCAACTTTATTTTGTTGGAGAACCAAATGTTTTGCCACAAAATTTTGAATTTCAGTTTTAAGGCCATCCCAAAAAAATATTTCTTCACCCTGTGCTAAGTTTTTAAAAATCCTAAGTGTCCTCCTAAGGGAGAGGTGTGCGATTCAAAAACAATATTTTATTTTAGTTGGGAATTATTACAAAGATATAAGCAAACTTTGTACAATAAGGAATCATTTGTCAAGCTAAATGTATCAGATGTATTGGGATCTTGCTACAAATTTTTAATGAGTGTCCACACTTCTTTGTCATTCTTCCATTCCTCCATTTCTTTGGTTATCCAATCTGGTTGGATAATAGAAATGGAAGAAAGAAATTCTTCCACCTCCTCATCCTTTCTTGAGAGTGCATCTACAACAACTTTTAGCTTTCCTTTTTTTTATATGATTTCAAGGTCATAACCCAACATCTTTGTGACTCATTTTTGTTGCTCTTCTAAAGATATTCTTTGTTCCAAAAGGTATTTAAGACTATCATGATCAGTTTTTACCTTAAAGTGTCTTCCCATTAGGTAAGGTTGCCATTTCTTTGGTGCATGTAGTATTTCCAACAATTCCTTCTCATAAATAGCTTTATGTAAATACTTTCCTTTGATTAGACGACTTTAAAAATAAATGTTTCTTCCTTCTTGCATTAAAACAACATCAATTCCATTTCTTGACACATCACATTCCACAATAAAGGTTTTTGTGAAGTCTGGCATAGCTAAGACTCGTGCTTGGCACATTGCCTCTTTAAGATATTAAAAGGCCTTATATTCTTCAAGATTCCATTAAAATGAATCTTTCTTCAATAATGTTGTTAGAGGTGCTACTATTCTGCCATAATTATTAACAAACTTGCGATAATACCCTGTTAACCTGAGAAAAACTCATAGTTGCTTTATGGTTATGGGGACTTTCCTTTCCTTAATGGCTTTAATTTTGTTAGGGTGTACCTTAACACCCTCCTAAGATACAACATGACCAAGATATTCTACCTCTTCTACTCCAAAGAAACATGTGGAGGTTTTTGCATATAATTGTTTCTCCTCCAATAATTTGAGCACCCTGTCAACATGTTCAACCCGATCCTTCCAAGATATCCTGTAGATTAGTATATCATCCAAAAATACTAACAAAAAATTTCTAAGGAAGGGTTTGAAAATGGAATTCATCAACCCTTGAAATGCAGAAGGTGTAATGGTAAGGCCAAAAGGCATGACCAAAAAATCATAATGACCCTCAGGAGTTCCAAATGATGTTTTCAGAATATCTTCAGTCTTCATTCTAATTTGATGATATTGTGAATATCCAACTTGGTAAAATAAAATTATCCATGTAATTCATGAAATAATTCATCAATCACAGGAATCAGAAATTTATCTTTAATAGTGATCTGATTTAGTTCCCTATAATCAAGAGACATACGCCATGATCCATCCTTCTTGTGAAACAATACTACTGGAGCAAAGAGAGAGCTTTCACTAGGTTGAATTATACCAGCCTCTAACATTTCTGGAATCATACATTCAATTTCGCTCTTTTGAACATAAGGATATCTGTAAGGCCTCATGTTTCTGTTTGGAGGAACACTTCCTTGAATCAAATGAATAGCATGATCATGATCGCAAATAGGTGGGAGTCCATTGGGAGTTTCAAAAAACTTGGAATGATTTTCCATGACTTTTTGGACATCTAGAGAAATAGATGATTTTGATGTTGGAACTTCTAGTCGGCATAATTTTGCAATTACGCCTCGTTGTTATTTATTTAGAATATTTGTCATAACATTAGAGATTATTATATTTCTCAGCTTCCGTGTGATACCCCATAATTCAACTTCATTTCGTTCAAAAAAAAATTCAAGAAAATTTCTTGAAAGTTAGAAGCTATCATCCCTAAATATTCTAACCATTGTGTTCCTAGTACAACATCATCACCTCCCATTGGAATGGAAAACATTGGACTATTCAATACATATTCCCCCATGGTTAACTTAATATTATGGCACTTTCTAGAGAAATTTAAAGTTCCTCCATTAGCAGCCATCACTTGAAACTCTCGTGCTAGGTATAGGAAGCAATTCAATTCCTTGGCTAACTTACAATGAGTAAAATTATGGGTACTACTCAAATCAATCAACACTTTTACATTTTTCTTCTTCATATTTCCTTCTTTCTTGAGAGTTTGAGAAGTGGTAGTTCCTGCCAATGCATTATAGGATATGGTCAGACTCATTTATTCCTTCTCTAGGGTTGGTTCTTCTTGTATATACTCTTCTTTTCAATTTTCTTGTTCATTTTCTTCCTCCTCTTCATAATCTATGTAAAATAATTTCTTCTTGGCACACCTAGACCTTTAGTGTCCTTTCTATCACAACTGTATAAAATCCCTTTTTCTCTTTTTTCTTCCAATTTTTGTGGTGTCAATCGAGTAGGTTGTGGAAGTGTAGGAATATCAACACTTCCGTCTTTATAGATGTGAGTGGCAGGCTACCTCATCGCCATAATTTTACTTTGAATTTTTCATTCCAACCTAAATGCCTTCTCCAATGAATCAAGTTCCGACAGGCGAACCTTATGGTTGATGTCATCATTTAAAGTTCCTATGAAGACATCAATAATGTGTTCCTCTCGAATATCAGTTACCCTTATATTGAATTTTTGAAAGTCCTCAATGTGCTTCACCATTGAACCCCTTTGTTTGAGATTTATCAATTGGATAAAGAAGGGTTGCTCTTTGTATCCTCATAATGTGCTATCATTTCCTCCATAAAAATTTACCAAGTGACAATTTTTTTATGAGAGAAAAGCCACCGAAACCATACAAATTTATTTTGTTCTAAATATAAAGTTGAAATGCATACCTTTTCTATTTTTTTCACATTATAGAGATAAAAATATTGCTCCATTTGTAGTATCCAAGTTACGTGATCCTTGTCATAAAACTTCCTCATATCGATCTTTGGAATATGGCGGGTCTTCAATCCAACATTAGAGTCTACGAAATCATGATTAAAATTTCTTTTTTTCTCATCAGCAGTTTCCTCTACTACCTTTTCACCTTTAGGAATAATTTATTGTATCAATTTTTTCAAACCTTCAAACCTTCCATGTCTGATTTTAGATCATTCTTCATGTCTTCCATGTTTCCTTTCACTTTTTCATCGAAATTAACCTCCATTTCATCCATATTAGCTTCCATTCCATCCATCTTAGCTTCCATGCCATTATTCAAACCATCCATCTTAGCTTCCATGCCTTTGTTCAAACCATCCATGTTAGCTTCCATTTCATTTTTTGTTGCTCTTTGCAAGAGAAAAATTTGTTGCACTTGGTCTTGTAATTTTTATATACCATGTTGCACTTCTTCCTCTTCATGAGTCATAGTAGATCCTTGTGAGGGCTTAATGGGTGTTGAATTATTTTTAGGGGCTATTTAGAACCCAATAATGATATATATACTTCAATATGCCATTGGAATCACTTCAAATTGTTTTTTCAAACAAGACTGATGCAATATTTTAAAACAAATGCACACATTTTTGTTGCTTTTGAGGAGTCGATATTGAAACGGATGTATCTCCGTAATTTATTCTTCCCAAGAATTTATCTTCGGTACTTTAGTCACCCTATGAATCTTATTTCCAATCCCATAGGTCCAACTAGATTTGGATTCTTCACGGAAAATTTATGCCCAATCTACCACAATGACCTAATTATGGAATGGTTCTGTAGGGAAAAATTGCACGGTTTTCCATGTGTCACTGTTTCGTCATTCGTCTCTAAAATTGATACGAATGAAATGATAGTTTGTTTACCTTCAGCCACGTTTCATGGAATTCCAATCCGATTCTCAGAGAGAAATTTAAGAGGATTTTCCTAAGGTCAGCTCTTTGAGATGAAATTCAGGAGCCTGCAAAAACCCTTACTTACACAGATCCTATCTTCGAAAATATTGTGAACCAATATCTGAATTTTTTACATGAAATTAATTAGGAATTCTTCGCAAATGGGGTTTTATTTTAGCTTTTGAACCTTTATAGAAAAAACATTATAGTGAAAATTCCATGATGACCTATTTGAAGTAGCGAAACCCTAGAATCCAAAGCTCTGATACCAAATATTATGAAACCAGCTCCCAAAATAGAAGGAAAGGGAGATCAAACCCTTATAAATCAACCACTTCTAGGAAAATACCTTCTTTACATTACAAAAGTGAATAATTCTTGGATGATAGAAATAAATAAAATTCCTTTCTATATATAGGAGTCCATAGGGTCACAATATAATCCTAACCGACCTAAACATAATAATGTAAGGACACAACAATAACAATAGTGGGCTTTTATGGGGCACAATATTAAGAATATGGGGACTACATCGGTATAAGGATAAAAATAAGGGGGCTACACTAACAACAATAAGGGAATACAGTAGTAATATAGGGACCTAAAAAATCATCATGGGGGTTCTCACCAGGTAGCATCGTACCTTGATAGGTTCTTGGTCTCTAAACATTTGATCAGTCGATATATTTTTCTTGAAGCACCCATCCTCCCTTGTACGAGATCAGAACATTGGCCAATTAGAATGGAGATTGATCTTAATGTGACCCCAATAATCAACCATTATGGTTCAAATATTTCTGGCTTAGGGATCCATCATTCATGCAGAAGGCAGAAAGATGGTAGAAAGGAAGCATAGTACAAGGTAGAAATCACATGCATAAGTTCCGACTTAAATTAAAAGATGTCAAAAATCATATTAAGCGTTGGAACCAGATGGACTTTGGTAACATCATGAAAGCTTAGAAACAACTTCAAGATAGAATGCAAGACATCCAACAAAGAATAATCATAGGATGACAATTCGAGAGTCTGGTGGAGGAAGAGGTCTGACTGGTGAATCAGATTGACGAGAGAACAAAATGGGAGAAAATTATGTGCAAAACATAAATATAGAATTCAATACCTTAGGGAGGTTGAAAGAACCACCTGTTTTTTCCAAAAATGAATGATCGAACATCATCAACATAACATAATATTCTCCCTTAAGGATTCCTCTAGGAACAAATTGGTTCAGCATGAAGATATGGAAGACCTAGCAGTGAATCTTTTTCACTCCATGGTTTCTGAACTATCCCATGAGAAAGAGGAAGTTATTTAAAGGATCACAAGACATATTCCTCATATTATAAACAAAGACCAAAATATGGCCCTCATGATAGTTGTAACTTTAGAGTAGATTGAGGATGTTGTCAAGGGGATGGAAAAGAATAAAATGCCTGGGTCAGATGGATTCATGATAGAATTTTTCCAAGCGATGTGATGATTCATAGGGAAAGTAATTCTTGAAGTGGTCAAGGAATATCTCTAAAATCAAAAGGAAAGCCCTGGTCTCAACTCAATTTTTATTTATTTATTTACCAAAATGTCCAAATCTAAATATCTATAAGGCTTTAGGCTCCTTTATCTATGTAATGTTATTTATAAGATCATTTTCACAATTATAGTCCAACTTATTAAGCCTATGATTCTATCACTTATCTCTCCTGAAAAAAAAATATTTGTTGAAGGAAAAAAAATCCTTGATGGTATAGTCACATCACAAGAATTGTTTCATTCTATGAAGCAACTTAAAATCCCTGGCATGTTTATCATAATAGATCTTTCGAAATCCTATGACCGCATTAGCTAGATCTACCTCCTCAGTATCCTAGAAGCATTAAATTTTTACAATGGTTGGATTTCCTAGATTTCCTCCCTTATCTCATTGTCTGTGTTTAGATCATGCTAAATGTATCCCTCACTAGAAATTTCAATCATTGTCGCGGCCTAAGGAAAGGTGACCCTATATACTTCTTTCTCTTCATCCTGGAAACTGAAGGTCTGGGTAGATGCCTGAAATATACTCCTCTATTTTCTAAAATAAGAGGCCTCTACTCTTGGGGTGTGACCTTCTGATTACCCAACAAAAATTTGAGGATGAAATCATGTTTTGTTGTCTAGACTCCCTAAGGGAAGTTATAAAAATAAATGACATAACCATGCATGATTTTATTTCATCCTCTGGAATTTTGGTAAAAAATGATAAATCAAACATCATATTTTTGAATACTCCAACAAATATTCAAACCTTCCTAGCTCGATCGCTTGGTTTTAGTAAGCATGCCTTGCATGTTAAGTATTTAGGCATGTCCCTAGTGATTAATTCCTTAAAAACTTCATGATGAAGACATATTTTCCAAAAAATTTAGATGAGACTCAGTGGCTAGGATTTTAGGGCTCTTAACTTGGCAGCTAATACTATCTTCCTAAAGGTTTTTCTCCAATCGACCCGTATTTATCATATTTTTTGTATGACCACTCCCAAATCTTCATGTATTCATATGACAAGGATTTTCAAACAAAAATTATGGGCAGGAGATCAAAAAGTCATGAAATGGGCTCAAGTGTTTTAGAAAAGCCTCACAAATCCAAAGAGGGTAGGAGGAATAGGTATTAGAGATCTATACACTCTCAATCAAGTCATGGGACCCAAACTATGGTGGCACTGGATAAAAGGAGGCCACGACTTATGGAAAATTATTTGCACCAGAAAATATGGTATGTCGTTACCCACAAAAGATATACTCAAGTAGCAGGATCCTCCAAAAGGATCCACAATATGGAATCTGGCATATGGAAACAAATACCTCATAGCCCAAAGTTTCTTCTTGGAAATCATAGATGGGAAAAAAATATTCTTCTAGAAATACTCATGGAAACAGAAGGAGAAATTGGTAAGTAGACAATATCTAGGAGACATATTTTTTTCACTGTCGGAATCATTAAATAATGGGTTAATTTTTGAAGGCCTCACAACCAAATTCAGGATGGAGACAATGGAAGGAGCACCAGGATTGGAAAAGTCCACGAGTTACTCAACAACGACATAATATGGATAAAGAACTTTAATTTATGAGAACTTCAAAATAGGAAGGATATGATATCCTGCATGTGAGCTATTCTACCAAAGGCACCTTCAACATCAAAGAGGCATCTTGATTGAAGACAAAAGATAATCAAAATATCTATAATTCCTTATGGAAAATGATATGGACAAGCCGGATATGGTTGAAAGTCACTTACTTCTTATGGTTGGTGTGATGAGGAAAAATATTTACATGGGAAAAAATAAAAAAAAGAGGGATTCAAGGTCCATCTCTCTATTTATTATGTGGTATACATAATATATATTTGGAGCACCTTTTGAACTCATTCCCCTTTTCAGATCAGAAGTGGAGACAACTCAATAACGTTTTTTCTTTCCTAGACAGATACCATCATAGTATCAAGGAATCTATAATTATCTGGAGGAAAGGCTTATTCTCAAGCTCAGTTCTCAATCGTGCTTGGGAGCTAGCCTACATGTTCATTCTCTAGGCTAACTAGAAATAAAGGAATAACATGACCTTTAAAGATGGTCATAAACCTTAGGAAGAAGTATTGAAAGGACTAACTGATAATATTAGAAAAATAATATTATCAGAGAAATGGCATCTAGATGATTTGCATGTTTCTCCTCATAAGGCTAGGATGCTCTCCCTTCTAAACCTTTCTCCTAGTATGATTGCTCCAAATTATTTGAAACTCATGGTGGCTCCTTCCTTGTCACGAAATCACTTCTCTTCTCCCCCAGGAGGCTTCACAAAGTTAAGTTTTTATGGTGCTTCCAGAGGAATCCCTGGAATTACTACTTTTGGAGGTCTTTCTTAGGATTAACGAAGGAGGACTAGATTCATACTTATGGCTGAATGCAGTTTCACAAGGAACAATGAGGAATAGTTAAATGCAGTGAAGAAAGGACTCATTATTGCTACAATAATAGACTACAAAAAATTTGTGTTAGAATTACATTTTGAAAGAGGTGATAGAGATTATTAAGAAATTAAACCATGGAACCAACTGAGAAAAGCTTTTTCACAGTTGGTGTATTGTGTAATGTACACCTCCCCTCACATCTAACTAGGTAACCATCCAACTAAGGTAAACATGAGTTTAACGAAGTAGATATCATACTCAACTTCCTTGGTGACTTTAAGGAAGTTGAATTGATGTGGAAAAACATAACATGGACTCCCTGCACCTTGCTACAGGACCCCCATAGGCAATCCCAATCATCAAACTAAATTTTCACATGGTCCTACTGACTTTTTCTTAAGAAAAGCCCCAGATGATACCTTGCCATATGCACAAGGGTGTGTCTAGGAGTAGCTGGATGCCCCCACAACATATTCATGTGTGCATCCAAGGACTAAATTTCCTAGACCTACGCCGTCATCCACATGATTTAAGGAACTTTTTAATCCCCAAATCCTAGACATTGCACAAAACTTCGAGTAGATTTGAAAATCCAGCAAACAGATTATGAAAATGTGAAAAAAAAAAAACTGACTCCAGGACTAGGCCTGACCATCCCCAATAGGGACAAAAATTCTGTCAAACACATGGGAAAAATGAAATCTACAGGTCTAGGATACAAGACAAAACATGAATGACTAAAAAATCTTATGAAACATTACAAGAAGGACCAACACCCTCTTCCTTGAAAATATATGAAATCAATAAGGCCTTGCATCCATTATCTTAACAATTAGATGTAAATACGTGAAATAACCATGATATGAACCAGTCATTTAAACATGCTTATAAAAATCATAAAAACATGGAAATAATAGTGATATAACAACCATTAAATCCACATATTAATAGGTATAAAAGCAAGATAACTTAGCTTTCCTTAAACATAGGAAATAACTAACCAGGTTCGAAACTTCCACATACCACCTGATCATAGCCATGGCTGAGCCAAATTTATCTTCACCCAGTCACCCCCATGCCATATTCGAAGCATGAATGTGGGATCTCATCAAAAATAAAATTTAAAAACAACCAATTGAATGGAGAGGGTAAACCAACTCCACCATCACCATACCATGATCACACCAAAATTAGTGCTTCAATCACAAAACCACACCGAATGTGGAATTCCATTTGGAATCCATCATTATCCCTGGGGAATTTTCTGTTTCCTTTTCCCTTAGTCTATACCGCAATCTAATATTAGATCACTATTCCCTAAACCGAGACACCACCCTAAGGCTTTACCATGCATCTCCCCAAAACGGGTCAAGGGATTCCTAGGCCTTTTGGATTTCTCCTTGAGACCACCTCCACCCTAGATTCTAAAATCCTTCTATCAATTTCAAAGCCCAAAACTGAGATAAAAATAACAACACACCATGACATCCAGAAAAAGGCAATGCAAGGCTAAAAACCACTGTTAAAACCCAACAAAACCATGCCACGGACAACAAGAGAACCAAATATCAACATGAATAAGTCATGCATGTCCAAACCAACTAGGGGATCACACATGCAATATGTTACCTATAAGTATTATTTCTAAATCTAGTACATCCTATTACTCCATACTTGATCCTTGCTTTTCATTCCTTTCCTTTTCCTTCCTGTGCTTTCTTGCCTCTTTCTTGGCTCAATGCCGAAATGCCCCAAGAAAAATATAGGTATCCAAGAGTATGTGAGGGAGAGAATAATGAGATAGATCTAAAAATAAACTCACAAAAGGTACCTACTGATCCTCAGTAGCCGTTTTATCAATGAAGCCTCTATTTGCTTCATTTTACCTTATTTTCCTTCTCACATGCAACTTGTGACCTTTCACCTTCCTTTTCTCCTCATTTCCATCATTTTCATAAAAAATGTTCCCAAAAATACTTTTTCCTCTTTAATGCCTTATCCATAACCACATCCAACTATTCCCACTAGTATATATCTTCCCAAAATTTAGCTTGGAATAAGTATCCCTTAACCATGGTATTATTTTTCCTTTTTTAACTTTTATTACATGAACTTTTTCTTTGGTCACTTAGAGAACCCTCCTCCTTGGGGAGCACCATCCTCTGTTTTAAACCACACCTGCACCTCGGAGAAACCACTGAAAATAAAACATAGTGCTCATGGAGCTTTATAACTTAGCTCAATATAGTATTCAAAATAAGTAACTTGCTCAAAACAAGAACCCATGATAGCATGACCATATAACATCCATACCACTTCTGGAGATTTATAACTTAGCTCATCATAATATTTACATACACCACTACAAGGAAAAGACCCTCTAGTGGAGGTTATAAAGGAGTTTTTTAGTGTTATAAAATTGGCTAAAATTGTCAGAAAAACATATGCCACCACATCCGTTTATGGTTACAGAGATTTTAGTGGAGCTTTTAATAGAAATTCAACACAACTAAAAAAAAATGGGCGACCGAAGGTTATTACTGATGTTTTTTTCATCGGTGCGCTAATCAGGACTTAACGCATTGGTGCGTACCTGTAGCCAGAGCTCTGGGGTGGTCGAAGGAGAATGCACCCAACCATTAAGGTACAAAACATCACCGGGCATAGTGTTGGTGATACAATGCACTGGGCCATTCTAATTGGTGTTGGGATTTGAGCAATGCCCATAGGTCATATCAATGTGCTAGTGCGCAGACTTGTAGAAATGCATTGGTGCGCCCTTTCACATAAATTCACTGAGATTTATAATTGGTATCAGTATTCATTTGCTGCAAATATGTCATACAAACGCATCGGTGTGTATAAACATATAAATGCCCCGGTGCTCAGTATGACACAAATGCACCGAAATTTATAATTGGTATCAGTATTCGTGTGGTGCCTATAGGTCGTCCAAATGCACCGGTGCGTATAGATACAAAAAGTTCCCGGTGCATAGTATCACACAAACGCACTGAGATCTATAATTGGTATCAATATTCGTGTGGTGCTAATAGGTCGTAAAAGGGCATTGATGCTTATATAGACATAAACGCACTGGAGCATCGTATTTCACAAACTCCTCGATATTTTTAATTGGTTTTGGTATTTGTGCGGTGCCCATAGGTCGTAAAAACACACCAGTGCGCTTAAGAATACAAGCACACCGGTATATGAATACACGTACCAATTTTCGTTTTGTATTTTTAGAAACATCAACCTATGACAGTGAAATTATTGTGATTGTTTTAAATTCATTACTAATCAAAAGTTGACACATCTTATAACAATACTAATATTAATTAAATTTTTATTAATGCATTTGAATGTGAAGTTTCGATTAATTTGTTATATCATATCATAATTATTATGGGTTTTTAAAATTCATTATTCATCAAAAGTCGACGCATATATATCTTATAACAATATTCAAATGAATTAAATTTTTATTAGTGAATTTGAGAACGAGAATGGAGAACAAAATAGCGACAATAGAGATTTCAATAGAATAAATTAAAAAAAAATTGTTATATATATATATATATATATCTATATATATATATATATATATATATGAATAAGACATTCTTTTTCATACAAAATGGGACAGTTATTGGTATCCCTTTATCTTTCAATTGGTACACTATGTCCATTACATTAAAGAAAATGTCTGATTTCACAGACATTTTTCAAAAAATGCAACGCCTTGCTTTGATATCTAAACATAGTGATCATCATTCTTTGCTTGAACTGTTTTCACTGCCAGAGCTGCTTCCATGACTTGGGTTATTTTCAGGAATGTTTTGTTCACGGTGTTGATTGTTTTCTTCTTCTTCAACTTCCATCTACAAACATAAAAGTAAACTATAATTAGTGTATATACATTGGTGAGAATAATGAAAATTTCAATATTAAATCATATACATCAATGTAAATCGAAAAGAAATTACGTACCAATGCAACAATTGACTCATAAAGTATACACATTCTTTCAAACCATGTAACATGCCATCTTTCAGGATTTTATCTGTTGGTGCAGTGCCATACTTTATTTCCTACAAGTTTTATACCCCATAACAAATCATATATTTAATATAAAAGATTTATTTTTTTCTGTTAATTATAGACGGAGGTAAGTAAAACAAGATCTATAAATTCTTACAAATTCCACAATTAAGTTCTGATATGTGAGCATATACTCACAACCCATATTTAACCCAATTTCAATCAATTCTTCTGATGGTTATTCTTTGTATGTTAGCACCTGTTTGAAGACATTCAATGATGATTTTTCTAAAAAACTTTAAAAATACAAAATTTAAATCTACTTAAGTCGTTATAAGGAAGTAACAATTACTCACAAACTTAGATATCGATCCTTTTCTTCCTTGTCGTCGTGTTTTATGTGCTAAATGGGTTCCATTTTCTTTTCTTTTCTGTAGAAAATACTTGAAAATTAATATTTAATGATAAATTGTTTATTTATTGTACCTAATGATCGAAAAATTTAATGATTACATATTACATTTGAAGCACTTTGTTGTTGAGATGGCTCCTCCCACGATGCAATTTTGTCCATTTCTTTGACTATCTCCTTGTACACCTTTTTGGACATTCCTACTGGCATATTTTTGATATCAACTCGTTCATCTTTTGAGATTTTCATAATCTTCTTGAAAATGTAACATGACATTAAACTATTTAATTTTTATATTGATATATGAAAACTAAGTATAACAAAAGTGATATTCATAAATAATTCTAGACAAACATCTAAAGGAATATTACTTTTTCATTTCTTCTTTTTTGTTGTTGTACGTTTTTGCTATTAAAAGTATGACATGTCTCATTGACCAATTCTCTGGAAACTCTTCCTGTAGTTTAGATAAAATTTTGTTCTTGGAATCATTGAATTGGTTTTTGTAATGTAAGTGGAAATAATGTCTATACATTCGTTCCACTAGATACCTTAAACTTTTGTAAAATTTTCCCCCCCTTTCGTTAACCTCCAACAACACTCCAAATGAGCTAAGGAGCAATTTATTTTCATTTGCATGTTCTATTTTTTTTGTTTTCTTAGAACAACATTTCTTTTCTGATTTTTTGGTCCCTATAGAACATTAAACAAATGTGAATTAATAGACTATGTCACACATGTTATGTAATAATTTTAATTATATTATTAAGGAAAACTAAAAAAAGAAACTCATATTAGATCGATAGTATTTTTTAATTCACTTGATTCATCATTTTGCAATTTTTCCATCAAACTTTTACGCTCTTTTGATCATAGATCATAAATAATCTTATCAAGATTTGTCATTTTGTGGCTCTGCATGATACACAGTAAACGATACATATTATTTAAACTTACATATAGTTGAAAAATAATATTTTTTGTAAAAAATTTACAAAGAACTTGCCTTTTTTGCTTTTCTTGATGTGTTATTAGTATTTTTGTTACTTGATCTCTTGTTAGTCATTTCTTTATCAATCTCAAATCTGTACCAAGTCATTCATTAATATATTTATAACTATATTATCAACTTTTCAAGTAAAAAAAATCTCATGAACCGGTGCGCCATTGATGGTGTACGCACTGACGCCGATGCGTGGATGTCTTACAAACACACCGCACAAATAGTATAATAGACCAAATAGTCCTCTATGTCAACGAGGTGCACCAGTGCATTTCAAGTCAATCACCAACCGGTTAACCATGATAAAATAATAAAAATCATCCAGTGTTAATTTTTGTAGCATAAACTGATGCCATGTTTTACATATGGCGCACCGATATAAAGAAAAATATAATAATTTTTTATCACATCACTTATGCGGTACACTTGTACAATACAGAGCACCAATGCGCTATGTTATGCCAAGAGCACCGATAAAGAAATTTTTTTTTTTTAATTCATGCAAAGGCCCACATGGATTGGGATCCGACTATGATAATCGTTGCATCGGTTGGATGTTTTAGGTCTATATTTAGCAATAAAAATCCTATAAATATAAATTGAAAAGCCCTAATTCTGAAATCAAAGAAAGAGGGAGAAGAAAGGGAAGAAACGAAAAGAATGTAAGGTTTGTATTTTTTGAAAGTTCTTTTTTTTGTGAAATAGAATGTTCGTGGTGTCCCATAATGAAATAGCTCACCGGCTACATATTTTACAAATGGCGCACTAAGAAATTTTTTTTTTTCTAATTTTTTATCACAGTACTTGCACGGTGCGCTGAGATAATAAAGCGCACCTGTGTGCTCTGGTACACAAGGTGCACCACAAATTTTTATTTTTATTTTCTTATTTATGCAAGGGCCGACATGGATTGGGATCCGACTATGAAGGTCCTCCCATGGATTGGATGTCTTAGGCTTATATTTAGTAATACAAATCTTATAAATATAAATTGAAAAGCCCTAATTCTGAAATCACAGAAAGAGGGAGAAGAAAGGGCGGAAACAAGAAAAATGTAGGGTTTGTTTTTAAAATGGTTTTTTTAATAAAACAACACGTTTGCAGTGTGCAATAGTGAAATAGTGCATCGGTAGCATATGTTACATATGGCACACTGATAAAAACATTTTATTTTTTTAATCTTTTATCACTCTACTTTCATGGTGCACCTGTATAACAGAGCGCTCTGGTGCGCTATGTTATGTAGAGCACACCGATGAAAAAAAAATTGTTTTTTTCTTAGATTGACGCAAGGGCCAACATGGATTGGGATCTGACTATACATGTCATCCCATGGGTTGGATGTCTTATGACTATACAAACCCTACAAATATAAATTGGAAAGCCCTAATTTTGAAATTATAGAAAGAGGGAGAAGAAAGGGCAGAAACAAAAAAGATCTAGGGTTTTGTTTCTAAAAATGGATTTTTTATTTTATTTTATTTCTGAAAACTATAGAAAAGGTAAAAAAACTACAGAGAAAAGTAAAAAAAAACAATAAACTTTGATTTTTTTATTTTACTTCATAAAAAAAGTATAGAAAAAGTAAAAAAAAAAAAACAATAGTCTTTGATTTTTTTCTTTTACTACATTAAAAAAACTGCAGAAAAAACTACAAAAAAACAATAAACTTTACTCACGTCGTTTGAAATTCTATGGTACAAGGTTTGAATCACTAGAGTTTTGGAATTATGATTTTCTGAATACTTCTATTCGAATGTATTTCCCTGCTCCACTGTGCTCTCATGATCTGTTTTCTCCAGGTATCTATTTTGCAAATCTCTTGCAGAAAATATTTGCAAAAATAGTGAAATAATGAAAAGTGTTTAGTATTTAAAGAAATGTTTTATGAAATTAGATTTTTGAAAATATTCTGCCACCCATTTTTCAATTTACCACATTTTTTTCACTTAAGAAAATAAGGTTGCACTCTTTTTATCTGCAATTATTTGTTTACCGATGCATCCTTTAATTGAACTGCATCGGTGCATCGGGTTATAAAACGACACTCGTGCGCAATACAAAAAAATGCACTCGTGTGGTTATCTGTACATTACGCACCGAAATTACATTTAGGTTTGTGCACCAAAATTTATTGTTGTTTTTCTCAAATGTAGGGAGAAAATATCAAATATTATATGGAATGGACAATTCTTCAAAATCTAGCTTGTTCCATAATATTTCTCAAATTACATCATGGAGTTCTCCCTATCCATATGGAGACGTAATATTTACTTCAGATTTGCTTTATTTTTTCACTATCTAATTGAATTTATGCTTTTTATCCATGCAATAAATCATGCACAAATTAATTAAATTTATAATGTATACAAATTTGTAGGTTCATGCAGATTCAACATCGAGTTTAGATGAACAAAATACTTAAACTACTAAAAAACGTCGAAAGTTATTATCAGGAGCTTCATATTGCAAGGCGCATTTTGTAGATGAAAATGGACAGCCACTTCACCCTGCCAATTGTAACAATATTGTATCTTCTAGCCACAATACCGGGACAATGATGGTAATTATAATTATCATTGTTTGGTATATATATTGATTAATATGTAATTATTTCAACGTCAAACCAATTTATAATCATGCAATATTGTCAACGTGGTTGCTAGTTGATATCATATATTTTATACTAATCATGTTCAATTTTCTCTTTTTTTAATTATTAGGATTCTAGTGATGATGAACGACCTACCTACCATCTTCCGTTTCACCCCACGACAATGTAAAATTGAGAGAAGACTGAATTAAGAGAAAAAATCGGAGAGGAACGATACCAAGAATGTTTGAATCAACCACCGATTCAATTCTTGCTACATCCAGATTCACCAATTAGGAATGACTACAACAATAGTAGTTCTTCACAAGCTAGAAATGGAGGCAATAAAATAGAGGTTGGTATGGATGATTACTTAGGGCATATGACTACCATGGAGACAATGTTGTTAGATGCATTCCAAAATGATGATCAACTAGAAGATGATGCTCATATCGCTGACACGTTTCTCAAAAGCCTTAAATTTGCTTCCACCACCCCTCTCTTTGGACCTAGCAGTCAGTCAAAGTCTACCTAGTTGGGGACAATGATGTTACTGTACAACTTGAAAGAAATTTTTGGCTTGTCAAATGCATTTTTCTCGGAAATTTTGAGGTAAGTTACCATAAAGTACTCCCCTTATATAAATTTGAAATATAATCAATACACTAAAATGAACATTACAATTGGTAAATTTTAAGAACGTTAATAATTATATCGACATTAATGTAAATTTATTAACATATTTTCCATGATCACCAACTACAGTTTATTCAAAGATAAGGTTCTTCTGAGTGATAATATCTTGCCCGATAGTTGCGAAGAGGCAAAGAAATTGTTGAAAATGTTGGGTGTTGATTACATATCATATCATGCATGTCCAAATGATTATATTCTATATAGAGGAGAATATGAAGATAAAGAGATGTGTTAAAAATTTGGGCATGACAGGTATGATAAATAAAAAAAGAAGGGTAAATCACATACTGGTCTTCCTTTTAAGATATTGAGGCACATGCCTATAATCCCAAGGATTCAAAGGCTCTTTTGTTGCAAAGAATTAGATATGTTGCAGGGATGGCATGCCTCACACAGAAGTGAGTTGGGAGTTATTCGAATCCAAATTGATTCAATAGACATGAAGCGTATAGAGGATACATGGCCCAAAAATTTCAAGGATGAAGTATGAAGTCTACGAATTAGCATAGCCATGAATGGCATCAACCCATATTCCCTCTAGAACACCAAATATTCTGTTTGGCCTATAGTAGTGATCAACAATAATATCCCCCCATGGTTTTCTGTGAAGAATGAACATCTTATGTTAGCTCTCATAGTCCCTGGTAGAAGACAAGTGAAGAATATGGATGTCTACTTACAACCATGGGTAGATGAATTGAAGAAATTATGGGATGTGATAAATTTATACGATGCATCAAGACTCATCGCAGCAGACAGGAGTTTTATGTTGTATGGCATATGTGCTTAGATGACACATGATTATCCAGGCTTAGGAGTTTGGTCTGGTAAATTACATGTTTAATTTATTGATTTGTTTATATATGAAACAATATTCTTTCACATATTAGTTATTTATTTCGTTTTAATATTTGTTATTATCTTCATGATATTCTTTAACGTGTGATGCATATTAATTAATGTATACAAATATAATCTTGTGGGTCTTGTAACAAAAGGGTATTTTGGATGTAAATGTTGTGGACCTTCTCTGAAAACTAGATGGCCTAAGGACCTACGAAAGCCAGTGTATGATTGCTCCAGGGTATTCCTACCAGAAGAAAACCCTTACAGAAGAGAAGAATTTGCTTTCAATAGTAAACGAGAGAGAACCCAAAGGCCTCCAATAATGACACCAGCTTAATGGCTTAGAGAATATGAGAAAGAGAAGGAGAAGGAGTTCATAGAAATGTTTGATTCAAATGGGGAGCCTATGTTTGATGATCTATATTTCTTCGACACCTATGTTGAGAAATTTCCCATTGGGATGAAAAGGAAATCTACCTTTTATGACCTCCCATATTGGGAGTATCTTAAGATTGCCCACTTATTATATCCCATGCAGATATTTAAAAATGTTTCATCTTCTTTATGGAGGCACATATCATCAAAACAAAGTGACACATTGGCTATTAGGAAAGATCTTATTACTTCAAAAACTAAAAAGAAACATTGGCCATGGCGATTAGAAAGTACGGGATCAGAGGAAGGCGTTGGTCCCTCTAATTCATGGTTTTTCAAAGAAGGTGATGTCCCATCAATTTTAAAAAAATATGATATATCTTTGGCAAAGGAAGTTAGAATGGCTGTCAAGGTGCCAACTTCATATAGGTATTCACTATGGTGCTGCCTCACCGTGGATGACCATTTTTCGGGGTTGAAATCTCATGACCATTTGAATCTCCTAAAAGTACATATAATTTCAAAAGCATCATTTTATTATTTTTTATATTAATAAATTTTATCCCATGCGGGAATCATAAAACGTAACTAATTTTGTATATTATTGCACGTGTTTATAACTTTGCAGTATCATTATCCTTTGTTCGTGCGTGGGTGTGTGAAACATGAATTCCCTCAAGACCTAAGACGTGTCATATGAAAATTATCTACATTTGTACGTTGGATGACATCAAAGGATATTCATGTGGCTAGAATTCCATGGTGGCATCAAGAGATAGTTGAGATTGTTTTTATGTTTGAGAAGGAACTTCCAACGAGTTTCATGTACTTACAAGTTCATTTTCTAATCCACCTAGTGGATGAGGTTATATTAGTTGGGGTTGTTTCTTGTCATTGGATGTTCTTCTTAGAGAGGTACCTGAATAAATTGAAAGGTTTTGTTCAACAAAGGGACATATCAATGAGTCTTTGTATTATGCCAGTGAATACATCAAGCAGATCGACAACAGACCAGTTGTGGTGATTTGGGATGATGAAATGGATGAAGACAAAAGAGAAGGAGAGTTGCTCCAAACGAGAGGAAAAAAGCGCTTGATAAAGAGTAAGCGACTTATAATTTTTAAAATCTACAAAAAGTAATTAATATTCATGTTGAACTTCGATATAATGTATATTTTGATCTCTAAGTACTATATAATGTTTTTTTGATTTCATGAGCGAATGCAGAAATTGAAGCAATCAATAAATTTTTTCTTTACAATTCTGAAGCGACACAACCGTGGGTCGCATTTTAAAAACAAAATAGGGTGAAATGGGATAGTGACAGGAAATAATTCAAATGGTTGAATGGCATAAGTGTGCCTTATCCTGATCATTTAAGAGAAAATATGCCAAAAATATGCCCCAATAGTTGGGTTGCTAACCAAGTTAGAGAGAAATACGGTGCTACTAGTCGTTACCCGCTTGCTGAAGAGGATGCGCTAAACGTAGGGATTGGGTGCAACAACTCGGTAATAATATTTTTTATTTATATGTAAATTTGAAAATCATATTAAGACATCTACATTTCATATTTTAAATATTCGATTTTTATTTATAAGACACATGACGCTATGATTTTTTTAAATTTTTTATAATAGGTGCATTTTTTCCCATCTATGTGGGCATATGGACACCATTTTTCCACAGAAAATGCCGATACTGGAAACAACACACAAGAATGTGGAGTGGAAGTTGAGTTCGATCAATCTAGTCGATCC
>CM076579.1:1665061063-1665308563 GCA_034641835.2 Pinus albicaulis
ATGGAATAGCAAAGCAAATAAAGGATTGAACAACAATTCTGAAATAGAACAGCAAGTCTAAAATGGAACAGCAATTGAATAACTAAGTCCCGCAGGTTGTAACCAAACTTAATCTATTAACTCAAATGCATTCTTTGCAATCAAATAACATTCTTTCACTCTAAAAGCAATTCACACAAATCACACTAATGGAACAGCAATAACTATTAATGAATTATGGAACAGTACTGATAAATCAGAAACGCGCACAACACGAACGTTTAGTATAACAGCTCTGTAACAAAACAGTAAGAACATGCAATTAACTCTTGAAAGGATTAATAACTTGATGCGGAGTCAACACACGATTCTATCTGTAAAAAACCTCAATGATTCAATCTTTAACAAAGCATGTAATATGAACTTATAAAGCATATCAAATTACCAAATAACAATGATAAACAAACCACACAAAAGTCAAGTCGTAATGGTACAGAAGCAAGTGTCCTTCGGGGCCGGGCCCTTAGCCTCCAAGGATACACCGCTTTAAGTTAATCCAGACGCAGAGATGAAATAATCACCAAGCTTTTATTAATGCATCGGTCAAAAATACATTGAACCAGTTCTCAACGAGACTCAATAATCAAAGTTGATGTTTTACAGAAAATTACATAAAAGCGTATCCTATCTATCAAGCTAACAGTGTTGTCCCTTTATATAAAGGTGATGGCGGAGATGTCCAAGTAACATGATAAATAAAGCAGCGATCCCTCAGGATCGAAGATCCTGAGGGATTCGCCAAACTGTTAATTCTTCATCCTTTCCTTTCTTTGGCGCCGAGCTGGTGTCTTCTCCTTCTTTTCCGAGCCGATTTGCTGTAATCTATTTAGCCTTGTTTGCATTCGGTTCTCGTTCAGAGGGACAGCAGTTATCTCGACTTTGTCCTTTCCTTTGGAACGGAAATTCCTCGTTTTCTCCTTTTCCTGTACAGAAAATAACCATTATCAGTGGCTAAGTCTTGCATATCAATTCTCACATGTTTTGTTATGGTTCCTTATTACTTTCCAAATTCATGATACAAAAAGGTTCACAAATTCTATTAAAAAGCCACTGAAATAGTCATCAAAAGCATACCTAGATCCTCGAAAGCACGATCACATTTGTCTGTCCAAAGAAAATCAACGTTACCAGTCAGTGCATATAAAGGAGCAGCAATGTGTGAATAATGCTCTATAAATCGTCTATAATAACTTGAAAATCCAAGAAAACTGCGTACCTCTGTTTGAGTAGTAGGAGTGGGAATAAGCAAAAGTATTTGGATTTTGGCCGGGTCTATTTGAATGCCGGCTGCTGAGACATAGTGTCCTAGGATAAGTCCTTCAGTCATCATCAAGAAACATTTTTCGTTGCTTAAGCAAAGCCTGGTAACAATGCAGCGTTGTAGGACTTTTTCTAGGGTGTCTAGAGCTGGATCAAAATCATATCCATATGGTGTAAAGTCATCCATGTAAACTTCAAGTCCATCATTGATTAAATCTGCAAAAATACTAAGGATAGCCCTCTGAAATGTGGCAGGAGCATTACATAAGCCAAAAGGTAAAACTCGATAGGCAAATGTTCCCCAGGGGCAATTAAAGGTAGTTTTATCCTGGTCTTCAGGGGCAATCTGTATCTGATTGTATCCACTGAAGCCATCCAGGAAAGAAAAGAACTTCTTCCCTGCTAAAGTGTCCAATACTTGATCTATGAAAGGGAGAGGAAAATGATCTTTCTGTGTTGCCTTGTTAAGTTCCCTATAATCCACACAAATTCTCCATTTCCCATTCTTTTTTGGTACCACCACAAGCGGAGAGACCCATTTACTATCAGAAATAGGATAGATAAAGTTGACATCTAAAAGTTTTTGAAGTTCAGCTTTTACCACATCCTTTAGATGAGGATTAAGTCTCCTTTGCGGCTGACAAACAGGTCTGGCATCCTTTTCTGTGTAAATGTGGTGTGTACATAACTGAGGGTCAATTCCTTTCATGTCAGGGTAGTCCCATGCAAATGCTTCTTGATATTTTGTTAACAGATGGATGAGCTTTGTTTCTTGTTCAGGTGTGAGATTAGCATTGATGTTTAAAGTTTTCCCCGGTGCAATTTCCACAGTTTTACTATTTACAACAGAAGTAACAGGTATTGTTTGGTCATGAATATCTTTCAGGGGATCTTCTTCCAATTCATTATCAAATGCTGCTTCTATCATGTGACACTGTGTGCGAGGTTCATTTTGAGTAATGAAATTATTAATGGCATCGTCTTCTGTTTGATCTTTGAAATCGAGTGCCTCTTGTATAGTTAATGGAGATCTGATGTTATCAGTAAGATATGATACAGGGTGCTTATTAGTTTTAATCATTGTGACACTTGGCTGCGCTGGAGGATATAGAACTAAATTTTTTCTATTTGGTCCTCTGGTTATGGTCATATTTCCCTGCCAACAGCCAATGTAGGCATCGGCAGTAGCGAGCCAAGGTCTACCTAAGATTAGCGGGTGTCCATCAAGTCGGGTTTTTGGATTAATTATCAGGAAATCGGTTGGATACTCCCAGGATTCTACGGAGACCATGACATCATGTAGAGTGCCCTCTGGTCTAACCACAAATCGGTCAGCCAATTCTAACAGAGTAGAGGTGGGTTCTACAGATGTAATGCCGAGCTTTTGGCAAGTTGTGGTTGTTAAAATATTAATTGCAGCCCCTAGATCGACTAAGGCATTAGACAGGGTCTGACCATAAATTTGAACAGTTATAATTGGGTTCCCGGGGTCTTCATATTTAAGGGGTGTTTCTCTTCCAGACAATAGATCAGATAAGGTTCCGACTACTTGGACTCTTGGATTATTTGTTATATTCCTCCTTGGTTTCTTTATGCACAATTCTTTTATAGTTTTGGCGTATATGGGAATGTCTTGAATGGCTTGGAGGAATGGAATCTTTATGTACAGGTTTTGTAATTCTCCCAGAATGTCAAAGTCCGGATATTGTATGGATCGCGGTATGGCTAATCGTTCTGGGAACGGAGGAGAGGATGTGGTTGCTTGATTATGAGTTTGTTGCTTATTTACATCCTCTTGTTGTGACTGATGTTCTCTGGGTAACTGATCTTCAATATGAACTGTTTTATCTCCCTCAGTTTCAATTATACGTCTAGATCTTAACTGAAGGTCACTGCACTCCCTCAAGTTGGGTCCTAGTTCTGGTGATTCTATGATTTGAATAGATTGGACCTGTCTGTTGTTTGGATTGGGGTCAGGTTGGGCTGGGAGTTGCGGCCTCAAGTTAGACTGGGGATTTTGTTGTAGAGCTGGCAAAGTAGGTTGAGGGAGCGGAATAGTTCCAGCTGGGTGGTACATCGGTCTTTGCCAGCTTGTCTGCCAGGGTGAACTTTGTGAAGTAGAGGGAGTCCATTGTGAAGGATACGGGCCATTTTGCCAATATGGTGGAGTGTAAGGGAAATTCGGCCAACTGGTTTGGCTTGTTTGATTCAGCCATGGATTTGAAGAAGGAAATGATTGTGGTGACCAGTTTGTAAATGGGGTTTGAGATTGATTTTGCCACATACCATATTGTTGAGCATTATACTGTGGGTTTTGAAAGAAAGAGGTTGGGTCCGAAAACATACCAGGTTGTCTTGGCTGCCACGGGCGGCGCTGGTTGATCGAATTCACCGATTCTGGTTCTTCTTCTGCTTCCTTATATACCGCTTTCAATCCAGGAAGTGAGGGGCAACTCTCCGTAAGGTGATCTTTTGTACAGATGGCGCATGTTTGGACTTTATCCAGTGGACATTCCTTGTGGCTATGTTTTTTTCTGCATCGGGGGCAGAAGATTGCCAAATTCTGTTCTGCCTCCAACTGCTTCTGTTTAGCCCGCACAATATCAAGTTGTGTAGTTAGTGTCCCCATAATATCAGTTTTAAAATTTTCTAATAAATTTCCAATTTCTGCACGTGTTACTCCTTCTGCTGATACTTTGTTATCTCTTGCAAACCGATCATATTCTGTCGGTTTTATTCTTGTGCTGCCTCTCGAACTCCTGATACACAAATCAAGGATGTCAGTAAAATTTTCTTGATAAATATCCCCTTTGCCCATAATGTTTAATGTTTCAATCCATTGTTCCTTCATGCCCCTCATTAATGCAGTTTTTAACACATTATCAGGTAAAGGTAGCGATGCATAAGGAGATCTTTGTAAATTATACTGAAAACGTTCCACATACTCTTCTAATGTTTCATTTGGTCTGGCTGTCATTTGAAATATTTCTTCTTTTAATTCTCTAGACCTACAATAATCCTGGTATTTCTTTAAGAAGGATTCTTTCATTTGATCCCAATTGTTGATAACCCCGCCACCTAGCCCCATAAACCATCTTAAAGCAACCCATTTTAATGTAGAGGGGAATAATTTCAATTTTTGGGGATCGGTGGTGTAATCGTACCCCCGACATAACACATCGAATTCGAATAGGAATGCATCCGGATCTTCCGATGTGAGTCCGTGAAATGTAGGGATATGCTGAAGAGGGATAGCTTTCATGGGTGCATTTGCTACAGAATCCACTATAGGATATTGTAATGTAGAGGTTTGAGTGTTTGGCTGGTTTTGAGCGTTTGGTTGGTTTTGAGCCATGGGATCGAATATATGCCAGTAACCTTCTGGGATGTCTAAGAGGGTATTCCTAGGTTGAGTGGGAACGGTTTTGACAGGGATCTTTTTAATAGCACTTCCTTTATCTGGAATAATGGGAATACCAGGTGTTTGAGGAGATTGAATCTCTTCAACAATGACTTTCGCAGCACTCCCCTTATCTGGGCTATCTAATGGCTGATTTGTTTCAAGAGGAGATTTTGGTTCCTCGGTTTCCCCTGTTTCTCCTTCTCCTTCACAAAAGTTGCTAGAGTTCCCGTCCTGCAATAATTCTGGAGTGGAATTTTCAACTTCTTGAAAGTCCTGCTCCTCAGTTTGACTATGCACCTCAGCACAGGCTACAGATGGTGATCCTGTGGCCTGAAGGGAACTAGTAGGCGGTTTAGAAGTGTTTTTCTTGAAGCCTACCGATGGCTGAGACTCTGTTTTCTTATAGATTTCGTCTATGAAGGTCGTTCGGCCAAGGGTCACCGGCCCCTTAGCTTTTTCAGTTTTGGATGGGGGTTTGATATTCTTTTCTGGTCTTTTCTGCTTAGTCATGCACTCAAAAATAAACTACCAACTTCTATTCAAACAAGCAAAAACAAATCTGTTAGGAAAGCGGATAGTGAGCAGGTCTTTTACATGCTCTGCACGTAGGTTCTTACCTTCCGTTTTTAGGATCCAACTCCTCCCTAGCAGGCTTGTACACTACTCCGAAAAAGACAAATGGCTACACTCTTTCCCCGGCAACGGCGCCAAAATGTGGAGCTATAAAAAGGGTCTCTTTCACCTCTAATTACCTCACATTAATATGTCAACCCGAGAGCGTTTTGTCATTACAAAGAGTGACTCAATCCGAGGCTCATTTTTCAGAGTAATGCTAGTAGTACAGTGCTTAAGAAATACAAGAGTAAACGGATGCTTAACTGAAATTAAATTACTTTAAAGAAATAAATCACACACTCAGAAAACTCAACAACTTATCAGTCAAGGGTTCGGCAATGATAACCCATCCCTTCGGAAACTGATGGAAAAGGAACTAAAGCATAGATCACGAGCTTGGGAGCTAGACAGTGACTGCCAATGCTCACTACAGCCTTGGATCATCTATCACACCAAATCATCAACTGCAGATAAATAGAACAGCAAAGTAAATAAAGGATTAAACAGCAATTCTGGAATGGAACAACAACTCTGAAATGGAACAGCAATTGAATAACTAAGTCCCGCGGGTTATAACCAAACTCAATCTATACACTCCTTGCAATCAAAGAACATTCTATTACTCTAAAGGCGATTCACACAGATCATAGTAATGGAACAGCAATAACAACAAGTGAATTAGAGAACAGTACTGATAGATTAGGAACGCATACCACACGAACGTTTAATACAACAGCTCTGTAATATAACAGTAAGAATATGCGATTAACTCTTAAACGGATAAATAACTTGATGCAGAGTTAACATACAATTCTATCTGTGGAAACCTCAATGATTCAAGTGTGAACAGAGCATATAATATGAACTTGTAAAACGTATCAAATTATCAAATAACAATAAACAAACCACACAGAAGTGAAGTCGTAATGGTACAGAAGCAAGTGTCCTTCGGGGCCGGGCCCTTAGCCTCCAAGGATACACCGCTTTAAGCTAATGCAGACACGAAGATGGAATAATCACCACGCTTTCATTAATGCATCGATCAAAAATACATCGAACCAGTTCTCAACGAAACTTAATAACTAAAGCTGATGTCTTACAGAAGATTACATAAAAACGTATCCTAACTCTCCATATCATACATATCCTAAACTAATAGTGCTGTCTCTTTTTATAAAGACGACGGCGGAGATGTCCAAGCAACAAGATAAGTAAAGCAGCGATCCCTCAGGATTGGAGATCCTGAGGGATTCGCCAAACTGTTAACTCTTCATCCTGTCTTTTCTTTTACGCTGAGCTGGTGTCCTCTCCTTCTTTTCCGAGCCAATTTCCTTTGATATGTTTATCTTTGTTTGCATTCGGTTCTCGTTCAGAGGGACAGCAGTTATCTCCACTTTGTCCTTTCCTTTGGAGCGGCAACTCTTCGTTTTCTCCTTTTCCTGTGTAGAAAATAACCATTATTAGTGGCTAAGTTATGCACATCATATATGGCCGAGTGCGATATGCTTCACAGCCGTCTGTCTTCCATAGTAATCATGCGATTCGATCTTGACTGTTCATCTTCCACTTCATTTCTGCGATACAATCTCAACCGTCCATCACTTTTGCTCAAAAATATTTGGAATTTTTGAAAGAAATCGTGGTTGCTACCTTCGGGAAAATATACTTGCTTTCCTCTAGTCTACAAGCACAAGCCATAATAATCCATGGATATTAAAGTGGATTTGTAATTCCTATTCTTGTTGAAAGATAGTTGTTGAAAGAAAAACCTGAGATTGAACCAAATCCACGACCTTTGCAAACACCTTTGCACGTTGTTTCAATCTGATCCTTCTCGGACTCACCTACAACACCTTTACAAACCAAACTGGAAAATCCAATTGTGACACTTGTCATAGTCCCATTGGACACAAACTAAATAAGATTTTACGCATGCTGACTTGACTGCTATGTCATCAGCTCTACCTATTCTTCAATTTTTTAATAAAATTTTTCATGTTCTTGACAACAATCATTAAACCATAACTCCTTCATCTGAACTTAGTTTTCAGCAAAATGAGTTGTGTTGGATTCCTTGCAATGGGCCAGTTTCTTTGAATATAGTTTGGTGCAATTCTCGGCACTTTAATTTTTGAGCTAATTTTTGCCCCTGATCCAAATTTTGATCACTCCTTCCCACTGACATGCTTTTGGACCCATAAAAGCTAGTAATCTCACAATATTTGAACTCTCTTCTATTTCCCAAGTTCTATCATCCTAATTATACTTGGAGAAATCATCATGAGAACCACTTCGGTCACTAACATGCCTTGCCTTACCAATGGCTTGGCACTTCAACCATTTTTCTCCTTTGCTGCTAACCCAAATATCCAACACTTGTTGGATGATGTAACACTTTCTTGTAAAAAAGTGATCCCTCTATGCTTGGAAAGTTTCCTTGCCTTCGCACTGAGAATCATGTTCCTCCTTTTTGCACAAGCGTGTACTTGATGCAAGCTTCTCTTTTGGAAAACACTTTTACAATAAGCCCATCTGAGTGAACTACATCAATAAAATCAGAAAAAAATAACCATTCCTTTACCTCCACGGTTCCAAATTACACATATGGAATAATGCATTCGCCATCTCCTTCTCTTCTTGGAATCAACACATAAGCTGTCTACAATGGTTGCAAACATTTTCTGGTTGAAATTTCTTGGACATCTTGTCTCAAACACAACCATCAATATGAAAAACACATCATGAAAGAAACATAACTTGATGGCATATCCTCTTGTGCCTCAAAAAGCAACAAATTTCACATCATGTGAATATCGCAATGTACTCTCACATCTTGGTGTCAAAATCATTGACCAAACACAAGTCGACAAAACATGCCTCTTCAAACACAATGAAATCATCAAAATTCCACCATTCATACACACATCTCACATGCATCTATACAATTCTTCAACTCTCTCACATAAGTACAATCATAGTACAATAATTCCACATTCACATGTACATGTACTCTTAGAGTTGAATAAACAAATTTGTAGCAAAAAAGTGAGTCTCAACATACTCCTCTTTTAAACACCTTCTTGGTGAAAACATGCAACATACAATGTAAAGGAACAAACCATTTTAGTGGTGTCTATCGAGAGAACCAAACAGGTACAAGCTCTGGATGCAAAGTCCAACACCTTGCTTCTTCATGTCCTCTTTTGTGATGGTAGGTACATGATACCCAATCCCTGTCATTGGAAGACCATTCTTCTTATGCAACATACCCCAAGCCTTCATGCTTAAGCCTTTCTTTTGCTTCTATTGGGTTCTTGATGCTTTGCTGATTTACACCAAGTCCTAAGCCTTCTTGGTAGCCCATCTTTTCCAAGATATTGGACCCAATGCATTTTCTATTTATTTCAAAGGCTGCAAAATAATTATCATCAATATGTGCATATAAATAAGAATCATATGCATACTCACCATTCATCTCATCTTTTGATTGAGACATAAAAATGGCTTCATACTCCTTCCAGATTCTAAAAGTGTCCTCTTGGACTCTTATGTCTTCTTCTTCTTGCTTCCTCAACATAAGAGGTTGATGAAACCTCTCCCACATCACATGGACAGAAAGAAAAAATGTGTCCATCTTCCATCTTAGAAGGACTTCCTACATCAACAAATTGCATCAAATTTGTATAAAACAAAGAAGTTTCTTGTGAATACGGTGGTGAAACACCATTATTTTTACCTTCTTCCCTTGTGAGACTTGTAGGCTTTTCACCTTGAGATATGCTCTTCGAGGCCTCAATACATTCTTGAGGTGAAACTTGAGGTGGGGCTTCTAGTAATCCTAGTATCCTTCACCTTGTTCCTATCTGGGAAGCTATACCAACAAGCTTTCCTTCTCCTCTCCAAAGCTTCAACTTGGTAAGCATTTTCACCTTACAACAGACAACCCTCTTTGCACAAAGAAGCACAAGAAACAATGAACTTGCCACTCTAATACCAACTTAATCTGAATGTGGGAAAACTTGTTAATGGTATGAAAGCTCCCTAATCAATATTAAAAATGTGTTTCTTATGTGCATAGGATGTTTACTAAGCCTTCAAATTATCACAAGGATTTCTTTTTGGTGTCTTTCAATATATAATTCCATGAGTAGGTTATAGACATGAAACCATTAAGCACATGAAACGAAAATACATCATACAAAAAAACACAAGCCATTTGATGAAGGAGTTCGCCACGCCTGGGATACATCTCCTTGAATCAACTCTAAGGCATGATTCATTGTTATTATGCTCCAAAATTCAAAATGAAGAGTACATCAATGTGTTGAACTGAAATGGTAAGTTTCTCCTAAAAAAGAAATAACTCCTGCAAATTCCCTTTACCATACACCTATTTTTAGCAACACATGGGAATGTTACCAAGATCCCTTACTCAAATATGAAAGAGCATCAAATTTGTACTTCAATAACTATAAGTACATCAACAGTACTTTTATCTAAAACACATAAAGAGAAAATATGAGAAAAATGCTAAAACACTACTGCAAAGGCTGTTGCTTCAAACACACGGAGGCTCGAAGATCCCTACAAGATCATCTCCATCTCAAAATCCTCCAAGAACCAGCTCAATATCTTAATGATCCATACACCCTCCTAGTTCAACCTGCAATTTGAACTTGAATATGTGCTCTAAACATAAAACAAAAGTTACTATTGGCCCTCGTTTTTTATCTCCTTTTGTTTATAAAATACACCTTATTTTTCCATATCCATCTATTCACCATAATATCCACGTTATATTCACCCAAATATGGATATACAGGTATTTAAGTTATGTTTTTCAATTGTTAGATGTTTTTCTAAAAATTGGAATGTAAGTGCATTTTTGGACAGCATTAGAATTTCTCGTAATGGAATTATGGTTTGCATATGTGTAGGACACTTGGGCTCAAGATGGATACATTTATAGAAGGCTCTGGAACAAAGAATAAGATTACACTTGTTGGTACAATCAAACTGAGCTTTAATAGGCCCAGTCGAAGGAGATCAAACAGGACCTGTCTTTATGGAGGATCCCTAGAAACTAGGTCAAAACTCTTATTTTGTGGGATTTTATAGATTTTGATAGATCTGATGGAAGTTTTTGATTTGATATGATAGGATAAGGATAGTTATAACTACTTGAGCTATTTTAGATGAGTTTGTTAGATACTTTATCTATTTAAGCCTCAAAATTTGAAGGCTTTGATATGTAGAACTTGTATGACTTACTATTATTATATCCAAGACTTGAAGACATAATTGAAGATCTGTTCTATCATATTTGGTGTTTTTATATGCTGGTTGATTGATTGAAGTCTTATGTAGCTGAATTGACCTTTAGTGTGCGAGGCAAGGGTGGAGGGCCCCCACACCGAGCTAAGTGCACCTATTAGTTTATTTTATAGCTGCAATTTATGAATTAGCTTGCTTATGTTTAATTTTTTTATGCTGATTATTTATGAGTATTAATGAATCTAATGATAATTCTTAACTTTCATATGAAAATACAAGCAAGTGTTTAAGTTAAAAATTCCTTCTATCTAATCAAGATCTTCAGTTAGAATTCATCTTTACATGCTTTTACATTCTTTTACATGGTTTTTTATGGATCTTAATCTTGTTTCTATTCTGCATACGAAGAGTCAACCCAATATCTAAAGTTAAATACTTCTTCTACCTGATCAAGAGACTAAAAACTAGGATTCATCTTTCCTACTTTTTCTGAATTTCTGTTTTTAACAATAGCATTACTGATAAGTGAATATATGGTGAAGGACAATCAGGACCTCTTCAGTAAAGAGCCTCTTCAATTATTACTTCATGTATCTTAATCTATTGTTTAGTTAAGTATTTTTTGTATTTCTAATTCACATGGTAGTCTTTTTAAGAGAAGGACAAACAAATCTCTTAAGTTAGGAGAATATTCTGCTTCTAATTACACATCTGAATTTAGAAAATTGTTTAAGTTAGATTTATATTTGTAATATGCATTTCTCTAATCATTAATAAACCATATTCTGAATTGATGATAATCGAAACCCATATACTTTGGGGATTCTTCTAAGTTCAACTAACCCAGATTGATAATAAATACTTGCATTAGTTTACAACAGTAAATTGACCCAACATTTTGGCATCGTTGCCAAGGAAATATATTTTCGAAATGATCAAATAGGAAGACAAAAAGATAAAAAAATATAAAATCATAAAAAACAACAAAAACATAGTTTTTCTTTCAAGAAATGTTTTCTTATGCCCAGAAATAGAGATTAGAAGGGTATATTTGTGAAACAAAACCCCCCAACAGCTCATTCATCCACAGGACTAACAACATCAGTTGCTGGAAGACCTACTATAGAAGAGTTAGAGGAAAGACAAAGATCAAGACAAAGATTAACTTTAGTTGAAAGACAAATCTTGTTAGCCTTAGAGGTAAAGAAAAAGCAATCACCTAAAGAACCTCCTTCCATTTGGAAACAAAAAGACACAAGAAAACCAACTGTTGAACAACTAGAGAAACTTGTCCTTGAGGAAATCAAATTAGTTGAAGAAATACAAAGTCAACCTCATATCGAAACACTACAAATCTGTGAACAAATGGTTGAAGAAGGAGAAGGATCAACTAGACTAAACATGACTCCTGAACAAAGACTAGAATATGAAAGAAAACAAAGGGATTGATGAAGAAAACAAGAAGAAGAAAGAAGAATTGAGGCAGAAATAAGGGTAGAGGAAGACATAAGAGCAGAAGCACTTACAAGAATAGAGGAAGAAGCAAGAAGATAAAACCAAAATTGAAGAACACAAGAAAATGACCAAGTTAACAATGATCAGGAAACTACTTTTGGCTTTCCCATTTTAGATGCAAGAGAAATACTATGAGAAGAAATAAAAATGAAAAATATTCCACCTTCTGTATTTCCTAATTTCTATGGAATGTCAATAGAAGATCTTGATGCATTCATGTTTGAGTTTGAAATCCTATGTAGAACTTATGGATATACTGAAGACACACAGAAGCTTCGAATTTTTCCTACTACTCTGAAAGCAACATCCTTGAAATGGTTCATGGGATTAGGAGAACATACAATTTCTTCTCAGGAAGATATGAAGAAAAATTTTCTTAAAAATTATCAAGCTTACTGCAGGGCTAGAGACTCAAAATAAGACATTTTCAAAATTTCACAACAAGAAGACGAAAGTTTGGAAGAATATTTGGAAAGATTCCTTTACAATTTACAAAAATCTGAACATCATTCTCTTAGTTCTGATACCATCCGAACTATTTTTCTAAAGGGTATTAGAGATGAGTATTTATACATTCTTAATGTAATGGGAAAATGAAATATTTCCAATTCACCATTTGAATAAATTGTTGAATTATGTCAAAAATACTCTAGGGGAAGAGCCAAGAGTGGGAAGAGAGATATTTCATCAAAAGCTTCCAAATCTGCAGTGAATGCAGTAACAAGAGTGGAGATAGGAAGCATGTTCTAAAATTTTAAAATAGATCTCTTAAGCACCTTGGGAACACAAGTAGATGTTTTGAAAGCTAAGAAAAAGAAAAAAGAGCAAGATAAAATCTTAGCGATTTTCTGTCCAAAGTGTAGGCAAAAACATCCACTCAGAGAATGTCCTTTGCAAGGTATACAAGTGTGTGGACTATGCACAGAAAATCATGCAATAGAAAAATGTCCCAAATTAAAAGAATTGCAAGGAGAAGAAGTGCACAGAGTAGATTCTCTCTACTCTATGGCACCAAGGAGACCTTGGCAACCAAGGATGCCTCAACAATTCCCTCAACAAAACCCCCAAAATTTTCAATATCCTCAAAATACATGGAATACACCAATGCCATGGCATGCTTGGCCACCACAACAATATCAAAACCAACCTACACAAGGTTGGAGAGGATATGGTTATGGAAACCAACCACCATAGAAAATGTACCCCAACAGTGTCAATATCAACAACCAACCCTCCACAACCATTTCCTCAATATCAAACATTCCAACAACAACAACCAATGCCATATCCATCTTAAAACCCACCAATGCTAACTCAACCACAGGAACTTTAGTTTCCCATTAACCAACTACCTCCTAGACCAACACAATTTCCAAATCAGCTAGTAGCTAATCCAAGTAACAAGGTGGATAGACCAACATATCATGTGGAAGAGGCAACATATTATCCTACTTATTCAATTCTTCCCTTACAAGATGTCCACCTAAGGTCTGGGAAGGTGTTACAAAAAGATTCTCCTCCAATAATTGAAGAAGAAATTGAACAAAGAGAATGAAGTCAACAATCTCAACCAGAAATTTTTTTTCAAAAAGGTAAATCTATTATGACATAGAATCCACCATACTCAGAGAGATTATTACAATAGAATATCCCAATATGCCTACCTGAATTTAATATTCTTGATGAATTAAAAAACACATATGTTAAAATTCCTTTGTTGCAGGCAATTAAAGACATTCTGATATATGCAAAAAAAATAAATGAATTATCCACCAACAATCCAGGTAATTGGAAGTTTAGATAGTCTCATGTCCACAAACACAACCATTGAAAAATATGTTGATCCAGGAATTCCTATGGTTACCATTTAAATTAACAAATTTTCAATGCCAAATAATTTAGTAGATTTGGGAGCAGCTATCAATGTTATGACAACAAATGAAACATTTGAATCTCAACAACATTAGACCTACTACTACAGTTTTAGAGCTTGCAAATAGATCTAAAGTTATCCCAGAAGGTATAGTGGAAGATATCATTGTTTCATTGGATTCATGGGAGTATCCTGTAGACTTCTTGATTTTGTAGCCAAAAACAAATTTAGGAGGGAATCCCTTAATTTTAGGCAGACCATGGTTAGCCACTACAGATGCTTACATTGGATGCAGGTCAGGAAGCATGATTATTGCACATGGAGATGAAAGAGAGCATGCTACATTATATCCTCTCGCTCAATATCCTTCTTTATTATCATGGCTTGATGGAGAGAAAAAAAAAACTTCAATATGTTCTTAGTCTTAATCAAGTTTATAATTTTAGAGAGGACGAAGAAAATGAGGACTTATTGGATCTATTCATCTCAGAGCCAAATCTTTCAAAGCAGCTCAGAGTAACTCAATATGAAGCTGCTAGTTATCTTTTAAATGAATTTTTTCAGGAAAATTGCACTATACAGTCATTGAAAAATACATTTGAAAGCATTTTTCCTGTAAATTCAATTACCAATTCAAATAGAAAAATATTTGAAATCAGTCCTGAGAGACATTTGAATACTGGTAATAACTTACAATCATCACAAGAGAAAAAGCTAATAACATTATTGCAAAAATATTCAAAAGATTTTTCCTGGGATTACAAAGAAATGCCAGGAATTCATCCAGAAACATGCATCCATCACATTTACATTGATAATGAAATAAAACTTGTAAGGCAACCACAAAGACAGATGCACCCCATGATGAAGGAAATAGTGAAAGAAGAATTACAGAAATTATTACAAGTCGGATTTATCTATCCTATTTCAGATAGTCAATGGGTTTCACCCTTAGTTGTAGTACCTAATAAAAATGGGAATTGAGAATTTGTGTGGATTACAGAGAACTGAAGAAAGATACATTAAAAGACCACTTTCCTTTACCATTTATTGATCAAGTGTTAGATTCATTAGCTAGAAAGAAGTTCTTTTCATTTCTTGATGGATTTAGTGAATATAATCAGATAAATATAGCATTAGAAGATCAAGACATGACAAAATTCACATGCCCAAGTGGAACATATGCATACAATGTATTACCCTTTGGTTTTTGGAATGCACCTGCTACTTTTCGGAGAGTATTTCTTGCAATCTTTGCTGATTTGATTCATAATTGTGTGGAAGTTTACATGGATGATTTCACTGTGTATGGTACAACATATGATGATTGTTTACAAAATCTTGAAAAAGTGTTAAAAAGATGCATAGAGACAAATCTATCACTTAGTAATGAAAAAATGTTTTATGATGTTAATTGAGGGGATAGTGTTGGGAAACCATATTTTTTCTTTAGGGATTAAGGTGGACCCGAAAAAAATTCAGGTCATTGTGAATTTAACACCACCCACAACACAAAAAGAACTTATAATTTTATTGGGTTATATAGGCTACTATAGAAGATTTATTGAAAATTTCAGTAAAATAGCTTTTCCATTATTCAAGTTACTTGTCAAAGATGTGGAATTCCAATGGATGTATAACTATCAAAATGCATTTGAAAAATTAAAACAAAATTTTTCAATTGCACCCATTATTTGAGGATCTAATTGGTCTTTTCCATTTCAAATTTCAATTGATGCATCCGATACAACTATTGGAGCATCACTTGGACAAAAAGAGAATTAATTCAATTATGCCATATATTTCATCAATAAAAACTTAACACCGACATAATTGAATTACATTGTTACAGAGAAAGAGATGTTAGTTTTAGTACATGCAATTAATAAATTTCGACATTATATAACAAGTTATCGAGTTTATATCCACACGGATCATTCTGCCATAAAATAATTAATGAGCAAATAAATCACAAATGGCAGAATAACTAGACGGTTTTTATTAATGCAAGAATTTAACATTACTGTACAAGATCGACTAGGCAAAGATAATCAAGTTGCAGACTTTCTGTCAAGACTAAATTCACATGGTGATCCAAATTCAGTATCAGACAATTTTCCAGATCAACATCTATTTGTGAACTATTTATCATCTGGCATCCTACCATCTCATTACACAAACAAACATAAAAGAATAATTATTAGAGAAAGTTACATTAGGGGAAATTTTAGGTCTAAAATGGCCTCCTAAGAAAAATGTACAGCCAAAATAAAATTTATAAGAACCAATAGAATTGAATATGATGATGTCAACCATGGGGGATGATTCAACATTTTTTTAAGTAAAAGAGTAAAAATATTAAAAAATAATAAAATAATAGAACTACTTTTTCAACTCGTATTTTCAACTTATCTCCCAATTTTTTTACTCAAATTTCGAGTGGGAGTACTCGTTGGATGTAAAATATAATTCCTCATCCAAAGAGTACCCATGTTGCATACTTTTGATGGACCCTACTACATGAAAAATGAGAAATACATGAAAAAATGTGATTGCAATCACGTTTCATGTATTTCTCATTTTTCATGTAGCAAGATCCATCGAAAGTATGCAACATGGGTACTCCTTGGATGAGGAATTAAATTTTGCATCCAACGAGTACTCACACTCGAAATTTGAGTGAAAATTTTGGGAGATAAGTTGAAAATACAAGTTGAAAAAGTAACTTTTTCTTTTTTCCCTCTAAAATTTGATGATGTAATCAAACCTTATTTTAATAATTTTCACTATTATTTTATAATATCCTTAGGAGGCCCATTTTAGACCTCAAAATTTCCCTAATGTAGATATAGCTGGGTCAATGAAGATCTATTTTATACTGGTGCTGATCTAATGATTAGAAAATGTGTAAGAGAAGATGAAATTATTGAAATTTTGAAAGCTTGTCATGTTGAACCATGTGGTGGTAATTTTTCAGATAAAAGGATAGCATACAAAGTGCTAAAACTTGGCTACTACTGGCCATCCATCTTCAAATACTCCAGAGCCTATGTGAAAAGATGTGATAGATGCCAAAGAATTGGTAGACCAGTGGCATCAGATGAAATGCCATTAAAGCCACAAGTATTGATTGAACCATTTGAATAGTGGGATTCAGATTTCGTGGGACTAATCAACTCTCCATCCAATGGAAAGAAGTACATCCTGGTATGTACAGATTATGTAACTAATTGGGTGGAGGCCAAGGCAGTAGCATGAGCAACATAAGGTATTGTTGTGACTTTTCTGTTTGAAGAGATATTTGTAAGATATGGAGTTCCGAGACAAATAGTAACTGACCAAGGCACACAATTCACATCAAAACTTGTTTGAGATCTTACGGAGAAATACAAGATAAAATGCATAAAATCAACTATGTATCATCCTCAAGCCAATGGAAAAGTGGAATCAACAAACAAAGTCCTAGAGAACATCATGACGAAGACTGTAAAAATGAACAGAAAGGACTGGTCAGAGAAATTGAAAGATGCATTATGGGCATATAGGATAACCTGGAAAAACACAACTGGGTTTAGTCCATATCAGTTAGTGTATGGAAAATAAGTCTTATTACCCATTGAATTTCAAATACATACATACAAGCTAGTAGGAGAATTGGGGATGGAATTGTCTGAGGCACAACAATAGAGAATTATGGAATTAAACCAATTGGATGAGATACAATAGCAAGCAATCAAACATACACATCTTGTCCAAGAAAAAAGGATCAAATGGCATGATCCATTCATAAAGAATAAACTATTTCAGAAAGGATATTGGGCACTTTTGTCCAACTCCAAGTTCAAATATTCCAAAGAAAAATTCACGACTCATTGGCTTGGGCCATATGAGATTGAATAAATCTTTGACAATGGAGCTTTCAAGATAAAAAAATTTGATGAAGCATCTATTTCGTTTTTGTCAATGGACATAGGCTTAAAATTTACAATAAGCCTATAAATAAAGATGATTTTCTGAGAAAAGTTTCAATGGATTCAGATCTGGAACTAATGGGGCAGCATAGCAATATGCCTTCCATAATTCTGGCAGAAGAAGAATGAAAAAAAATATATAAAATAATAAAAATAATAGATAATAAAAGAGATTTGTTGTGAAAACCCAGGAAACTGGCACAATACAAACTCGAATTCATATCGAAAAACCAAATTTTTTGGCCAATATGAATTTTCTTTTTGTTTTCATTTTTGTACTAATATATTTTTGTAGATAAAACCTCCAAGACATCGCAGACTTGAGGAAGATTCAAATCATCAGCTTGGGGGAAGGTGTGTAATAAAAAAAACTATGAAAATAGTTTTCAGCAGCTCAAATGAAGACAAAATATGAACTACAATTACAAAGGAACTTGGTACATCATTCGACATTTACAGAAGGGACCAAAATTTTTATTGAGAAAATTATTCAGAAAGGGATCTGAATCATTACGGAAGAAGAAAATTTCAGATATTGAACATTATTGCACATTACACCAGAAGGGACCTGACCATTATTGCAAAATTACGCCAGAAGGGACCTGAACATTATTGAAAAATTACACTAGAAGGGACCTGAAAACTTAAAATGTCAGAAGGGACTTGAGCTATATGACCTGAAGATCATATCAGATGGGACCTGAAAATGTCAAATTTTAACCTGTAGAAGGGAGCTAAACAATATTATTCTAAATCAAATCAGAAGCAAAGAAGAAATAAAGTCTCTATACAGTCTACAAGAGCCGTCGTAACAATAAACACAATGTTGATCATCATGAATGTCAAAAGGGAATACAAGTACAATGAGTAAAAATCGCTCTTAAAATTTCAATTTTTTCGAAAATATTCTAAAATTGTAAAGACTAATTTACTACTAGTTATGTATTTTTATTACCTACATCACCTACATTTCATCTACATTTTATCACCTATACTTTCATCTACATTCCATTATCTATGATTTTTAGCCCTATTCTATCCATATTCATATCCATACACTTATTCAATAAAACATTACATAACCTATCCATACCATTCCCTACCCTATTTTTCTAAACAAGTGAATCATAAACAAACAGTCAATATTGAAACCTTGGAAGACCTACAATACAAAAAACAAAGGTTAGTATCATTATAAATATTTAATTTTAAAAATGTGACTATTTCATTAGTCAATTTTTAAAAATTAAATAAAAGAGCAAAAACCAAATTTCAAAAGTCATATGATATAGCACAACTATTTCAAATGTCAAAACAATTTGAAAAGAGCGCAATCATAAAAGTTGATCAGCTAAGGTAATGGAGCAAAGTTTGAAATCATAATACAAACAAAATGCAACTAACCTAAAATATGATGTAGTGATAAACCAAATGCATAAAAATTATGATATATGCTATGCTATGATGATACTGTAATGCATGCAACAGTGGAGGAATGAAGAAGAGATAGCATACGGTGATGAAGTATGATGGCGCATATGCAAATGTAGATAATGTGGAATATGGAAGCAGACAGTATGATGGTGCATGGAGATGATGTAGAATATGGAAGTAGACATGGTCATAGAAACAAAACGAGAAAGGAGCTGCATAATGAATAAAACAAAGGACAAAATTTACACCAGAGCCAGCATGACAGTCAAAGAAAAGATATGCATGAACCGGTCAAGCGGTGTTTGATGAACGGTTAGAATAATTTCAAACGCCATAACACAACACTGTGTAAAACATATGAGACCATTTCCGCCATTGCAAAGACCTGAAACGACCATTGCTAAGACATTTATGCTGTGTTTTCACCATCATCTCCTTCCAAAGGCTCAGTAAGAGAGGGAGAGCATGTAGTCAAAGCACACACCCATTTTTACAACTCTGTGAAAACAAAATAAGAACGCAGAACTGGATATAAGACAGTGAAGAAGACGAGAGGAGAATAGAAGAGATAAAGTGTAATGAAGAAGGAAGAGAATATAGCAAAGAGAGGAATGGAGCGATAAGGGAGTTAACTGGAGTTTCAAAGCCAACAAATCCAGAAAACTTGTCAAGCAACCATGCTATTAGGAAGCGAAATCCCATGAAGGAGAAGGTAAGAAGTAAATGTTAATTTGGTTGTTTAAAATGACGGATGGTTATATGAATAGATCTCTAGATTGTTAAAATTAACTGAGAGTTATAAAATGATTCATATATTTCAATTTATAAAGCCTTTCATTGCGTTGTGTTTTGTTTTGACACCACTCATAAACACTTTGACACCATTCAAAAATACTCTGCCATCAGTCAAGCAACAAAATCTTCTGTTGATTAAGTGAATAAATGAATGAGGATTTTAATGAGATTGGCACTAGTTGAAACAAACAGAGACCTTAGTTAAACTAGAAGGAAGATCACGAGGATCATAGTAGAATATCACAAGGATCATTGCATAAGATGGGTAAGCTTAAACACGACCTCACATTCAGTCTTCTATTTCGAAATAAATGGAAAACAAAGAATGAAGAATTCTGGTTCGAATTGTGCAGTGAGTTTATTTTAAATTGAGTTGTGTGATAGATTTATTTTATTAGCACACTTAGTAGAAGAATTTGAAACAGAATTTGTGGAGAAATATTGAGTTAGAAGACACAGTTAAAATTTTTTTCACATAGCACAGGATAGAGTATGGAGAATGTTTGAAGGAAAACAGTGAATTTATCATGAGATTTTTTAAGAAATGGTTGAGATATTCTCTTGCATAGGCAGTGAGTTTAAATTATAGACATCATGCTATGTTTTGAAAAGAATTTTATTGAAATTGAAGGGTGAAAAACACTGTTTTATTAAAAAAAAAAAAAATTACACAATTAAATTTCTTTTACAAAACAGAGACAGAGGATTTTTTTTTTTAAAGAGGGCAGAGAATTAAGTGGAGAATAGGATAATAGAAACATGAACTTTTATGTTTTCTTAAAACCTCTCTATCAATTCTTGTGTTTATTTGAAGTATTTAGCTCAGTTTTTTCAAAGCGAAAACAAAGGATTGATTAGCAAGAGCAGTAAAACAAGAGATAAAATGACTTCAAGAGCAAAACTTAAAGCCTTTCAAATTGAACACTGGAATAGGGAAACGGTTGAAAAACTCTATCAGTCAGGTTTAATAGGCTTTCTTCAAAAGTTCAAAGGTCACAATGAGGATGTCACAAGAGAATTTGTAAACAATTACAAACAGAATGAAACCATGGTGGGTAATTTACATATTCCTTTGACTCTAGAGTATATTTCCAAAGCTTTAGAGTTGGCATTATTAGGAGAACTATACCATAAGGGATTGCATTTCAAAGACAAGGGAGGGAAATTATTCTTGGATAAAAACAGGAAGGGTTCTTTTGTTAGGTGAAAGGGGATTCCAAGGGAGTGGTTCAATGAACCTTGGGCATAACTAGTTTTGATTATTCAAAATTTCTTCACATATGACAACAGACATAGTGTAGTACACCTGTATCATGTCAGTTTACTACAACATATTAAAGGAGATATAAGGATCAATTTGCCCTATTTATTTTATAAAAAAATTATGAAAATTATTGAGAGTGTCAAATATGAGATCAAGCCTAAAGAAGTCCAAATTCTTCACTAGGGGTTCATAAAATCCTTGTGGACTATCGTCTGAAAGTTAAGGGAATGGTTTGGGAAAATTTTCTGATTGAAAATAAGTTTGTAGAACAAGTCATTGAAAACAAACTTAAACCAATACAGGAAATAAGGAGTATTATGCATTCACCTCTTTATCCCAAAACCAGATCAAAGAAATATCAGGAGATAGATATGATAAAGAGGGATACATAATTTTTAACCATTTCTAGAAGACAGAAAAAGAAGAATTCGGTAGAACCAGAAGTGCAAGTCATGGAAACTTCTCCTTTAATTAAACAAAAAAATGAAATCCTTGAGAGATTGCAACAAGAAGTGTATGAAAATATTATAGACAGATATTCCTATTTTGAAAATAATGAGGTGGAAGCTACTTCAGTTTCTAAAAATTCCAAGGAGGAAGATAAAAACCTTTGTAGAGTTAGAGAATTAAATGATAGCTCGAAAATAAGAAAAATCATGGAGAGGCACTTGAAGGAAGAAAATGAAACCTATAAAATAACTAATGATAAATTTGTTAAGGATAATGATAATATAAGTGGAGAAATGGGGGAGTTTAAAACCAAAAAAAAAATTCTCTATACACAGGCATTCAAGTGGCTTCAGGAGAAAAATTCCTAGAAAGCTAAGTATGAGAAACAGAAAGTTAAGACCTCCATCTACAAGGAAGAACCGGACAAAGAAATGGCTTCTATTCTATATACAGCACAAAAAGAAGTTCTAGGATCAAGAATGGGATCAACATCAGAGCTCAGAAGGTCAAAGAGGAAAAATCAATCATGAGGACATGCTTGATCATTAGTTTGGGGAGATGGTTGCCCTCGTTTTTTTATCTCTTTTTGTTTATGAAATACAACTTATTTTGCCATATTATCCATCTATTCACCATCATATCCACCTTACATTGACCCAAAGATGGATATACAAGTATTTAAGTTATGTTTTTCAATTATTAGATGTTTTTGTAAAAATTGAAATTTAAGTGCATTTTTGGATAGCATCAGAAATTCTCGTAATGGCATCATGGTTTGCATATGTGCAGGACACATGGGCTCGAGCTGGATACATTTCTAGAAGGCCCAGGAACTAAGAATAAGAGTACACCTATTGGTACAGTCAAACCGAGCTTTAATAGGCCCGGTCAAAGGCAGTCAAACATAACCCATCTTTATGGAGGATCCCTAGAAACTAGGTCAAAACTCTTATTTTGTGGGATTTTCTATATTTTTATGGATATTATGGATGAATGCGACTTGATATGATAGGATAAGGATATTTATAACTACTTGAGCTATTTTAGATGAGTTTGTTAAATAATTTATCTATTTAAGCCACAAAATTTAAAGGCTTTGATATGTAGAACTTGTACGACTTATTATTATTATTATTTTTGAGACTTGGAGACATAATTGAAGATCTATTCTATCATATTTGTTGTTGTTATATGCTGGTTGATTGATTTAAGACTTAATTAGTTGAATTCACCTTCAGTGTGCGAGGCAAGGGTGGAGGGCCCCCACACCGAGCTAAGTGCACTTCTTAGTCTATTTTGTAGCTGAAATTTTTGAATTAGCTTGCTTATGTTTAATTTGTTTATGCTGATTATTTATGATTATTGATGAATCTAATAATGGTTATTAACTTGCATATGAAAGGACAAACAAATTTTTAAGTTAAACATTATTTCTATCTAATGAAGATCTTCAGTTAGAATTCATCTTTACATGCTTTTACATTTTTTTACATGATTGATGATGGATATTAATATTGTTTCTATTCTTCATACGAAGAGTCAACCCAGTATTTAAAGTTAAATACTTCTTCTATCTGATCAAGAGACTAAAAACTAAGATTCATCTTTCTTACTTTTTCTGAATTTTTGTTTTTAACAATAGCATTACTGATAAGTGAATATATGATGAAGGACAATCAAGACCTCTTTAGTGAAGAGCCTCTTCAATTATTACTTCATGTATCTTAATCTATTGTTTAGTTAAGTAGTTTTTTATTTCTAATTCACATGTCAATCTTGTTAAGAGGAGGAAAAATAAATCTCTTAAGTTAGGAGATTCCTTTGCTTCTAATTACACATATGAATTTAGAAATTTTTTAAGTTTTATTTATGTTTGTAATATGCATTTCCCTAATCATCAATAAACCATCTTCTGAATTGATCACAACCAAAACCTATATACTTTTGGGATGCTTCTAAGTTCCACTAACCTGAGTTGATAATAAATACTTGCATTAGTTTACAATAGTAAGTTGACCCAACAATTACCAATGGACTCAGAGCATCCATAAACTCTTAAGTAGCCTCTTATGGTTCTTCAATTGGTCTACAAGTCCTCTAGGCATGGCCTTCCCTCCTGGTGGCCCTAGGCTTCAAATTTCTTCAACGTGCCAAAAACACATGTAGATGAGCTCCATTGCCTCTAAAACATGTTCCAATGGATTCCCAGCATGCCAAAATGCTAAGAATGACTCTTCTAGAGCCTAATTTGGTCGAATATTGCTCAAGATAGGCCTTATTTACTCTAGGCCTAGAAAACTTCCACTAAAACTGGAAGACTACCAGTTAAGCCTGCAAAATATGGAACTACCTCCGAATTTAGTGGCTCTACCAAGTTCACCGCTAAATTAAACTCGTCATTATCTGAAGTTAAGTGTGCATTTTGGAGCTAATTAATTCTGCATTTAGCTTTAATCACACTTAACTTCTTTCTTGCCGTTGGAGCAATAAAAATGTTTAAATACATGATGGGAGCATTATTTTTCAATGGTAAACCTAGTGGCGTGTTGGTGTGGGCACGTAGTGTTGGGGCAAAGGTCATAAGGCGGATTTTATTTTTTTTTGTGATTTGTGATTGCGATGAGTGATGTGGTGAAAGGTGGGTTGTATGCACTTTTAACATTTAAGCACTTCAACTTACCCTTATTACCCTTCGCTTATTTACACGAACACTTCACATGAGCGATGCTTCCTTCTCGAATCCTCATCGCAAATTCCTCATCTCAATAATCCTTCGCGAATATGACATCCCAGATTCTCTTCGGAATACTCCTTCACAAATATGACATCGTAAATCTTGGCTGATCACAAATATCACTCATCACAAATCACAGAACAAGTCAACACATGACTCCTTGTCATATTCCTAAGGCTCCTTTCATCGAATGTGATATGCGATGAATATTTATGTCTGTGTGCGATATGTGATGAAACCTTTATGGCCAAGTGCGACATGCTTCACAACCATCCATCTTCCACATTAATCCTGCGATTTGATCTTGACCGTTCATCTTCTGCTACATTTATGCGATATAATCTCAACTTTCCATCTCTCTTGTTCAGAAATATCTATAATTTTTGGAAGAAATCATGGTTGCTTCCTTCAGGAAAATATATTTGTTTTCCTCCAGTCTGCAAGCACAATTCATAACACTCCATGGCTACTAAAGAATATTTTTCATTCCTATTCTTGTTGAAAGAAAAACCTGAGATTGAACCAATTCCATGACCTTTGCAAACATCTTTGCACGTTGTTCTCAATTTGATCCTTCTCGGACTCACCTACAGCACCTTAACAAACCAAACTGGCGAATTCAATGGTGACACTTGTCATAGTCCCATTGGACACAAACTGAAGAAGATTCTTTGCATGTTGACTGCACTATCATGTCATCATTTGTACCTGTTCTGCAAATTTTTAATAAAAAATTGCATGTTCTGAATGGTGATCAGCAGACTATAACTCCTTCATCCGAACTCAGTTTTAAATGAAATGAGTTGTGTTGGATTCCTTGTGATGGGTCGATCACTTTGAATATGGTTTGGTACAATTTTTAGAACTTTAATTTTTGGGCTAATTTTTTCCCCTAATCCAGATCATGATCAACATAGATGTCTCCTCATTCATTTTCAGTCTAAATAATTGCAGCTTTATGGAAATTTTTTCATTTGTAGTTTTTACACCAAATAGTTGAGCCAAATGATCCCATATTTCCTTACATGGTTTAGTGAGATCTACAAGATGTATTTGCAAATCTGAAAGATCAAGTCTAATAATAGACTTAGCTTTGTCATCTCTAATTTTCCATTCAATTAACTCTTTTTCATCTGTAGGTGCTACTTCTGAACCATTCACTATTCCCCACAAGTTTTTATTCATTAATTGCATTTTTCTTTTTACTTTCCATGATGGAAAATTTGAGCCACTATTTTTTTCTAAAACCATGAATTCCATGATTAAAGAAGAAATTAAAAAACAGACAGAAAATACCTTTCTTTAAAAAAAATTTGAATTTCCCCTCTAAAAGAGAAAATTATTCAAATCCTCGCTCGTCATAGAGCTACATGTTTTGAATGGGCCTAACTTCTACACTCTGGTATACACTTGAATTGATTTTCTTTGGGCTTCACTACATAATTATTAATTATCTTGTGATACCTGCTAGGTATTGAAGATGGTAGCTTCTCATTTTTGTAATTAGCTACCTAGAAATTTAGTGATGCTTCAACTAGGTTCCAACACTCCGTGAGCTAAGCACGAGTAAGCACCAGTTGTTTCCTCAAAATATGATTCTTTGTCATTTGATTCTCTGATATTTTGTACAGTAGGAAGCGACTCTTCAATGGACGTACAACAGGAAGTGGTTTCATCTCTACACAATGGCTCTCTTCGATCTCAACACACATAACTCATTATATAATTTTCAGCAATTGATGGACTAGCGATTATACAATGGCGACGGAAAAGCCTGTAATAGATTTTATTTTGAATTCATAAATGAATAACTAGCATCTTACAAACCCTTCTCGGATGATGATTGTCGACTGCTGTAGACAGAATTAAACTCTCCAAGCTCAGCTCCTCAGTTATGTTGGTTCTGTTGCATACCACTGCTTAAATTAATTTATGTTGGTCGATATGGCTTTGATACCATGATAAAGAATGGTTTAGAGCACTCATATATTTCACACAAAGGTGTATGCATCAAAAAACACATTGTTTACATTCATATTACTCTAATATATATAGTTTCTCATATCTAACTTATTCCTGAGTTAAAAAGAGAGGTTGAGATCTCAAATATAATATATAAGAATTAATTCCATTAACAAAAAAATAAAAATTGTTTAATTATTATCCGATTTAGAGTTATTTTTGTTTGTTGGCTGGCTAAACAATTTTTTAGTTAAATTGAGATGAACTTTTCACTCAACATAAAAAATATTTTGTGCCTTAATTATACAAAGGTAATGATTCTCAACGTTCTTGTTTTACCTCTTTTAAATATAAAACCATTCTGAACCTCCTTTTTGAAAGTACTGTTGAACTTCAATGCGCAAAGGTCCAGACAATAATGAACTTCCACACAATGACATGTAGGGAGTTTGTTCAATTAATGGTTATTGAATAGGATAGAGTATTGGAGAGTCTTTCTCACCTTTTTTATATTGATTGCTAAAAAGTTGAAAATAAATATATTAGCAAAGTTGTTTTCCACGCGGGTTGATGGTCAGAACATGCTTAAATAATGCAATGAAACAAATTCAGTTGTTATGGATAATTCAATGATGATACAATAAAGTATAACTTGAACATGGAAATATGCTTACAATAATATATTCAATGAGATATAGTCAATAACGATAATAACACATGCTTTCACATATAGTCATTAGAAATGTAATTTTGAAGTTTGTGCCTTCCAAAAAAAAAAAAAACTTTAAGCTTTAGCGTGGATTGATATATCATTTTCTAATGACCCATGCTGAATTTCCTTCAAATAGTCACAATACATAAATTTTTTGTCACAAATATTTCCATGTGACAGATCTTAGTGAAAATGCACATCATTTAATAGAATTACAAATATCATTATTTTTTTATCCTCTTCATTTTTATTTTTACTCATTATGATTTTACTCTCCATGTGAAAAAAAAGAAATATAATCATAGAATTACGAGATTGACGAGAAAAACAATTTTTGAAGGAGAAATGTTGGCGACGATGGGTTTGATTTTAAAATGACCCATGCAAAAAAACGTAACATAGCCACGTGATATCTATTCCGTGTGTTCTCTTTTTCTAGTCATTATCATCTCAGAATCTCCCTTACTCCACCTAGCTGTAATTTGATCTTATAGTGAATCACTGGCTGCTTCTTTTGCAGTGTGATATATCAAAAAAGTGAATTAATACCACCTCTTTGCATCACATTGCAACTCTCGACCATCCGGATTGTGTACATGGCTAACTTCGTTTACGTAGAGTAAGGCTCACTCGTTTACCATCTTTTCAATGATTTGTGTTTCAACTATGGACACTGATTTTACTACCTAGTTAATTGCATCATAACGTTGTCTCTTTTTTATATATCCTCGAATTCACATTTTCATATGATATCACTGATTAATAGTTGTTTGGAAAGGTGATTGACCCGACTTAGGCGATGTCTAAAGTATAAAAAAATGAACCAAAGTTTTAGTTTTAAAGTTTCCTTCTTTGAATTTGTTCCTAGTCCCTGTGATGGTGAAAATGGGTTTTCATTCCCATAGGTAAGGAAGAATTTCAATTTTACGTTTCCATTCAACAATTCCCTAGCCTTCAAAGCCTCACTATAAAAGGAATGTGGAGTAATAAAATTGTGTAAGCATTGGTGGTTTTCCATTGCTGGTAAGTTCATAGTTCATTGTTAGACCTCCACACATTTAACTTTAGCACAATGACATCTTCCGCAAAATGGTAGAGTTGCTCAAATTTTTCAAATTTTTTGAAGGCGGTTTCAGTTCCATCCATGATGGCTTGTTAAAATAGTTAATTATCTCCCACATGCAGAGTTAGACAATAATTTTAGTGAGCGTTGAGTTGTGTGATAGATGAATTTGGTGAGTGAGTTAAGTGAGTGTTGAAGAAGTTGAGTTATGTGATAGATGTTGGAAATTACTCCCAACCACTACCTTGAATAAACCGGCATCAAACATACTTGAGTTAAATGCCTATTGCAGGTGGCAGATGGAGTTTGCAGAGAAGGACAAAGCCCATATCCACAACCTTACTTACTTCACGCATTTCTGTAATGTTCAGAAAATTGTACCCAGCCATCACTCTGCATTTAAAATCCTTCCCACCGTATCACCTATCTCCTTACCACACTGTGCACTTCGCAATGTTTAACCCTTTCTTCTTAACGCAATTTCCGAATCCTACAAACTTTCTGATGTGATTTGGTCAGACCACTCTTTCCTATATGCATTACCTTTTCCACATACAAACCTTTGTTTTTCATCTTTCCTTACCTTTTTCCTTTTCTCAATGATCACTGTTTAGCGCGTCACACTTTGCACATTTTAGATCTTACCTTTTATGCTTCATCCCAAATTTTGCAATGGTACGATGTGATATCATCATCGCACATCACAATCGCAAGATTATAAGTTCTGCATTAAAGTTTCCGCGGGCTAAGTGTTTTAAGTTTTGATGCGATGCGATCGCATATCGCACGTCACAAGCTCAGGGGGATAGTGCCTAGGTGAATGTTGACATCGCCAAAATGCGATTTACGAAATAGGGTGCGGATGTGATGTGGTTTCAAAGCCAAAACCTAAAGGATTTCAAGCATGGCATATAAGGCTTTGTGCATTGTTTTTTTGAAGAAAAGCCAAACACAACAGAAGGATGTTTTTGTAGTTACCTATCCGTTCGAAGCATTGAATTGGCATTTAATTTTCAGCTCCATCATTTTGTATTAAGTAGGATTATTTTCATATGTTTTTTTAAGGAGAAGAATCTGCTGAAGTAGAATAATGAAATAGAATTCTCTCTGTTTTTTGTCTCTCTGTGTGGCTCTGTATTTTTGTGAGAAACTGTGATGTCATTGTTTTAATTCAATTTCCACATTCTGTGTAAATTGTGTATTGAGGGAATAAACATTTCCCCTGTTCTTTTGAGCTTCTCGTATTATTTTTAACATGGTATTAGAGCATTCCAAATTTTAACATGGTATCAGAGTGGGTTAATCTCTCAGTGAAAGAAAGTGTTTTACTGAAGAGTTGAAGGTTTGGTTTGAGAAGTAGATTCTCTAGCAGTGAGAAGGTTTTTGTTTACACAGTGAAAATGGCAGCAACAAGAACAAGCTTGACTAATCCACAAATACCACAGTTTAATGGGAAGAATTATGATTATTGGGCTATTACAATGAGGCTCTGTTTTCTTCTCAAGATATTTGGGAGTTGGTGGAGAATAGATTCCAGGAACCTGTAGATGCAGCAACATACAATGCTTTGACACAAGCAGAAAGAGATTTTTTGAGGGACAATAAGAAGAAGGACTCCAAAGCCCCCTTCTATATTTCCAGGCAGTGCATGAAAGTATTTTTCCAAGGGTTGCAGCAACAATGAAGTCTAAGAAAGCATGGGATACACTCAAGACAACATACCAAGGCATGGAAAAGGTGAAGACAACAAAATTACAAATGCAGAGAAAAGATTTTGAGACATTACGCATGAAAGAGTCTGAGAATTAGACTCATTCTTTACACATGTGATTGGGTTGGTTACCCAAATCAGGTCTCACAGTGAGGGAGAATTGTTGAGAAATTTTTAAGATGTCTGTCATCAAGGTTTGATGCCATAGTTGTGTCCATAGAAGAGACAAAGGATCTCTCATTGTTTTCAATGGATGAGCTTCATGCATCATTGATATCTCATGAGCAAAGACTGAACATAGCAAAAAAAAAATCGTCATTGGAGCACGCATTCAAGACATAACTGTCTTTTGGTCAAGGTAGAGGTCGAGGAAGATCAAACTACCGAGGAAGAGGAAGAAGCCCACACAGAGGTGGAAGAATCAACCCTCCAAGCACAAGTGGAAGGGGCAACAATCAAAATCCAAGTCAAGGCTCAAGCCAGAATCAAGCAGAAGGTCAAAGGTATGATAAATCTCAAGTTCAATATCATTATTTTAAAAAGTATGGTCATTATCCAAATGAATTTAGAAAGAAGCAATATGACATGGGTAGCAAACCAAATGAAAATTTCGTAAAGGAAAATCAGAACCATGATAGCTTGTTTTTAGCTTGTAATGTAGCACAAGAAAAAAAAGGAGATATATGGTTCTAAGATTCAGTGTGTAGAAACCACATGACTGGAAACATAGCAATTTTTTCTAATCTAGATGAAAGTGTGAAATCAAAAGTGACATTAGGGACTGATAGCAAGGTCTCTGTCATGGGAAAACGGAGAGTTGACATACTAACAAAGAAGGGAGAGAAGAATTTCATGACAGATGTTTACTTTGTCCTTGGTTTGAAACATAACCTCTTAAGCATTGGAAAACTCATACAAAAGGGATAAAATGTATTTTTTAAAGATGATGAGTGCACAATCATGGATAAGCCTCCAAGTAGACAACGCATTGCAAAAGTTCATATGAAAAACAACAAAATGTTTCCTCTCAAGATGAGATCAGACTTGAAGGAAGAAGGTGTTATAGCAGCTGTCACACAAGAAAGATTTCAAATAGAAGTAAAAGATGAGAATTGGTTATGGCATTTGAGATTTTGTCATCTCAACTTCAAAGGTTTGAATTTGTTTCATAAGAAAGGTATGGTGAAAGGGCTGCCACTCATAGAAAAACTAGACAACCTATGTGAAGGTTGCATCTTTTGAAAAAAACACAAAGAATCATTTCCAGTGGGAAAGTCAATAAGGGAAAAAGCACTTTTGGAGATTTTCCACTCAAATTTATGTGGACCAATGCAAACATCATCATTTGGTGGCAGCCATTACATTTTGACATTCATAGATGACTACACAAGGAAGACATGGGTCTATTTTCTAAAACAGAAAAGTGAAGTGTTTGACCACTTCTGCCACTACAACGCTCTTGTTGACAAGCAAAGTGGACACTACATAAAAGTGTTGAGCACTGATAGAGGTGGAAAATATATTTCAAATGACTTCCTACGTTTTTGCAAGGAGCATTGAATTCACAATTTGTTTACAGCAAGGTACACACCTCAGCAAAATGGTGTTGTAGAAAGAAATAATAGGACCATCATGGAAATGGCAAGGATTATGTTGAAGGCAAAGCATTTTCCAAATGATTATTGGGTTGAAGCTGTCTCTTGTGCAGCATATATTATTAATAGATATTCAACCAAAAGTGTCATAAATAGACTTTTTGAAGAAACATGGAGTTGAAGAAAGCAAATTGTCACTCACATGAGAGTGTTTGGATGTGTGGCATATGCACATGTCCCGGATGAGTTGAGGAAGAAGTTGGATAGCAAGGGGGAGAAATGTGTATTTCTTGGATACAGTGATGAATCCAAGTCATACAAGCTCTACAATCCATTAACCAAGAAGGTAATAATCAAAAAAGATGTCCATTTCATAGAGGAGGAAGCATAGGATGGAAGTTTAGAAAAGAGAGTCAATGTGAAGACATGTATGTCACATGAAGACAAAGAGGAATTGACTGCAGCAAGTAATTCCTCAACAGTAACTCCGCCTCCACCTAGACAAGCTCAACAAATCACATCGCAAGCAAGCAATAGGACAACATTGCACAATCAAGTAAGTGCTTCTCCAAGCACACCACAAAGATCCACAACTCCATCTACTTCAAGCTCAATACCAAGCTCATCTTCCGCAAGTATAAGAAGACCAAAATTCAGAAATTTAAGAGAAATTTATGAGCAAGAGGAATTTGATAATAGTGCTAGTCTGAATTATTTATTTGCATGATTTTTTCATGTAGATGACCCAATACACTTTGAAGATGCAGTAAAATAAGAGAAATGGGTTGAAGCAATGAAGAAATAGGAGAAATAGAAAGGAATGACGCATGGGAGTTAGTGGACCTTCTCCAAGGAAAATAAGTCATTGGAGTGAAATGGGTCTATAAGACGAAGAGCAACATTGACGAAAAGATATAAAGGCACAAAGCAAGGCTAGTTGTCAAAGGATACAAGAAGCAGCATGGAAGAGCATATGGGGAAACCTTTGCGCTAATCGCAAGGATGGAGACAGTGTGTACAGTGTTGTCAATATCAGTACAACAAAAATGGAAAGTGTATCAAATGGACGTGAGGTCATCATTCTTGAATGGAGTACTGAAAGAGGAGGTATATGTTGAACAACCTCCTAGATATGAGGTAGAAGATCAAGAACACAAGGTGCATAAGTTGTGGAAAGTTCTTTATGGGCTGAAGCAAGCACCGTGTGCATGGTACAACACGATAGATGCTTACCTGATGGACAATGGGTTCGACAAATGTGATGGTGAACCTACTCTCTACAACAAAGAAAATGATGATAATATTATTATTGTTGTTTTTTATGTAGATTATTTTATTTTTACAGGCAGTGATGATTATCTCATTGCTGATTGTAAAGAAGTCATGAAAATTGAGTTTGAAATGACTGACTTGGGGTTGTTAAGATATTTTCTGGGCATAGAAGTGAAGCCAACAGAAAATGGAATTTTTATTTCTCAAGAAAAATATGTGGCAGAAATATTAGAGAGGTTTAATATGCAAAACAACAAGCCAACACCAACTCCAACTGTCATGGGTTTGAGGTTGAGCAAGGAAGATTGTAGCAGTAATGTCAATCCAACATTATATAAAAGCATGGTTGGCAGCCTAATTTATTTGTCTGCAACTAGGCCTGATATAATGTATGTAGTTAGTTTGGTGTCAAGGTTCATGGAGACCCAAGGGAGACACAATGGCAAGAAGCCAAAAGAATTTTAAAGTATGTCAATGGGACGAAGGATTATGGTGTTCTGTACTCCATAACTGATGATTTTAGGCTGATTGGTTACACTGACAATGATTGGGATGGAAGTGTTGATGATAGAAAGAGCACATCATGATATGTTTTTCATTTGGGTTTGGGAGCTATTTCATTGGCTTCCAGGAAGCATCTGATAGTTTCATTGTCAACAGCAGAAGCTAATTATGTCACCGCAACAGCAGCAGCATGTCAAGCACTTTGGATGAGAAGGATGTTGCGGTATTTATGTCATGAACAAGACAGAGCAACCAAAATTTTTTGTGATAATAGTTCAGTGATTGCACTATCAAAGAAATTTATTTTCCATAATAGGATAAAGCAAATTGATGCTAAATATCATTTCATAAGAGAATTAGTTAACAATGCTGAAATTGTGCTACAATATTACAGGTCAAAGGAACAATTTGCAGACATCTTCACAGAGTCGTTGGCACATAATTTTTTATTTTTTTTTTATTTTTTATTTTTTATCTCAGAGAATGTTTGGGAATGGTCAACGGCAGCAGTTGTGATTAAGGGGGAGTGTTGGAAATTACTCCCAACCACCATCTTGAATAAACCGGTAGTAGCCATACTTGAGCTAAATGTCTCTTGCAGGTGGCAGATGGAGTTATTAGAGAAGGATAAAGCCCATATCCACAACCTTACTTCACACATTTCCGTAATCTTCAGAAAATTGTACCCGACCATCGCTCTGCGTTTAAAATTCTTCCCACTGTATCACCTATCTGTTTACTGCATTGTGCACTTTGAAATGTTTAACCCTTTCTTCTTAACGCAATTGCTGAATCCTACAAACCTTGCGATGTGATTTGGTGGGACCTCTCTTACCTATACGCATTACCATTTCCGCATACAAACCTTTGTTTTTCTTCTTTCCCTACCTTTTTCCTTTTTGCAATGATCACCATTTAGCGTGTCACACTTCGCGCTTCACACATTTTAGATCTTACGTTTTATGCTCTGCCCTAAACTTTGTGAAGGTGAGATGTTATATTGTCACTGTACATCGCGATCACAAGATTCTAATTTCTCTGTTAAATTTGTCGCGGGCTAAGTGTTTTAAGTTGCAATCGCATATCGCACGTCGCAAGCTCAGGAGGATAGCACCCAGGTGAATGTTGACAATGCTAAAATGTGATTTGCAAAATAAGGCATGGATGCGATGTGGTTTCAAATCTGAAACATGAAGGATTTCAAGTCTGACGTACAAGGCTCTGTGCATTGTTTTTATGAAGAAAAGCCAAACATGGTAGAATGACATTTTTGCAGTTACCTATTCATTCGAAGCATTGAATTGGCATTTAATTTTCAGCTCCATCACTTTGTATTAAGCAGGATGTTTTTCATATGTTTTTGTAAGGAGAAGAAGCTTCTGAAGCAGAAGAATGAAATATAATTCTCTTTGGTTTTTGTCTCTCTATGTGGCTCTATATTTTTGTGAGAAACTATGTTGTCATTGTTTTAATTCAATTTCCACATTATGTGTAAACTATGTATTGAGGGAATAAGCATTTCCCCTGTTCTTTTGAGCTTCTCATATTATTTTTAACATGGTATTAGAGCATTCCAAAATTTAACAATAGATGAGTGTGTGCATGTCAAGCAAGTTAGGATAAATACCCTTCACTGAGTTCATTGTATTCATTGTGATAGAGATTGAAGATTAAAAAAGAACTGCAACTTGTTTGTGTTTTGTGTGTGAAATCTTTGTGTAATTTTTGCCTTTACTCTTCTTCCATTCCAACAAATTGGTATCAGAGCAAGGTTAAAAAGAACAATGGAAAGACGGATTAGCAATCATCTGTGTGTGAGAGTAGGATTTATTTATTTATTATTATTATTATTTTTGGTCTGCTTATTTCTACTATAACGAGCTATTACGTTATAAATAGAGCGTTATAATGAAGGTTCTTGCAGCAAAGAACCGGGTTACATTTCATAAACTTGCTACATTTCCAAAGCACACAACCTTGTTGAAATTTTGTCGCGTTGATATTAACACACTTCAATAAAGTACGAGAAATGTTTAACGCAACTCCACATACCGTGGAGAGCATTAACCGTGCTTTCGTATTAAACAATAGTCGCGTTAGCATTTCTGAAGAATAGTCAATACAACGATTTAATATTTTTTTGCAAAGAATCAAAGCATTGGTCAATATCTATCAAGCACTTTTAAAAAGGGTTTGAGTTCCTTACAAGTTTTTTCATACATGCACAAAGGTCAAAAGTCATGCATGAAGGTTCATATTTTTTTAAAGATTTTAAAGGTCTTTAAAGGAGTGATACGAAGTTGTATTAAACAGGAGTTTTAAAAAGGATTTTTTTTTTAAAAGTGGAGTTTTATAATACGGTTTTTTTTCAAAAGGACTTTATTATATAAGATTTTTTACATAAATATTTTTTTTATAAAACAATTTTTTTATATAAAAAAATAAAACGTAGGGTTTTATTAGAAGGTTGTTTTTTGGAGCTTAGAAAAACATACAATTTTTTTTTAGGGTTTTAGATCTGAATTTTTTGTCTTAAGAAAGATGGAAACAAGTAGCTTCCAACCACAACTTCCTTCTTTCATAGGGAAATATTATGATGTGTGGGATATTAAGATGGAGACCTTGTGAAAAGCGCATGATGTTTGGGATCATGTCAAGTTTGGGTTTGCAGAATCTCGGGATGATGCAGAAGAACGAACCCTTAGTAATGTAGAGAGGGAAAAATGGAAGAAAGACAAAAGGAAGAATGCACAAGTGTTTCTTCTTATCTAACAGGGAGTGGACCGAGTAGTGTTCTAGAAGAAAATTATCACATCTTCAGGAAAGGAAGCATGGGAATCCTTGGCGACAAGCTATCAAGGTATGGAAAAATTCAATATTTTTAAATTGCAGAATACTATGAGAGATTTTGAAATTTTGCATATGAAAGAGACAGAGGATATTGATTCCTTCATGAATAAGGTCACGTATATCGTAAATCAGTTAAAAATTTATGGTGAAGACATTAAAAATCGAACAATGATTGAAAAGTTCCTTAGATCTTTTTCTACCAAGTTTGATCTTGTGGTAGCAACCATAGAAGAAGTAAAGGATTTGGAAAAACTGACAGTTGATGAGTTGATGAGAATGCTTCTATCGCATGAGGCAAGGATAAACATAAATAAGGAATGCACTTTAGAAACTGCTTTCAAAACTGAAGTTTCTATTTCAAGAGCTCGAGACAGAGGTCGATCGAGAGGCAAAGGATGAGGTGGAAGATATGGTGGTCAGAGAGATGGACGAGAAGATCATGAACATGAAAGTTTAAGCAACAACAATAGAAGCTTAAACAATAATTATAGATCTGAAAAATCGAAGGTGAGATGTTATTATTGCAATAAATTTTGTCACTATGCTCGTGATTATAGGAAGAAGCTAGTTGATCAAGGAAACGAAAGAGCTAATGTTAGTACAAAGAATACTAACTCCATGTTCCTAGAATGCAACAACATGCATGAACCATATGATAAGGTGTGGCTATTAGACAGTAGTTGCAGTAAACACATGACAGGCAACAAGAATTTAGTTGCAAATTTGGATCAATTTGTGAGGACAGAGGTAAAGTTTGGGACTGGCAAGACTATGGATGTAGATGGCAAAGGAGTGGTCAACATTGTGACCAAGCAGGGGGAGCTAAAGATAATCTCATAGGTATATTATGTTCCTGGACTCAAACATAATTTGATAAGTGTTGGTCAATTGATGCAGAAAGGGTATAGAGTTATCTTTCAGGGACAAGAGTGTGTTATTTATGACAAACCCCCAAGCAAGAAACTGATAGCAAAGGCACATATGGCGATGAAGATACTCTTTCCTCTTATTATGAACTACAACGATCAGGTTATTTCTTTTATAGTTGCATGTTCGAATGATTACTAGTTATGGAACTTTCGGTTTGGACGCTTGTATTTTTCCAATTTAAATGTTGCAACAGAAACAACTGGTCAGAGGATTACCTCCCATCAAAGAACCTGCTAGTACTTGTGAGTCTTTCTTCTTGGGAAAGAAACACCATGAAATTTTCCGAAAGGAGTTTCATACAGAGAAAAGAAACCACTTGAGTTGGTGCATACAGACTTGTGTGGACCTATGAGGACACATTCGATTGGTGGAAGTTGTTACTTCCTCACTTTTATTAATGACTATAGAAAAGAGTCTTGGGTTTACTTCTTGAAGCAGAAATTTGAAACTTTTGCAAATTTCAAAGAGTTTAAAGCCTTAGTAAAGAACCAAAGTGATCAACAGATCAAGGTATTGATATCAGATCGTGGTGGAGAATATAATTCAAAAGAATTCCATGAGTATTGCAAACAACATGGAATCAAAAGACAATTTACAGCTAGATACACACCGCAATAGCAGTTTATAGAAGAATCATGAACATGACAAGGAGCATGTTCAAATCAAGACACTTGTTTAATGAGTATTGGGTAGAAGAAGTTACATGTGTTGTTTATGTGATAAATAGATCTCCTACAAAGAGTGTGATGAACAGAGTTCCAGAAGAAGCATGGTCAGGTATGTCATGCAGTGTATCTCATTTTAGAGTTTTTGGATGTGTAGCCTATGCACATGTGCCTAAGCAGATAAGAGGAAAATTAAATTATCAAAGTGAAAAATGCATATTTACTGGTTATAGTGAGCAATCAAAATCTTACAAATTCTATAACCTTGTCATGAAGAAGACAATAATTAGCAGAGATGTTGTGTTCAAATAAAAGGAGTCATGGAATGGGACTATAGACAAACCAACCGATGCACAAGCACCATTGATGAAAGAGGATGATGTAGTGGAAAAGGAGAAGCAAGAATCAAGAGAACAAACACCAAACCGAGTCACACCAGCAAGGACTCCAAGATTTTTAGAGCAGCATGGATCTTCAAGCAGATCAACAGACCAAAATTCTCCAATAAGTCAATCAGGTAATGAATCAAGAAATGGTAAGAGAGAAATGAGAAGTCTGAAAGATATTTATGATGATTTGGATGTTGGTTCAAATTTTGCATTGTTGGCATTGCAAGCTTCTTCATTTGAAGAAGGAATCAGAGATGAAAATTGGGTGCAAGCCATGGGTGAAGAAATTGAAGCTATTGAAAATAATGATACATGGGATTTGGTTAATTTACCAAATGATAAAAAAATCATTGGTGTGAAATGGGTGTACAAGAAAAAGGTGAATGAGAAAGGCGAAATTGACATATTTAAAGCAAAACTTGTAGCAAAAGGATTCTCACAGCAACCGGGAATAGAATTTGGGGAAACATTTTCATTGGTAGCTAGATTGGATACTATAAGAGTAGTTATAGCCACAGTAGCTCAAAAAAAGTGGAAAGTGTGTCAGATGGATGTCAAATCCACCTTATTGAATGGAATTTTAGAAGAAGAAATTTATGTGTAGCAGCCTCTAGGTTATGAAGTCGAAGGTAAATAATATAAAGTTTACAGGTTAAAGAAAACCCTCTATGGACTGAAGCAAGCACCTAGAGCATGGTATAGTAGAATCAACAGTTACATGATTAAGAATGGATGTTGTAGAAGCAACATTGAGCCTACCTTGTACACAAAGGTAAATGAGCATGGACAAATTTTTATTGTTTGCTTATATGTTTATGATATGATTTTTACAGGTGATCTTGAGTTAAATGAATTTAAAGAAGCCATGATGAAAGAATTTGAGATGACAGATCTTGGTCTCAAAAAACATTTTCTTGGCATAGAAGTTGAGAAATATGAAAAAAGAATTTTTATTTTCCAAAATAAATATGCTAGAGATTTGTTGAAAATATTTGGGATGGACAATTGCAAACCTGTACCTACACTAGTTGCAATAGGTACAATGTTAAGTAAGGATGATGAAGGAGCAGATGTCAATCCAACTCTATTCAAAAGATTGGTTGGAAGCCTCATGTATCTCATAGCTACATGACCATATATTATGCAAGGAGTGAGTTTGATTTCCATATTTATGGAGACTCCAAAAGACACACATTGGAGTGTTGGAAAAAGAATTTTGAGATACATAGCAGGAACTAGAGATTATGGAATAATGTGTGCAAGTATAGAAAATAAAGATTTAATTGGATACACAGATAATGATTTCAGGTATTTTGGATGATTGCAAGAGCACATTTGATTATGTGTTCCATATTGGTTCTAGTGTGATAGCATGGGCATCTAAGAAGCAGCCCATTGTGACACTATCATCAACAGATGATCATATTTGGATCAAGGACCTAAGTGATAGCTCAAATTTCAAAGTGTTTGGAAGTGTGCCAAACCTAAACGACTAGATAAACTTTGTCTTCCTAATTCTGGCACCATGAACGGTTTGAAAAACTGACACCGTATGAAGAAGTTATCGCGATTTGAAAAGTGCAGTAAACTACAATTTTTGAACTTTGACCAAGTTTGACTAGGCCTTTGAATATTAAAAAAATAGAATATTCCAAGGTAATTCCTCAGAATATTCCTTTCGGGTGAATGATAGATTGACAAGTGGAATTGTTCGATTGGGTATTTTTTTGACTGTTTTGGTTCGGGCCAATCATAGGCTGCCACGTGGTAGGCCCGAAAGTCACCATGTGGCCCAGGTATGGCGTATTAAAATTTTTGGGAGCCGACTGGAGTCGACCCCGTGACCTCCGAGCGAGTGTGCAGACGTCTTATCGTTGGGCTATGCATTGGTGCTTAACAATACAATGGCGCTATTTTTATTTAAATTATAGTGGTTGCACATTTGGGAGTTGGAGGGGGCCAGCCCCCCCATATGGTCGTAGCCCCAAAACCACATGCTAAATGTTAAGCCCTAACATCAAATAGTAACTCCCATTGGTGATTTCAGAGTATTCACATGACTACAAACCTTTTGGTGAGGGTGACGATTAAGCCAGCTGTTGGGGAAAATTCCGACCCAAACTCTAGTTAAACGATATGTTCACCATGGTTTCGGCATGGGTTTTCCTTGACATTTAAATGTGTGGATATGAGTTTTAGGCCATGTGCCCAACGTTAACCCCGATAGTCCATTCACTGCTAACATCTTTCATTGGTAGTTTTTTAGTCAAAGCGCTAAAATTTGGGGAATTTCAAAGTTTAACTAGAGTTAAGTCCAATTCCTCCATTTTTAGTGGAGGGTTTCTAGGGGTCACCGGACAAAATGAGTTTAAGCTCTATCTTGAGCTATATTCATCCATTATGAGAGTGTGAATAGTTAATTTCAACTATCGCGGACATTCCAAACTCATCGGTGAGGGTTTCTAAGCCATTAGAGGACTTCTGAGCATGATTTAGCTTCAGATAAGTTCTAGGGGCCACCATAGCCACCATGGGCCAACAATAGTTTGAGGCTTAGCTAGTGCAACTAAAGGCCTTTCTCAACAATCCAATAGTCAATTTTGGATGCTTCATATGTTCTGGAACTAATGGTGTGGTTTTCAAAGACTTTAGAAGACTTTTGAAACCCGATATGCTTCAAAGAAGTTCTAGGGGCTACCAAGGCCTACTAGTGTTAGTAGCAGTTTGAGGCCTACCTAGGGTAGCTAGAGGATTTATTCAACATAATTTCTAACTGTAATGAGCATTCTAAATCCAATGGAGGATTTTTCAGAAGTTTTTTAGGACTTCTATAGGTCGAGAACCCACAAAGAAGTTTTCTTTGACCTTAGAGTCAGGGGGTGCCACCAAGTGTTGGAGGTGAAAACGGAGCAGCCGAAGGCCAATTTCAGCAAACCAATAGTCTATTCTGACTATTTTTGAGATTATGAATCCATTGAAGGGATTTTTAGAGTCATTTGAAGACTTCTGAAGGTCGATAACCTACAGAGAATTTTTGGGCAGCCTAGGGCCAACAGTGGATGGAGGTTTAGATTGGGGAGCCACTGCTCATTTTGAGAAAATGATCAGTCTATTTTGGAAGTTTGAAATGTGTTGGATATAGTAGGTGAGGTTTTAGGGATGAAAGAAGAATTTTTAAGGAGTTAGTGCCATAGAGAAGCTCAGAAAAGCTTAAGAGCACGAACAGAAGGAATCAAGTCTAAGGAAAGCCTAGATCTATTTTCAGAGTGATCACAGCCATGACAGCGGTATGATGGTATTCTAAACCCATTGTTTCAATTTAGTTAACCATTGGAGTTGAGTTTGTAACTTGTAAAAGAAATTTTTCCATAATCCCAAAGAGCCAAGTCAAGATGACAAGAGCTCAAGGAGACATAGCCCATGATATTCGGGTGAACTCCTAGATTAAATTTGTTGTTATGTGTTGATGTTTATTTTCTGCATTATATGGTTTTTTTCATATGTTTAATATCAGAAAAAAAAATGGACTTAAAGCACTTAAACATTTAAAAAACATATACATGTTTCAAGTATAAAATTCTGCAAAACTCAAGTATAATCTAGATCTTTTATTTGTTTAACTAAGTGGGAGTTCTTCAAAATCATAACAAGTTATCCAATCCATTTTTAGATTAGGTTGGTATCAGAGCATAGTTTCTTGTTTGACAGAGCACAATTTTTCTTGTTTGACTTGAAAGGTGTTTAAACAATGTAAGGAATTTGACTGTTTGTAAACCATTTGTTGCTTACAATTTTGAGTTTGCTTGAGGTGAAGGGAAAGCTACTGTTAGCTAAGTACAAAAGAGGAAAAAAGGGAAGAAGTTTGAAAGAATTCTCCTTACCCAAAGGACCTCAAGGAAACCCTTCAAGCACAAGAGGGTTTGTTTGCAAAAGGCTGCTTGAAGAAGAGCTTGACTCTATATCCATTTTGTTCAGAAGCTTTGTCAATTGTTTTTGAAATCTTTTTGAATTATTTTTGAAGTTCCTTAGTTCATTTTCATGATGAAAACTTCTTCAAGTGAGGTTTCAAAATCCTCCTCCTTCACAAGATTCTTCGATGAAGACATGAAGTGAGACTTCTTCAGGATGAAGGATATGGTGCAAATTATGTTCGAATATAGAATATAAAGCACTAGACTTCATGATCAATTGGTTGCAGAGAAGGAAGAGAAGGGAGAAAATCTTCAAAGAATGCATGAGATGGAGATGCAGCTCCATCAAGCCCAAGAGGCCTTAATCAATAACATGCATGAAGCAGAGATAATTCACTCTAATTTTTCTTCAAATTCCTCGTCAGATAGATGTGTTGGTTCCTTTGAAAATAAAACTAGAGGTATAGGATCCAAATTAATTTTTAAAATGGGTTATAAAGGAAAGGGTTTAGTAAAAAATGCACAAGGCATGATTGATCCCATTTTGGTTGAGGAAATACCTAAGAAATTTGGTCTTGGTTATGTTCAATCTTATGGAGAAAACTCTACAACCATGAAGGCATTTGAGACAACTTCAGAAATAACTTTTGTTCCAAGTTCTAAACCACAAACATGTCAAGTTTTTTTTCAATTTGATTTCCATTGTTTGAAGCCTATGTTGTAGCAAGATGTGTGTAGACATGTAGCTTATGGCAAAGTTGGAACCTCTACAAGTTCATCTCCTCATGAAGGTAAAAATGATGGACATTCAAAGAAGCATGTGAGGTATAATTATTCCCATAGTCAAGTTGATTATGTTTCTAATAATCATGACAAATCTGAATGCTTGAATGGAAGAAAGAGTTGTTGTGCATATTGTTGTCTGTGTAACCATGTTGTTTCAAAGTGCTGGAAGAATATGAAGGCACATAGGAATCAGTTGAGGAAAAGGCAACTTTCAAAGAAGGTGCAAAATGTTGGGAAAAATACTGAGAGGGGGGGGGGTGAATCAGTATTTACTGCATGTTCAAAACTTTTTACTTTTTCATTCCTTAAAACCCATACGCTACTTGTATGAGGCCAAGTAGCGTATACATGCGGATATCCTTCATAAAACTCACGTATACACAGAGATCTAATTATGCCATTAGTTCTTCACTTATATCATTCCATCATTCATTCATTAGATGTTCTATAAACAGTAAACATGTGCAGTAAGAACAGAATAACCCATCACACAAAGCATCACACATGAACACCAGGATTTTTAGGTGGAAACCCAAGTTTGAGAAAACCATCACTAGCCACCACCCTTCAATATTTTATTATAGAGAAAAACATATCCCAACACATGTGTCACAGACCTATCAAATATTATTGCACCCACCCACATTGCCACTGTACCCTCACTCGGAAGGAGCCACGACCCTCGACTCGTTTATCAGCCTTCTCGAAGCGAGCTATGACCCCCGATCTCGCTACTGTGCCTCACCGGAAGGGGAGTTACACCGATCGAAGGTTACACCGTACTCACCTTGGACCACGTTTATCACCTCACACTGGATCCAACAACCTTCAATAGAACAATACTCACAGCCACGTTTTCATCATATTTTCGTACCGGACCTTTTCCATACTTTTTGCTACGTACATACATCACTAACAAATACACATTGAATACGATCGAGAAAGGTAAAACACACATATCGTATCGTATATTTCATACCCTTGTTTAAAGAATTCCGCTTGCATACGCGCTTTTACTTCACTGATGTCGCGTATATACGCGTTTCCGTCCACACAAACCAGCGTATACCTCAGTGTATATTTTATTGCGCATACGCGCTTTCTCTTCGCTGAAGCCGCGTATATACGCGCTTCCTCCGCGGCGAAGTAGCGTATAAATCTTCAATCATTACAGAGCAAAGACATTTCTTCGAATCGTATATCAGTTTCGATTCAACCCTTTACTTCGTACGTATGTTCGCTTCATCACGTATCTAATCAACGACAAAATGTTAAATGTATCTAAAGCAAATAAAAGAGCACATTTCAGATCTAGATATCCCGCTTCATCATTTCTTCATAGGTGCATCATAGATTTAGATCTATCATCAAACCTTTACCCTTTCCATACAGATATACTTCACAGAGAAGTATTCATTCAAGCTCAGACATCTTGCACCCACACTAATGATTTGCACAATGAATTTCTTCTCCTTATATAGGCTTATCCTTTTTCAATACCATGAGCCCTTTTTCATCACCATGTACAAACAATACCATGAGCTCAAAACACTGACGGGTCAATAGAAAGTGACTATTACCTAATACCATGGGTCAATACCATGGTATTTACCCTCGTTTTGCACTTTTTGAGGCGTTTTTGTTTACACGCGATTTCGTACGTTTTTTCCGCGTGCATACGCGACTCCCTCAAAGCAATCCGCGTATATATCTATACCTAGAGACATACTTTTTCATCATAGAATCTAGCCACATGTCAAACTTTTTCTACCGCTTCCTGTACCACCGTAGATACATCGTATCATCAAGAACATATTCTATCAAGCACAACTTCATCAAGTAAGTTGTCATCTTTACTGCGGTTTGCCTTTCAAGGACAACACTCAGCATCATATTGTCAACAAATATTAGATCATATCAGATTTACATCATTTACTAAGTCCATCAAGTCAAGCATAACTTCATCAGGTGGATTGCCATCAATGACAACACATGTCAACAGTCGCATGTCTTCATCTCCATTAAGTGGGTTGCCATCAAGGACAACACTCTGCATCATATTTCCAACAATCTCCCCCTTTGGACTTGATGGCAACCATGATGGTGTTTGGTTACCACAACAGATAGATACATTAAGAATACAATGACACCATGTCACTCTCCCTATTTTCCATGTCACTCTCTCCATTTTTGGCATCATTCAAACACCATGTCACTCTCCCCCTTTGACATCAAGGGAAAAGGGTACATCATTATCTTCATTCAAACACCATGTCACTCTCCCCCTTTGACATCAAGGGCAAAGGACAAAACCAGCAGATCAAAACCAACACACTCTCCCCCTTTGACATCAAGGGCAACGGGCGGATCAAAACCAACACACTCACCCCCTTTCTCCTCATGTAGAAGAAGCGTTCTGCAGATCTGATGTATACTGAAGTGACCAAGCTCCCCCTGAGTTCATGCTGAATCTTCAAACATATTTTCAATGAAGTACATGACTCTATGAAGTTCCTATCACTAATGACTCATACTTACATCAAATATCCAACCAAGTGGATTTACATATGAGACTCAACTACCCAACCAAGTGGGTTTACAAATTTGACTCAAATGCATCTAACCAAGTAATATAAACATGACCTGCCCATTTCAACTAAGTAAGGCAATTGACAAGTCCTTACATGACCGAATATTACAATTTTACATCATGGGTCTCAAACTTTAGTATCTTTTCATCAAAGTACAAATATGAATTTTCATAATTAATACCAAAAAGACCTCAAGAGAGATCATATATCAGAACCACCATAATGCCAGCAATGCATTATACTCAGAAAAACTAATGCTCCCCCTGAATTTGTGCAACAAAGAAATCTTTCCAAATGACTAAGGCTCCCCCTTAGTTTGTGCATCCTGAAAACTTCCACCAACAAATCATCAAGGCATCTTCATCAAAACATTAGAAACATAATTATGAGAACTAGAACACCACCAGAGATACCAAACAAAATGTAGACAACAAACACCATTGCAAATTGCGGTCAAGAGAACCTAACTAAAACAAATTGCCGCCACCAGTCACACGCGTTTTGCGGTGGAACCTTCGCGATACACGCCGCATCGTGTTTGTGAAACCCGCCACATCCCAAGACATCTTCTAAATTTCAACCGTATTCGATTCTTTCAGAAGGCAAAGATGCGGTTCAAATTTCATTCGTAGACATTTGAACGTTGTTTGGACTACGTATAGAGAATGGTAGTTGTGTCTTCGCCGCCATCCAATGGTCAGGCATCAGTACAATAGTAACCAAACCTTCAGATTCTTTGCAGCATCAATACAATCTTTCCAAGAGAGATTCTCATATCAGAACAACATCTTCACATAGGTGTCAAGCAATCATCCATGTGGTCCAGCATCACCATGATATTCAAGATTTAACATGAAGTAACATATGTAGGCAAAGGATCTCTCAACCATAGTAACACACTTGCATGATTTATTTCTAAATCAAATGACATCCAACTCATCCATGTGTGAGTACAAAGGATACTTATCAGCAACCAGGGCTAAAAAAAAAAAAAACTCATCATAATAAACCATGTACCAAGACATTATCATTTGAGCATGAGTATCATAAAAACCAAAGAATAAGCAGTCATATTGCCAACAATGCAATCATTAGTATTCAAATTTGGGGTTGCCCCCAAACCAAGAAGGGAAAGTTCTTCTTAACTTATGCAATCTGAAGCACCTTCAACAGCAAGTCATCAGCAACAATCTCTGCATGATCTGTCCTCATCTCTGAATTATAAGACTTTCATCTCAACAACGAATGCTTTTCATCATAAAGCAACCAGGCTTCATCCATAATCTTCAACACAAGACCCCATGTATCATTTCATTATCATGATTATAACCAGAATAATGCTAACAGTGCAATCATCAGCAGTCAGACTTATGCTCCCCCTGGACCTCTGCTCCAGATCTTCAACTATCAAATAAATTTTCTCACCATCAATGCATACGCGGCTGTGTCAGATAGAACTCGCGTGTATACGCGATTTTGTTTCATAGAACCCGCGTATGGAAGGTGAAATATAGAAAATTTCACACCTTCATCTCCTCCTGAGTTTGTACCTTCTGTACCTGTCTTTTCCACATCATATGCGATGTCAGAAGTAAACATAATCAAATCAACCATGAGATTCATCATGCATTTCTCCCCTTGTGACGATACATTACTAGATCTTATAATGTATCTCACATCATTCCTGCAGTCAATAAGAAAGGTCAGCTTCAGAAGCGGATGACTGCAGTAGGGTCAGAATTCCCTACGTTTCTGATCGGTCCTCCTTCTTTTTCCAAATTTGCTTGAGCTTTCCAACTGTGTGCTGAAAATTGTCCACTTTCCTAGATCTGTTCATCCTGCATTCTTTTTCTACATGTCCATACTTGTTACAAGCATAACATCTCATGTGGCCAGAGAAATAAACATAAGAATCATAATGAGTATTTCTATTCTTCCTCCTTTTGCAATCAGCTGCTTTATGTCCATACATGTTACATGAAAAACAATATCCCTTGAAGCTACTAGAGTACCTTTCTGAGTAGAACCTGTTTGTTTGTGGCTGAAATGATCTGCTCCTGCAATTTGCTGCAACATGCCCATAATTATGACATTTAAAACATTCAACGTTCTTGAATGAATTTCTTTGAGAATTCATGATTGTTGGTCGATCTTTTGTTTCTTTCAACACATCAGGTTTTGCATTGACATCTTCTGAATTTTTGGCACTTCCTTGTGAGCTAGATTCTCCTTTAACAGTTTCATGGAAACCAAGACCATGTTTGATAGTAGGAGACCTTTGATTACTCAGAATATTGTCCAGAATATTAGTACTATCATGAAACCTCAAAAGTTTAACCTTTTCTTCTAATTTACCTTTGAGAATTTTTACCTCAACCTCCAAGGCTTGACATTGCTTTGTCATGCTTTCTTCTTTCCTTCTTCCATCTTCTACTTGATCCTTCAGATTTAGAATCTCTTCTTTCAACCAATTTTCGTTTACTTCACATGTTTGTTGCAGCTCTTCATTCTTCTTCTTTGATGCTTTGAGATCTTCTTTCAGAGATATGTTTTCAGCTTCAAGTTCTGCATTCTTCTTATTTGATTTATCCAGGTCTTCTTTGAGGGAAATGATTTCTGATTCAAATCCTTCCTTTTCAAATGATGGTAGATGTTCCTCACTCTTCTTACTTGATGCTTCAAGTTTTGCTTGTAGAGAGATGATTTCAGCTTCAAGACTTTTATTCTTCCTCTTTGATTTTTCCAAACCCGTTTTTAGAGAACCGTTTTCTGCTTCAAGTCCTTCATTCTTCTTATTTTCTTCTTCAAGTTCTGCTTGCAGAGAGATGATTCCAGCGTGATATCCTTTACTTCGACTGCGTACATCATCGAACATCCTTTTCAGTCTAAATACCAAAGCTTTGGAGGCAGCATCCTTCTCATCAAATATTCTTTGTTGGTCTTTGATAACCTTCTTTAAATCCACAACATTACTTTCACTATCTACATCATTGCTTGCACAGATAAGATTACAAGGATCACCAACAGATTCATCTTTGTCAACTTCTGCTGTACCGGTTTTCTGAGACATCTCCTTACTTTGAGTATTTTTCTTCTTTGCCATGAGTACTTGTAGAGCTTGGTCAGAATCTTCTTCGGCTTCTTCTAGGTCGATAGCATATTCTTCACTATTGTTTGTACCACTAAGATCTTTCAAAGGATGATCCCAATCACTATCAGATTCATCTCCTTTGATTTCTGGTATCCATGTTCTCTGAAATATCTCCTTTCTTCGAGTAGGCTTCTTCTTTTGCTTCTTTCCCATTGCGACGGATCTCCTTCAAGCGATCAAGCTTCTGCAGAAGGACCACCCTCTGATACCAATTGTTGGGAAAAATACTGAGAGGGGGGGGTGAATCAGCATTTACTGCATGTTCAAAACTTTTTACTTTTTCATTCCTTAAAACCCATACGCTACTTATATGAAGCCAAGTAGTGTATACACGCGGATATCCTTCATAAAACTCGCGTATACACAGAGATCTAATTATGCCATTAGTTCTTCACTTATATCATTCCATCATTCATTCATTAGATGTTCTATAAATAGTAAACATGTGCAGTAAGAACAGAATAACCCATCACACAAAGCATCACACATGAACACCAGGATTTTTAGGTGGAAACCCAAGTCGGGAGAAAACCACCGCTGCAGTTGCTCAGCCTTCAATATTTTATTATAGAGAAAACATCTTACAACATATGTGCTGGCGCAGACTTGACCAGCACGCAGGCACCCACCTGCGCTCGTTTACCGGCCTCTCCTGGAAGGGAGCTACGACCCCCTGACTCGTTTACCAGCCTCTCCTGGAAGGGAGCTACGACCCCCGATCTCGTTTACCAGCCTCACCTGGAAGGGAGCTACAACCCCCTGACTGAAGGCTACAACCTTCAGCACCACCTTGGACCACGTTTCATCAATTTTCACACTGGATCCAACAACTTCAATAGAACACCACTTGCAGGCCACATTTCATCATATTTTCACAGTGGACCCTTTCCATACTTTTAAGCACAAACATACGTCACCAACAGATACATATCAACACAGATCGGATCGCCGAAGCACGGCGAACGGATCGGAAATTTCCTTCTGCAAGCTACAGCAGAACCTGGTTGCATCGCGCTTTCCTTCAGCGATGTCGCGTATATACGCGCTTCCCATCCACACATACCGACGTATGCCTCGGTGTATACCATTTAATACGCGCGCTTTCTCTGAACGAGCGACGTGTCTGCCCTCTTCCTCTTTGTGGCGAAGTAGCGTATAGATCTTCAATCATTATAGAGCAGCATACTTCTTCAGATCAGATATTCAATTCAGATTCAACCCTTTACTTCAGACAGATGTTCTCCTCATCACAGATCTAATCACTCCATAAACAGATCTAGAAAATACAGATACATTTCAGATCTAGATATTCTGCTTCATCATCTCTTCATTGGTGCATCATAGATTCAGATCTATCATCAAACCTTTACCCTTTCCATACAGATATACTTCACAGAGAAGTATTCATTCCAGCTCAGACATCTTGCTCTCACACCTTATTTTGCACAATGAATTTCTTCTCCTTATATAGGTTTATCCTTTTTCAATACCATGAGCCCCTTTTTCAATACCATGGGCCAAAACAATACCATGAGCCCAAAATTACCTGGACGGGGTCAATTAGGCGGATCATTACCCAATACCATGGGTCAATACCATGGTGGTTACCCTTGGTTTTGCAATTTTTGAGCGCTTTAGCCCATACGCGACTTGGCATGTTCTTTTCCGCGTGCATACGCGACTTCCCCTAGGCCAATCCGCGTATACCTAGAGACATACTCTTTTTCATCATAGAATCTAGCACATGCTGAAATCCTTTCTTCATTGCCTTCTGTACTCACTGTAGATACATCAGATTTCCTTCATCAAGAACATATTCTATCAAGCACAACTTCATCAAGGTTGTTTTCATCATCTTTATCAAGTGGGTTGCCTTTCAGGGACAACACTTAGCATCATATTGTCAACAAACATCATATCACATCAGATTTTCATCATTTACTAAGTCCATCAATTCAAGCATAACTTCATCAGGTGGATTGCCATCAAGGACAACACATGTCAACAGTCAAATGTCTTCATCTTCATTCAGTGGCTTTCCATCAAGGACAACATCCTGCATCATATTTCCAACACAAAAGACTTGCTCACATTGCCAGAAGAGGGGACATGTTGTTTCTCAATGTTGGAAATTGCATCCAACTAATCATCCCAAGCACATGAGGCAAGAGGATCACAAGACTAGTGAAAGTGGAACCAAATATTCCATCATTGATGTTAGAATAGATGTTTCACATGAAGAAGATTTTCAGTAGCAAAAGTCACCTTGGAAGTGGCTTGGTAAGAACTGGTTTGACTTCTTAACATAGAAAGACATACACTCATTTGTACATATGAAAATTTTAGTTATGTATGCATGTTTTTTATTGTAATCTCAAGTTTGTTTGAGCCGCCTTGGATTGATGATCAAGGACATGATGTTCATCTACCTTCTATCAATTTCTTGCAAGAAATTTCTGGGAGAGTTCAAGGAAGACAATTCTTGACATGAGGAAAAGAGCATTCAGGAAGGGAACTGTCAACTACCTTCGAGTTGTGGTTCAAAGGAACTAAGCCATGCAAGGAAAGTATATGGAGGCTGAAAAGAAGAGGGTGTTGTACTCTCATCTACTGAACATATCAGGTAATCAGTCTTTGGGGTTCAAAATATTCCCAATGGGGAGGTGTGATCAGATTTGGTCAAGGACCTAAGTGATAGCTTAAATTTCAAAGTGTTCAAAAGTGTGTTGAACTTGAGCGACTGGATAGATCTCATCTTCCTGATTCTGGCACCGTGAATGGTTCGAAAAACTAACACAATATGAAGAAGTTATCGCGATTTGAAAAGTCTGGTAAACTGCAATTTTTGGACTTTGACCAAGTTTGACTGGGCCTTTGAATATTCAAAAAAAGAGAAAATTCCAGGAAATATTCTTGGAACATTCCTGGAATATTCCTCGAAATATTCCTTCTGGGTGTATGGAAAATTGACAAGTGGAATTGTTCGATTGGGCAGTTAGTTGACTATTTTGGTTTGGCTCAATCATAGGCTACCATGTGGGAGGCTCAGAGGTCACCACATGGCCTAGGTATGGCGTATTAAAATTTTTGGGAGCCGACCAGAGTCGACCTTGTGACCTCCGAGCGGGCGTGTAGATGCCTTGCCGTTATGCTATTTGTTGGTGCTTAACAATATGGTGGCATATTTTTTATTTAAATTATAGTGGTTGCGCATTTAGGGGTCGGAGGGGGCCAGCCCCCCCCCCCCAACCCCCATATGGTCGTAGCCCCGAAACCACGTGCAAAAAATTATGACCTAATGTCAAATGGTAACTCTTGCCAGCGATTTCAGAACAGTCACATGACTAAAAACCTTGCGGTCAAGGCGACGGTTAAGCCAGCAGCTGGGGAAAACTCTGACCCAAACTCTAGTTAAAGGGTATGTTCACCACAGTTTCGGCATGGGTTCCACTTGAGATTTAAATGCACGGATATGAGTTTAGGTCATGTCCCTAACGTTAACCCCAAAATTCCATTAAATGCTAATGGTTTTCGTTGGCAGGTTTTTAGTTGGAGCGCTAAATTTTGGGGATTTTCCATGTTTAACTTGAGTTAAGTCCAGTTCCTCCATTTTTAGTGGAGGGTTTCTACGAGTCACTAGACAAAATGAGTTTAGGCTCTATATTGAGCTAGATTTGTCCATTATGAGGGTGTGAATAGTCAATTTTGACTATCCAAGACATTATAGACTCATTGGTGAGGGTTACAGAGCCATCAGAGTACTTCTGAGCATGATTTAGCTTTAGATAAGTTCCAGGAGCCACTAGGGCCAACAAGTGCCAGTAGGAATTTGAGGCCTAGCCAATGCAGCTATAGGCCTTATTCAGCAAAAAAATAGTCATTTCTGATTGTAATGAGCATTCATAATCCAATGGAGGAGTTTGCAGAAGCTTTTCAGGACTTTTAAAGGTTGAGAACCCATAGAGAAGTTTTCTTTGACCTTAAAGCCAAGGGTGCCACCAGGTGTTGGAGGTGAAAATGAAGTAGTCGGAGGCCAATTTCAGCAAACCAATAGTCTATTCTAACTATTTTTGACATTCTGAATCCATTGAAGGGATTTTTAGAGTCATTTGAAGACTTTTTAAGGTCTATAACCTACTAGGAATTTTTGGGCAGCTCAGGGCCAACAGTGGATGGAGGCTTAGATTGGGGAGCCACTGCTCATTTTGAGCAACTGATAAGTCTATTTTGGAAGTATGTTATGTGCTTGAGACAGTAGGTGAGGTTTTAGGGATATAAGAATAATTCTGAAGGAGTTAGTGCCATAGAGTAGCTTAGAGAAGCTCATGAGCACCGACAGAAGGAATCAATTCTAAGGAAGCTTGGATCTGTTTTCAAAGTGATGAAAGCCACGATAGGGGTATGATGGTATTATAAACCCATTGGTTCAGTTCAGTTAACCATTTGAGTTGAGTTTGTAACTTGTAAAAGAAATTTTTCCATAATCCCAAAGAGCCAAGTCAAGATGACAAGAGTTCAAGGAGATGTAGCCCATGATATTCAGGTAAACTCCTAGATTAAATTTGATGTTATGTGTTGATGTTTATTTTCTGAATTATATGGTTGCTTCATATGTTTAATATCAGCAAAAACAAATGGAATTAAAGCACTGAAATAGTTAAAAAACATACAACTGTTTCAAGTATAAAATTCTGCAAAATTCAAGTATAAGCTAGATCTTTTAATTGTTTAACTGAGTGGGAGGTTCTTGAAAAGAATAATAGGTTATCCAACCCATTTTTAGATTAGGTTGGTATCAGAGCATAGTTTCTTGTTTGACAGAGCACAAGTTTTCTTTTTTGACTTGAAAGGTGTTTAAATAGTTCAAGGAATTTGACTATTTGAAAACCGTTTGTTTCTTACAATTTTGAGTTTGCTAGAGGTGAAGGGAAAGCTAATGTTAGCTAAGTCTAGAAGAGGAAAAGAAGGAAGAAATTTGAAAGAATTATTCTTACCCAAAGGACCTCAAGGCAACCCTTGAAGCATAATAGGGTTTTTTTGCAAAAGGCTACTTGAAGAAGAGCTTGAATCTACAGCCATTTTGTTGAGAAGCTTTGTCAATTGTTTTTGAAAGGTTTGTGAATTATTGTTGAAGTTATTTAGTTCATTTTCATGATGAAAACTTTTTCAAGTTAGGTTTCAAAATCCTCCTCCTTCACAAGATCCTTCAATGAAGATATGAAGCGAGACTTCTTCAGGATGAAGGATATGGTGCAAATTATGTTCGAAGATAGAAGTTAAAGCACTAGACTTCATGAGAAATTGGTTGCTATGAAGGAACATAAGGAAGAAATTATTCAAATAATGCATGAGATAGAGATGTAGCTCCATCAAGCCCAAGAGACCTTAACCAATAACATGCGTGAAGCAGAGGTAATTCACTCTAATTTGTCTTCAAATTCCTCGTCAGATAGATGTATTGGTTCATTTGAAAAGAGCACTAGAGGTATAGGGTCCAATTTAATGTCTAAAATGGGCTATGAAGGCAAGGGTTTAGGCAAACATGCAAAAGGCATGATTGATCCTATTTTGGTTGAGGAAAGACCTAAGAAATGTGGTCTTGGTTATGTTCAATCTTATGGAAAAAGACTCTACAACCATGAAGGCATTTGAGACAACTTCAAAAATAACTTTTGTTCCAAGTTCTAAACCACAAACATGTCAAGTTTGTTTTCAAGTTCATTGCCATTGTTTGAAGGCTATGTTGCAGCAAGATGTGTGTAGACATGCAGCTTATGGCGAAGCTGGAACCTCTACAAGTTCATCTCCTCATGAAGGTAAAAACGATGGACATGCAAAGAAGCATGCAAGGTAGAATTCTTCCCATAGTCAAGTTGATTATGTTTCTAATAAGCATGAAAAATATGCATGCTTGAATGGAAGAAAGAGTTGTTGTGCATATTGCGGTTTGTGTAACCATGTTGTTTCAAAATGCTGGAAGAAGATGAAGGCATACATGAAGCAGTTGAGGCAAAGGAAACTTGAAAAGAAGGTTCAAAAGACTTGCACACATTTCCAGAAGAGGGGACATGTTTCCCAGTGTTGGACATTGCATCCAACTAATTATCCCAAGCACATATGAAAATTTCAGTTATGTATGCATGTTTTTTGTTGTAATATCACGTTTTTTTGAGCCACCTTGGATCGATGATCAAGGACATGATGTTCAAATGCCTTCTATCAATTTTTTGCCAGAAATTTTTGGGAGAGTTGAAGGAAGAAAATTCTTGATAGGAGGAAAATAGAATTCAAGAAGGGAAGTGTCGACTACCTTCTAGTTGGGGTTCAAAGGCACTAAGCCATGCAAGGCAAGTGTATGGATGCTGAAAAGAATAGGGTTGTGTACTCTCATCTACTGAACAGATTACGTAATTAGTATTTTGGGGTCCAAAAGATTCCCAATGGGGAGGTGTGATCAGATTTGGATCAAGGACCTAAGTGATAGCTCAAATTTCAAAGTGTTTAGAGGTATGTTGAACCTGAGAAACCGGATAGGTATCGTCTCCTTGATTCCAGCGCCATGAATGGTTCGAAAAACTGACATTGTATGAAGAAGTTATCGTGATTTGAAAGTCATGTAAACTGCAATTTTTGGACTTTAACCAAGTTTGACTAGGCCTTTGAATATTAAAAAAAATAGAATATTCTAGGGAATATTCCTTGAATATTCCTTCTGGGCGAATGGAAAATTGACAAGTGCAATTGTTCGATTTGGCAGTTAGTTGGCTATTTTTGTTCGAGCCAATCATAGGCTACCACGTGGAAAGCCCAAGAGGCCGCCACGTGGCCGAGGTATGGCATATTAAAATTTTTGATAGCCGACCAGAGTCGACCCCGTGACCTCCGAGCAGGCGTGCAGACGTTATAACATTGGGCTATGCATTGGTGCTTAACAATATGGTGGCACAATTTTTATTTAAATTATAGTGGTTGTGCATTTGGGGGTCAGAGGGAGCTAGCCCCCTCATATGTTCGTAGACTTGGAACCACAGGCCAAATGTTAAGCCCTAACGTCAAACGGTAACTCCCACTGGCTATTTCGGAGTAGTCACATAATTGCAAACCTTTCAATCAGGGCGACGATTAAGCCGATGGTTGGGGAAAACTCTGACCCAAACTCTAGTTAAATGGTATGTTCACTACATTTTCGACATGGGTTCTACTTGACATTTAAATGCACGGATATGAGTTTTAGGTCATGTGCCCAACATTAACCCCGATAGTCCATTAACTGCTAAAGATTTTCGTTGGTAGGTTTTTAGTCGGAGCACTAAAATTTTTGGATTTTCCAAGTTTAACTGGAGTTAAGTCCAGTTCCTCCATTTTCAATGGAGGGTTTCTAGGAGTCACTAGAAAAAATGAGTTTAGGCTCTATATTGAGCTAGATTCGTCCATTATCAGAGTGTGAATAGCCAATTTCGACTATGTTAGACATTACAGACTTGTTGGTGAGGGTTGCAGAGCCATCAGAGGACTTATGAGCATGATTTAGCTTCATAGAAGTTCTAGGGGCCACCATGGCCACCATGGGATAGTAGCAGTTTGAGGCTTAGCCAATGCAGCTAGAGGCCTTTCTCAACAATACAATAGTCAATTTTAGATGTTTCAGATGCTTTGTGTGGTTTGAAGAGCCTGTAAAGGAATTTTTAAAGCCGATATGCTTCAGAGAAGCTCCAGGGGCCACTAGGGCTAACAAGTGTCAACAACAGTTTGAGGCCTAGCCATGGCAGCTAAAGGCCTTATTTAGAAAACCAATAGTCATTTCTGAATGTAATGAGAATTATGAATCCAATGGAGGAGTTTTAAAAATATTTTGAGGACTTCTAGAGGTCAATAACCCACAGAGAATTTTTCTTTGACCTTAGAGCCACGAGGTGCCACCAGGTGTTGGAGGTGAAAATGGAGCAGCCGATGGCCAATTTTAGCAAACCAATAGTCTATTATAACTATTTTTGACATTATGAATCCATTGAAGGGATTTTTAGACTCATTTTAAAACTTTTAAAGGTTGAGAACCTACATGAAAATTTTGGGCAAGCCAGGGCCAACAATGGATGGAGGCCTAGATTGGGGAGCCAGTGCTCATTTTGAGAAAATGATCAGTCTATTTTGGAAGTTTGATATGTGTTGGAAATAGTAGGTGATATTTCAGGGACAAAAGAAGAATTCTGAAGGAGTTAGTGCCATAAAGAAGCTTAGAGAAGCTCAAGAGCTCGTCAGAAGGAATTAAGTCTAAGGAAGCCTAGATCTATTTTCAAAGTGATGAAAATACTACAGGGGTATGATGGTATTCTAAACCCATTAGTTCAGTTCAGTTAACCATTGGAGTTGAGTTTGTAACTTGTAAAATAAAATTTTTCATAGTCCTAAAGAGCTAAGTGAAGACGACAAGAGCTCAAGGAGACGTAGCCCACGATATTCGAGTGAACTCCTAGATTAAATTTGTATGTGTTGATGTTTATTTGTTACATTATATGGTTGCTGCATATGTTTAATATCGAAACAAACAAATGGATTTAAAGCACTTAAATAGTTAAAAAACATACACCTGTTTCTAGTATAAAATTCTGCAAAATTCAAGTATAAGCTAGATCTTTTATTTGTTTAACTGAGTGGGAGGTTCTTGAAAAGCATAACAAGTTACCCAACCCATTTTCAAATCAACAAAAGAAGAATATGTAGCAGCAACATCAACAACATGTCAAGTAGTATGGTTAAGAAGAGTATTGGATGGACTCAAGAAGAAACAACAAGGATCAACAACGATATATTGTGACAACACTTCAATGATTGCACTATCCAAGAATAATGTGTTTCATGAAAAGAGCAAGCATATTGATACTAGATATCACTTTATTAGAGAACTTGTGAGTAATGGAGAAGTTCACTTGAAGCCTTGTAAATCTACTGATCAATTGGATGATGTATTTACAAAGCCATTAGCAAAGATGTGTTTGTGTTTCACAAAATAAGCTTGGGTGTTGTAAGCCTAGCGGAGACATAGACCAGCAGGCATGTTTGAGTTTTCATGAATTATGTTTTAGTTTAGTGGTCATAATTAAGGGCGAGTGTTAAAATAGTTAATTATCTTTCACTTGCAGAGTTAGACAATCAGTTAAGTGGGTGTTGAGTTGTGTGATAGATGAATTTGGTGAGTGAGTTAGAGAGTGAGTTAAGTGGGTGTTGAACAAGTTGAGTTATGTGATAGATGAGTGTGTGCATGTTAAGCAAGTTAGGATAAATACCCTTCACTGGGTTCATTGTATTCATTGTGATAGAGATTGAATATTAATAGAAAGCCGAAACTTGTTTGTGTTTCGTGTGTGAAATATTTGTGTAATTTGTGCCTTTACTCTTCTACCATTCCAACAGTGGGCTCAAAAATCAATGAAATCTGTATTAGTGAAGCTCTCGTCCGGTGGAATAAAGATGAGTTTGAAGTACTGTGTCAGATTTTGGATTTGGGATCTGCATTAAAAATTCAAGTTGCAAGTAATGTCATTTACCATGTTATTTTCTTATCCAGTGAGGACGCTCAGGCATGCTGAACATTAAAATCTCTAGTTGCAATTTCAAATCTCTAGCTAGCCATTTTTGACCAGATTGTATGAATGCAGAATGTCGTGCCATGATTCTTGAACAATGTCAAATTTCTTACCATTTGAGCATGAGAAGATGATATCCAATTTTGTTTTAATTTATAGCAGTGTATCCATTTGCCTCCTGCTTTTTTTTGTTTATTATGCCTTGTCTTTGACATCAATACATTCCCTTATTTAGAAAAAACACACATCAATATAATTTTATGGGAAAGTGCATCCAAGCCATATCATCTGAATGAATACATGTGTATAGATACCTCCTCTTCATAGCGGAAATAAAGGACATCAATTAATTCATGAATCAAGTCTTTACTGTCGTAAATCAGTTAAAATTTTATGGTGGTGACATAGAAGATAAAAAGGTGGTTGAGAAGGTCCTTAGATCTTTTTCTAACAAATTTGATGTTGTAGTAGCATCCATAGAAGAAGCCAAGGATTTAGAAACATTGATAGTTGATGAGTTGATGGGATCACTTCTATCCCATGAGGCAAGGGTAGACAGAAATAAGGATTTCACCTTAGAGACTACTTTTAAAAGTCAGGTTTCTATTTCAAGAGACAGAGGTCAAGGCAGAAGTAGATGAGAGGCATAGGATGAGGTAGAAGAAATGGTGGTCAGAGAGATGGTTGAAAAGAGCATGAACATGAAAGTGGAAGCAATTGCAGAAGCTTCAACAATAATCAAAGAGTTTGCAAATCAAAGGTGAGGTGTTATTATTTCAATAAATTTGGTCATTATGTCCGTGATTGTAGGATGAAGATATTTGATCACCGAAACTAGAGAGCTAATGTTACTACAGAGAATACTCACTCCATGTTCCTAGATTTCCATACCATGCATGAACCTTTTGATAATGTGTGTCTATTAGAGAGTGGTTTCCGTAACCACATGACATGATAAGAATTTGGTTGCAAAATTGGATCAATATGTGAAGACAGAGGTAAAGTTGGGCATTAAAAAGACTGTGGATGTAGAAGGAAAATGAGTGGTCAACATTATGACCAATCAGGGGAAGCCGAAGAAAATATCAGAGGTATATTATTTCCCTAGTCTCAAATATAATGTGATAAGTGTTGTTCAATTGACGCAATAGGGACACTGTAACATCCGTGGTGAAAATTCCATGTGATAAAGTTAATAAACGAAAAATAATAACCACGGTTTTCAAACACATATTCCAAGATAAATGTTGGGAAAAACATCCTAGTGCGGGTGTTTATATGGTTTATTAATGGATATGGAAATTGGAAAATGGAATGGCTAAGGCTTTGGAAAGGCAAAGTGGCATTTAATTATGAAAATAATGGAAAATAGGAGAAAATGGAGGTAAAAGGTCATAGGTTGCATGTGAGGAGGAAAATGAAGGAAACTAAAGGAAAATTGAAGAAAATAGAGGCCTCATTAATAAAAATAATTCTGAGAATTAGTTCACAAAATTCTGTTGGTTCAATTTTGGAGCTCTCATTTTATTCTCTCTCTCATACTCTTAAACACTTATATTTTTCTTGGGGCAGTCTTGGAGAATGTGGCATACTTGGATTTTCAGAGAAAGAAGGTAAAGGAAGAGAAGGAAGGCATAAGAGGACACTGGGAACAAAAGCTACAATGAGTTTTGCTTCCAAGTATCAAGTTTCTTGTATGATTTCCTCACTAGTTTTGGCATGCATGACATATGCATGTTGATATTTTTTTATTATATGTCATTTGCATGAAGGATTTCCTCGATTGACAATGGATTTTCCTAGCCTTACCATTTTCTAGATAACCATGGTGTTTTAGGTTCATTTCACTATTTTTTTCTGGTTGGTTTTCTTGCGCCTTTAGCTATGGTTTGAGTTAATATTTCCTGGATGTCTTAGTTGGAAAAACACTCTAGAAGCTCTATAAGAGCTTGGGTTGACTTACTATTCCTGGAAGCCTTGGCTGGAAAAATGCTTTGGAAGCCTTCAGTGGGTTGAGTTACTAGTCCTAGAAGCCCTGGTTTGAAAAACGCTCTAGAAGCCCAACTATAGTTGTGGGTTGAGTTACTAGTCCTAGAATCCCTATTTGGAATAAAGGCTCTAGAGCCCTGGATAGCTTGAACAAAAACCAATCTGGTGATGGTTAGTGATGTTTGACTGTGAGGTGGAATCACTAGTTGAGGGTTTAGGTGGTTTGGCCTATGGAAGCCTTGGTTTTTTTATTTATTGATGTGTTCTATGAGATCCCACATTCATACTTAGAATATGGCACAAGGGTGACTTGATGAAGAGATATTTTTCTTAGCCATGTCTATGGTCAAGTGGAACGTGGAAGTCCCAAACCTAGTTGCATCTTTCTTATGGAAATAAAAGCTCTTTACCTCATGTATTGATGGTTAAATATTCTCATTATTATGTGGATTATATGGTTGTTCTATGCTTGTCATTTTTATTTTTTATATGATGGTTATGAATGTGCTTTATGATGGTGATTGATGAGCCCTAGTATTGCACAAAGAGTGCTGCAACTCCCATGGGCTTCCCTACTTTACTTTATCAACCCAAGGTTCGTACAAAATTTGAGGTGACAGTGCTATATACACAAAAAATAAATTATGTTCATGTCATCCTCTTCTGCTTTATGAAAGAGTGCTCTTTCTTAAATTATGAGAACAATTGGAAAGTAAATTGCTGGAAGGAAATGACAAAAAGTAAATTGAACTAAATTGCTAGAAATAAATGAAAAGAATGAAGCTAATTGAATTTGCAGAAAACAAATACCAGAAAGGAAACCAATTCTAAAGCACACTTAACTTGGCCAAACGACTAAATTCACTCTACTTATCCTATGATATATCTACCATGCTATTATCCATGCAACTAAACTATCCATGACTTAATTCTAATCAAAAAGAGTTAATTTGCAGCTTGGAGGAAGAAAAAGCGCCAAAAGAGGCTAATGGGGGGTTTAAAACATGAAACGAGATTTGGAAGTGGAAAGAGTGGGTTAAACCCTTAGAAAAACTTTATTATAGCATGAGAAATTATTTTGGAGTGGAAAGAACTCAAAAGTGCGATGGCAGAGTGCGATGGACGACAAAATTCATGATGTGCGATGTCGCAATTACAACTTCACAAGTTTAAATGGATAGCAGTAAGGACTTAGAAAAATAAAATAAATTGTGCAAAGTGCAATGAGTGACGTGGTGGGTCGTAAATTTCAATATTGCAAGTTTAAAGGGATAGCAGTAAGGATTTAACGAAATAAAATAAATTGTACGAAGTGCAGTTTGCAATGCGATAAAGGTTGTAGGATGCAATCTCTGATGTGGTAAGTTCTACGGGATGCAATTTGCGATAGGATAAGATCTGCGAGATGCAATATGCGATGGGGATGGCATGGTAGTGAAAATAAAAAGGAAAACATTGCAGGATGTGATTTGTGATAGGATAAGAACTACGGGATACGATTTGCGATGGGGATGACGTGGTGGTGAAAAGAAAAAGGGAAAAGTTGTGGGATGCGATTTGCTATAGGATAAGAAATTCAGGATGAAATTTGCGATAGGATAAAATCTGCGAGATGAGATTTGTGATGGGGATGATGTGGTAGTGAAAATAAAAAGGGAAAAGTTGCGATTTGCGATATGATATGTCGCAATATTGCAATTGTAAGAATGAGCAGTAAGAGTTAAGGTAAAAGGTAAATGATGTGAAGTACGATTTGCGATTTCTCAATATCGCAATCGCAAGAACTAGTAGTAAGTGTTAAAGGTAAAAGGTAAACATTGTGAAGTGCAATTTGCAATTTCACAATATTGCAATCACAAATAATGTTGGGTGTGGAGCTTGATTATCTTGTTTACTTTGTATCACAGCATTGGACCCCTGTACCTTAAAAGGGGCGGAAACGCCGCTCGTAATTAATCGCTGTTGTGGGGGGTCCATGGGGGGGCGGCAGCACTTTTCGGAGCTCCCCCTTGGCAGGGGTTTTCGGGGGCAGCGCCCCCGAAGCTAAAAACAGATGTAAAATTTCCTTGTAAAAGTATAGTAATTTCTAGTCAATCTGGGCCGTTCATTAGGCAAATGATATGACGGTAGAAGTTATGTTTAGATTAGGGTTTTTTGCCCTAGAGGGAAACCCCTCACTTTTATGAGGGTATTGTATTGCGTCTGTGTATGGCATGTGTATTCTCGGAGCGAGAAACAAATAGGGAGACTGTGAGAGAGAACAGAGGATATTACAGCGGATCTGCTGTAGGTTTTGTCTCTTCATTTTGCTGGATAATAGAAAGGAAGGACTGGTTGTTCGGGGTGGACGTAGCCCAAACTGGGTGAACCACGTATATCTGTGTCTCTCTGGTTTTATGTGTTTTGTGTGCTTGTATTTTCCACATATTTTATGTGTTGCATTGCTCTGTAATATTTAATTTTCTAACAAAGAACGAGCGGTAAGAGTTAACGGTAAAAGGTGAATGTTGTGATTTGCGAAGTGCGACGTATGGTGGCGGGAGGCTCAAGGAGCTAAGGCAGAGGTCAGGTTTCAATGGTTTTGAATGGTTTATTCACATTTTTACATAAAATGGTAAGGCCGTCGTGAATGGAGAAAATAGAGAAATAAGGCTTTGAAGGGCTTAAGTGCGTTAGGAAAAGAAAAGGTAAGTACAACGTTAAGGTGAGAAGGAAAGGATGGGAATGGAGGTGTAATATTAGTGCTCAGAAGTGAAGCACACCTGCGGATTCATGCACGACAAAGAAACAAAAATGCAGGATGAAACACTGAAAAAAAAGGCTTGGACTTGACAACACAAATTCTTCCCAAAACTCAAACAGAAAGCAATTTTGGCCCATGGGAAGGTCTTCCCTACTCAAAATCTATTGACAGAGATGAGAGGGGGAAGACTTGACCACAATTTTTTTTGGGTTTTTCCTCTATTTTTCTACACATAAGAAATGAAAACTATAGCATCACAAAAACTAAACAACAATGAAATTTATTAGAAGCAGATCTATCTTAAATGGCAGAAGCAAAACTAGCTAAATGATTGAAAGAAAAAGATAGTAACAACAGAGAAGTTGAGGCACATGGATTGGGCCCTAACCCACGAGCGTAGCCCTCTAAAACTTAAATCAATTGAATGAAATCAGTCTGCTAATTTCATAAAAGAATAACTTCATACATCTCTGAGAGTTTGATCACTAAATAAAACAAAAAGCTCAATATCTCACAACAATAGTTTTGAATGGAATCGAAACTAGAATAGACTAACTATTTTTTAGCTCTAGCTCTGCTCTATTTATTCTATAGGGAAGCTACCAACAACTCGCTAGAAAAATGGTGATTGAGTTCACTTGAATCTCAGTGAACAAGGATTGGGTGCACTCTTCTTTGGGTTTCTTGGCTTCCTTTGGAATTCGAATTGTTGGAGAGAATCCTTGGGATCCTTCGACTGCCTTTGAAGGTGGATAATCCTCCTATAATTCCTCTTTGTTGTCTCCTCCAAGTATTTATTATAAAATCCTTATAAAAAGGATTAATAATTCATGATTTTCTGCACTCAACCTTATATTACACACTCAGAGTATGTTAGCCTAAATCACCACCTATAATAGCATCATAAAACCAAATAATAATAAAAATACAAGAAAAAAAGATCTCAGAAGGAAAAAAGGTAACTATTAACCCCTCCAAATATGTCTAATGATGAAGCTCATCATCACCCCCTACTGAATGGTTGCTCATCCTTTGAGCAACTAATCCTCCTCCTGCATTTCCTTTAAGGTTCTAATAGCCCCCCTAATTTCCTAAGGAAGAAGTGTGGGAGTTTCCCCAAGGGTGTAAAAACCATTATTCTTTTCTGCATTCTCCCATTCTCTATATTGTACATTTGTGTCCTCTTCATCAGTCAGCCCCAGCAGCAAAGGTGGGCTAAGCTTTAGTCCCAACCATCAGATCTTCTTGGCCTGCATGGCCCTCTTGTATAATGGTGCCCTTTCCAATGCACCCCTAAGTCTTTTTGGAGTATGGTACTCCCTATTATTGAGGCTATGAGGGATATTGTTCCATCTCTTCTGGCTAGCCATAATGCACTCCTCTTCTATATTCCTAGAAACATCATCAAAGTGGCTTATCACCTAGTTTTGAGTCTGAAGGTAACTTTCCACTAGTGTAGGGTCCCTTTTTATCTCTTGATGGTTAAGGATGACTCCTCTTGGGTTGAACACTTCTGGTCTGAAATATAAGGGTTCTCTATTTCTTCTTCCCATGTACTTCCATATCTCTTTTTCTATAGTGTCCTTATTTACCACCCAAGATGCTAGAGATATTAACTGCATATCCCCCATTGTAGGATTGGGGTCCCAAATATCTAGATTTTTCAGCACAAAGTTATGCACATAAAACTCTGCCATCTTTTCTTGATCAGCCATGTTAGCTTGTTTGTAGAACTTCATGAATTGCCTACAATCTTGGAAAGGGCGTGATCCATGGGAAGCTAGAGTTTTGATTTGAAATAGAATCCATTTTTATTTGAGGTACATAGCATATGAGTCAGAGGGGAATTTGTGTCGAAGGGCTTCTATGCATAAGTCCGCCATGGTGGCTACTTGCTCCTCTTTTTGCTACAGTTGCTCCTTTAGTGTTACATTATCTGCCTGTGCCTTCTGTAGCTGATCCTTCAACATTATCTCTTCGATTATTTCCTCCTCCCTTAGTGATTCTTCAACGATAATTGGGCTTGTGGGAGAATTTTCTAGCTCTCTCTGATTCTTGTCAGCTCTGGAATACCTAGAGGTCTGCCCTTTTCTCTTTGCGCTTAGAGGAGAAATGGTGGCAACCATATTTTTGTATTTAGGGGATGTGGTGTTGTGTTGTGAGTGTTTTTCTCACCCACTTTATGGTATATCTATGACTTCTATGGCCATCTCTTCTGTTTTACTTTGGCCCTTTGTCTCTCTGCTTCTTCTGGTTCTTCTTGTTTTTGCTGGTTCTTCCTCTTCTTCTTTCGGTCCTTCTTGTTTCTATTGGTTCTTCCTCTTCTTGTTTACGCACTGCGTGCTTCCGTCGGTCTCACTCCCTTTAAAAAAATTTAATCTACTGGTTTGGATGAGACAACATCTCTTTTTATTAGATAGTGCAACTAATCTTGGAGTGCTTATGTAACTCAGCTTAGCTCCAGTTCCGTTGTAGATAGTTGTTTCCTTATCTTGTTAGTTCATGATGGATTGTGTGTTTCATCCCCTTGTTTTTCTCTACTCCACTTGATTTAAATTCTTTTATTTTTCATGTCCAAGTGGCGTGTACTTCCAGTTTTATTCTAGTCATACCTCACAGTGGTGACTGAGTTAACTGGCCACCTTTCTGCCCCGTAAACTCTAATTCTATAAATTAATTATTTATGGCTATTATGGATGTGTAGCAAGTGGTGATAAGATATACCTAATTTTACCTACTTCTTCCAACGTGGTTTCAGGAGCGGGAAGTTGTAGACAAGCCCGTTAGATGTTGTGTTCCTCACCATATTCCTCTACTCTGAATGAGTAGCTTTCTGAATGAGCAACTTCAAGAGTGAGCTACAAATCTTTACTTGTTGTTTCTCTTTGTTGTGGATGTCACGTGGGCTGCTTAAGATGCCATTGGTGGCATTCTTATTCTCCTGCAGTCAGTTATGCAGTTTTCCTTCTTGTTCTTCTTGGAAATCCATGAACAACTTTGTTGTTTTTAAGGAGCTTCCTGCTGTTTGTAGCAGTTTGTTTGTGTGTTACTACCCTTGCTACATTGTGCTTACGAATGGAGGAGTGTGGTGTATGGAGGTGCTGGAGGAAGTTATGAATGTGAATGGATTGAATGATGGGATGGATGGTAATATAGAAGAAGGGAAACTATGAGTGATTCCATGTGTTTCCAAAAACCATTAACAACTTGCAAAACAACAAACATTAAAAACACATAGACGCAGATGTATTTTTTTGTTTTTGTTCTTTTTCTCTTCTTTTTTTCTGAAAGAAAGTGGGCTGCCTCCATGGAGGTTTTCAACCCACAAACTTGCCTTGGGCACCTCAGAGAGTTTTTCACCCATGGACCTTTATTCTCTTTTTATCTTTTTTTTTTTGAGAAAGTGAGTTGTCTCCATCGAGGTTTTCAACCCACAAGCTTATTATTTTTTCTTTTTTTTTCTTTTTTTCAATAGGTGTGGGAAACTAGGGAGTTTCCCATCACATACACCTCTCTGATTATTAATTTTATAAACTTCTCCTTTGACAAAGGCTTCTTGTAAATTTTAAGTTTGTGACCATTGACAAGCAAGGGGATTCCTTCCTCATATATGGTTCTGATCTGAACTGCGCCATTATCAAAAAAAAATTCCACTGTGTAAGGTCCTAACCATCTGGTCATCATCTTGCCTTTAAAATATTTAAACCTTGAACCATACAATAACGCCCAATATCCTTCTTGGAAGGTCTTTTCTTTGATTTTTTTGTCATGCCATACCTTCCTTTGTAACTGAACTACCTTTGTGTTAAGAAGTGCTTTCATTATGAACTCATCCAATCCATTTAGTTGCAGCAACCTCTCTTTTTGGGAATTTGATAGATCTAGATTTAATTCAACTACCATTCTTAAAGTATTGAAGTCAAACTCAAGTGAAATTATAGATTTCTTACCATAGACTAGTTCATAAGGAGTGAATCCTTTTGTTGTCTTCCAAGTAGTGTTGTAGACCCAAGTAGCTTCTACCAATCTATTTGCCCAATATTTTCTGCTTCTGCTCACAACCTTGGTGAGGATGCTCTCTAAAGCTCTATTAGCTACTTCTAATTGGCCATTCACTTGAGGGTGATAGGCAGTAGAAGTTCTATGCTTAATCTTGTGCTTCCTTAAAATATTTTCAATGAGGTGAGAGGTGAACTATGATCCCTGATCAGTCACTATTTCTCTGTCCAAATTTGTAAAACACATTCTCCCTCAGAAATTTTTCTACTTTCTCCTCGGTTGCTACCTTCACTGCTTTTGCTTCAGCCCACTTTGTCAGGTAATCAGTGCATACTATGATATATTTCTTTTGTTTGGATTGTGGATTAATGGGTCCATAAAATTCCATGCCCCACTTGTCAAATGGCTCAAGAGCCACCTAAGGGTGTAAAGGAATTTCATCCATTTATGAGGGTTTCCCCATCCTCTGAAAATGGTCACATATGCTGGTGTATCTTTTGGAATCTTGATGAAGGGTAGGCCAATAGTATCCTGCCTGCAAAACTTTGTAAGAAGTTCTATTTGCAGCAAAGTGGGCTTCACATGGGCTGTCAGGACATTCATAGAGGATATCAAAAACTTCTTCCTCCCTCAATCATATTCTTAGGATTTGATCAAGTCCTAGCTTGAAAATATTTCCCCCAATCCATGTGAAAGGGGCACTTTTTCTAATGATTCTGCTGCTCTCCCTGAATGAAATATTAGGAGGGAGTTTTCCAGCTACTAAGTAGTTGGCTATATCAACAAACCATGGTGAGAGTGCTGATATGAAAAAGAGGTGTTCATCAGGTAGCTTGTCATCCACCATTCCTTCTTCACCTACAGGGAGAACTAACCTAGACAAAAAATTTGCAATGACATTTTCCTTTCCAGGTTTATCAACAATAGTCAAATCAAATTGCTGCAAAAGTAACAACCATCTAATTATCCTATAATTTACATCTAGTTTGTTCATTAAATACTTGATGGATGCATGGTCAGTCTAGAGTCTGATATCCAGTTACATAATTCCTGAATTTGTTCAATGCATGTATAATGGCCAACATATCCTTCTCAGTAACAGTATAATTTAGCTCGACTTTGGACAAATTCTTGCTGGTGAAATAAATGGCATAAGGAATTTTGTCCTCTGATTTTCCTAATGCTGCCCCTACAACTTTGTTGGATGCATTAATGTGGATGTGGAAAGGAAAATTCCAATTTGGACCTGAGAGGATGGGGGCATTAGTGAATTGTTCCTTAATGAGATCGAAAGCCTCTTGACAAGGTTCAGACCAAATAAACTCAGAATATTTGGCCAATAACCCAAATAATGGCAAAGCCATCTTGCTGAAATATTTGATGAATCTTTTATAGTAACCAACTAAGCCTAAGAAACTCCAGACATCTTTCTACTTTTGAGGAGCAGGTACCCTTTTGATGATAGTGATTTTGTTTGGTTCTACCTATATTCCTTCTTGGGATATGGAGTGTCCTAATATAACCCTTGCTTTCTTCAAGAATTCACACTTTTCTGGGCTTAAGGAGAGATGCATCTCAATGCACCTCCTTAATAATCTACCCAAATTGGAGAGAGCTTCCTAGAATTCATCCCCATATGGTGTGAAATCATCCATGTAAATTTCGACAGAGTCATGGACCAACTTAGAAAATATGCTCAGGACAGCTCTTTGGAAGGTAGTTGTGGCATTGCATAACTCAAAGGGAAGGACTCTATAAGAAAAGGTACCCCAAGGGTAGGTAAAATTGGTCTTATCCTGGTCTTCAGGGTTGATTTGAATCTGATTATACCCACTGAGCCCATCTAAGAAGGAAAAGAACTTCTTCCTTGCAAGGCCATCCAAGACTTGGTCTATAAAGGGCAAAGGGAAATGGTATTTCTTGATGGCTTTGTTAATTTCTCGATAATCAACACAAACTCACCACTTCCCATTCTTCTTTGGGACTAGGACAAGAGGAGATACCCACTCACCATCTTATATAGGATATATGAACCTTGCATCCAATAGATTTTGCAACTCTTCTTTGACTATGTCCTTCAGATCCGGGTTCATCCTTCTTTGGGGTTGTCTCACAGGCTTGCATCCTTCTTTGATGTAAATGTGGTCTACATACTGAAGGATGCACCCCTTTCATGTCCTTGTACTCCCAAGAAAATGCTTCAAGTTTTTCTTCCAAAAGTTGGCATATCTGCTTCTCTTCTTCATTTGAGAGGTTTGGGTTGATTTCAAAGATTTGGATGGGCCAAACTCAAAAGCCTTAGTGGTTTCAGAGGTTGTCTCAACTGAGTGCACTCCCATCCAAGGTTGGATTTCAGACTCTTTGACTAAGGTTTCGAGAGGAGTGTTAGTGGAGGATTGGCTTTGAATGGCATGGTTGATGAGTTCATCTTCATCAAGCTGCCCCCCTCTAAGAATAACATCTATGGTACACATAGGTGCAGTTTTATATAACTCATCTTCTTCATCCTCCAACAATAAAGGGAAATCATGATCAATGGAAGGTTGGGCTAGAGCATATAACACTAGATGTTTAGACAAAGGCCCATTTCTTATAGTCATGTTTCTAGCCCGACAACTAATATAAGCATCTGCGGTGGCTAACCAAGGTCTCCCTAAGATGAAAGGATAACCATTACACTTGGTTTTTGGTTAGAAGAGCAGGAAATCTATAGGATACTCCCAATATTCAATGATAAAAATAACATCCTCAAAAATTCCTTCCGGAGTTACTCTGGACCGATCTGTAAGTTGCAGAACTGTTGTGGTTTTCCTCAAAGCCCCTTGGAGATTAAGTTTCAATATAGTTTCCTTGTTCATGATATTTATGGCAGCCCCTAGATCAATCAGAGTGTTGGGGAATATATCACCATCTATATGCACATCAACAATTGGACTACCAGGGTCCAGGTATTTTGGAAATATCATCTTCCCTAGTATCAGGTCAGAAAATTGTCCTACCACATTGATGGTGGGGGTATCTCTCTTCCTTCTGCAAAGTTTCTTGAAGAAATTTTCTTTGATTAGCATATTGTATATAAGGGACATCCTTAATGGCCTGGAGAATTGGTATATTTACACAAAAATTTTCTAATTCTCCCAGGAGTTTAGTCTCTGTTGGGGTGTGTTGACTAGGGTGGATCAAGAGCTCAGGAAAAGGAGGTTGTTGGATCTGAGTCTTACCTTATTCCTTTTCCTCCTCAACCTCTACAGGTGGATATGGGGGATGGTTATGTGGGAGTACTCTCTCAACCTAGGATTAACCTCCTGTATCTCCACATCATAATTTGAATGGGATGTTTCTCCACTGGGAGCCTGTTGTGCCTGTCTATTTTTCGGGTTCGAATTGGACTGTGCAGGTGTAGGTAGCCTAGGTTGAGCAGCATGAGTAACTTGAGATTGAGGTTAGGGTGGAGGCATTAGAGAAGGTAGTTGATTTTTTTGAGGCCTCCACCCTTGGGATGTATTGTTCCATTGAGGTTTTTGTGGAACATACTGTTGAAATGGTTGGTTTACTGGCTGAGGATGATATAAAGGGTTGGAAGGTCAAGTAGGAGGTGTAGACTAGGATGGAGGAGTGGGGGTGTACCAAGGTTGCATGGTTGCACTCTGATTGTTGTAATAGTAAGAGTAAGGTGCACCTTGCATACCTTTTTGATATGGACGAGGGCCTTGAGGCCTACTCTGGTTGATGAAACAGAGTTGCTCTGGCATTGTTTCCCCACCTTGATATACAAATTTAACTCCAGGTAAGGAGGGACACTTGTATGTGGCATGATTCTCTTTACAGACTAAGAAAAATTCTATCACATTCGTTAGAAATTCATTTCTTCGGTGCTTCCTAGTACATCTAGGACAAAAGATAGCCAGGGCTCTCTCTGCTTCCTCTTGCTTCCTTTTGACCTACATTGTGTCCATTTGCAAAAAAAAATTGTGTAGCATGTCACTCTTGAAGTCCTCTAGCATGTTTCCAATCTCATGTTTTATGAAGGTGGAAGAGGAAGGGGTACTGGATGTACTTTGGGTAGCTCTACCCTTCTTCCTAAATTCCCTAGAATGGTTCTGGAATATAGTTTTGATTGTTTCATAGGGTTTTTGGTAGATATCTCCTCCTGATAACATATTCAAGATTTGTATCATATCTTCAGTTATCCCTCAAAGAAGTAAAAGTTTAAGTGAGTCAGGATCAAGAGTAAAGTTAGCTCTATTATAATTCAATTGAAACCTATCTTCATAATCCTCTAGGGATTCATCAAGCCCTAGAGTCATCCTAAATATCTCATCCTTAGTTTCCTTAGACCTACAGTAGTCTTTGTACTTGCTGCTGAAGGCCTCTTCCATGTGTCCCCAGGTAGTGATGTTATCCCCAGTTAGACCCATGAACCAACGCAAGGCTGCATCCTTAAGGGTGGATGGGAATAGCTTCAACTTCTGATCATTAGATGTGTAGTCATACGTCCTACAAACAACATAAATTCAAACATGAATGTGTAAGGTTCCTCAGAGGTAAGCCCATGGAAGTGTGGAAGAGTTTAGGGGCTAATGTTTTTCATATTAGTTTCTCCATCGGCCTCTCTTATGGGAAAGGCTCTCTGGGTCCCAGCCATGGTTAAGATAGGTGAAGTAGGCCCCTCAGTTGAAACAAGGTCTTCTTCTTCTTCCCTAATAGGATCCTTAAAATATTCAGAAGACTCTCCTATATGGGGTTCAATCTCACTACCACTGAATAAGAGTGAAGGGTGGCTAGGAGGTGATGTGGGTGTTTTAGGTAACATTTGTCTTTAGGTATTCCTAGTCCTACGAGGCATGAAAATAAGATATTTTTGTATTTTTTAATATTTTTGAAATGACGTGAAAAGAAAGGAAAGTAGAAAGTAATGCTAAAACAAACTCAAAACATCTACTAGACACCTCCCTGGCAACGATGCCAAAAATTGGTGATCCCAGGTATTTCACCAAGAGTTCTACAACTCCCAGGGGCTACCCTACTTTACTTTATCAACTCGGGGTTCATACAAACTTTGAGGTGATAGTGCTATATACACATCAAATTCATTATGTTCATGTCATCCTCTTTCGCTTTATGAAAGGGTGCTATTTCTTAAATTATGAGAACAACTGGAAAGTAAATTGTTGGAAGGAAATTATAGAAAGGAAACTAAAATAAATTGCTGCAAAGAAATGACAAGAATGAAGCTAATTGAATTTGTAGAAAACAAATATCAGAAAGGAAACTAATTCTAAACCACACTTAACTTGGCCAAATGGCTAAATGCACTCTACTTATCCTATGATCTATCTACCATGCTCTTATCCATGAAACTAAACTATTCATGACTTAATTATAACTCAAAAGAGTTAATTTGCAGCATCGAGGAAGAAAAAGGGCTAAAAGAGGCTAATGGGGGGTTTAACACATGAAACGAGGTTTGGAAGGGGAAATAAGGGGTTAAACCCTTAGAAAAAAATCTATATAATGTGAGAAATGACTTGGGATCGAAAAGAACTCAAAAGTGCGATGGCAGAGTGCGATGGAGGAAAAAATCCATGATGTGTGATGTCGCAATCGCAACTTTTCAAGTTTAAATGGATAGCAGTAAGGACTTAACGGAATAAAATAAATTGTGCGAAGTGCGAAGTGCAACGAGTGATGTGGCAGGTTGCGAATCGCAATATCGCAAGTTTAAAGGGATAGTGGTAAGGACTTAACAAAATGAACTAAATTGTGTGAAGTGAAGTTTGCAATGCGATAGAGGTTACAGGCTGCAATCTGTGATGTGGTAAGTTCTGTGGGATGCGATTTGTGATAGGATAAGATCTGCGGGATGCAATTTGTGATGGGGATGACATGGTAGTGAAAAGTAAAAGGGAAAAGTTGCAGGATGCGATTTGCAATAGGATAAGAACTGCAGGATGTGATTTGCGATGGGGATGACATGGTGGTGAAAATAAAAGGGGGAAAGTTGCGGGATGTGATTTTCAATTGGATAAGAACTACAGGATGCGATTTGCGATAGGATAAAATCTGCAGGATGAGATTTTCAATGGGGATGACGTGGCAGGTAAAATAAAGAGGGAAAAATTGCGATTTGAGATATGTCATGTCGCAATATCGCAATCGCAAGAATGAGCAGTAAGCATTAAGGTAAAATGTAAATGGTGCAAAGTGCAATTTGTGATCTCGCAATATCGCAATCACAAGAACCGGTGATAAGTGTTAAAAGAAAAGGGTAAATGGTGCGAAGTGCGATTTCACAATATCGCAATCACAAAGAACGAGCGGTAAACATTAAAGGTAAAAGGTAAATGTTGGGATCTGTGAAGTGTGAGATACAGTGGCAGGATACTCGACGAGCAAAGGCAAAGGTCGAGTTTCAGTGGTTTTGAATGGTTTTTTCACGTTTTTACTTAAAAAGGGTAAGGCGGCTGTGAATGGAGAAAACAAGGAAATAAGGTTTTAAAGGGCTTAAGTGTGTTAGGGAAAGAAAAGGTAAGTACAACGTTAAGGTGAGAAGGAAAGGAGGGGAATGGAGGCATAAGAGTAGTGCTCAGAAGTGAAGCACACCTGTAGATTCATGCATGGGAAACAGACAGAAATGTGGGATGAAATAGTGAAAAAATTCTTCCCAAAACTCAAACAGAAAGCAAATTTGGCCTGTGGGAAAGTCTGCCCTACTCAAATTCTATTGACAGAGATGAGAGGGGGAAGACTTGACCACAATTTTTTTAGGGGTTTTCCTGTATTTTTCTACTCATTAGCAATGAAAACTACAACAACATAAAAACTAAACATCAATGAAATTTATCAGAAGCAGATCTAACTTAAATTGCAGAAGAAAAAGTAGCTAAATGACAAAAAGAAAAATATAGTAACAAAAAAGAAGCTGAGGCACATGGATTGGGTCCTAACCCACGAGCCTAGCCCTCTTAAACTTAAATCAATCAAATGAAATTAGTTTTCTCATTTTATAAAAGAATAACTTCATACATCTCTGAGAGTTTGATCACTGAATAAAACAAAAAGCTCAATATCTCACAACAATAGTTCTGAATGGAATCAAGACTAGAATAGACTAAATTTTTTTAGCTCTAGCTCTTCTCTATTTATTCTACAGGGCAGCTACCAACATCTCCCTATAAAAATGGTGATTGAGTCCACTTGACTCTCAGTGAACAAGTATTGGGTGCACTCTTCTTTGGGTTGCTTGGCTACCTTTGGAATTCAAATTTTTGGAGAGAATCCTTGGGATCCTTCGGCTGCCTTTGAGGGTGGAAAATCCTCTTATAATTCCTCTTTGCTATCCCCTCCGACTCTTTATGATAAAATCCTTATAAAAAGGATTAATAATTCATGATTTTATGCACTAAACCTTATATTAGGCACTCAGAGTATGTTATTCTAAATAACCACCTATACTAGAATCATAAAACCAAATAATAGTAAAAATGCAAGAAAAAGAGATCTCAGAAGGAAAAAAGGTGACTAATAACCCCTCCAAATATGTCTAATTATGGAGCTCATCAGTGATGATGCATGAATCTCATCATGTTTTGATTTTTAAATGAATGAACCATGAATATATGACCTAATAGATGATAATGCAGCTAATGTGGTGAGGCAACAATGCTTCTTAGCGATTCTTAGAAAAGTATGAGAGCCATATGCTCAGATTTGTTGTTTAAAATTGTATATTACATATTTGTGATATGTTTGACGAAATTCTTGTCATATATAATAGGGGTCTAGTCAAGCCCTTGTTCAAGTATTTTCATTTACATTCTTATTCCACTATTATATTTCATTCCTGGAATTTTCATGGAGTTATGGGTAGTGAGCTGAGCTCTGGGCCTGAAAAGTGGCACAAAAATTAGAGTATCATGCTCTGAACTACCTAGGAAAGTCCTCATTCGCATGCATGCCCATGTTGTGGGAGTGACTGGAGCTTCCCAGTCACACTCTTTCCCATGTCAAGAGAGTGACTGGGGGATTAATTCACTGAAAAGTCAGTCTATCTTAGGGGCTGGTCACCTGGTTGGCTGGGATGGCTCTTAGGTGCATAAGGTCTATGTGATGTGTTCCTTCAGTTCCACTTCCTCAACTAACACATAGGGAGTTGAATCATATCATAGTAACTCGGCGTCACATGTTTACCCTAGTTGGTCAGTTACTTGGGTAGATGTGGGAGGAGGTTGCTACAGAGTGGTATAAGAGCATGGTTCACCCCTCAGACTAGATGGGTAGTGTGTTGGTCATACATTCATGTCAGTTTTGTGTGTATTATGTATGCTTGTAGTCTATGTGTTTGTTGCATATGCATGGTTTTGGTCATGGTTGTAGTGATGTCGCCATGTGGAGGTTAATGGGGTTGTTGTGGAATGTGTCATCATGAGTGTATGATTAGTTATGAATTTTTTATGCATGTCAAGTGCTTACATGTTGTCAGTATACATCGGTATGGTTTTTGTTTTCAGACATGAGGTCATGGTATGTATATGATGTGGTCGTGCATTGATAAGTGGGTTATCATTGGAATGGTGTTTATATGATTGTTTTATCTATGTGCTATGCAATTACATGTTGTTATGATTATGTGTATATGTGTATTATGTTGATTGGTTGATATTGTAGGATATATCCTCCCTGAATAATGCCAAGGCATGTGGGTTTTTTTATGATTTGGTTTAGTTGACATAGTATGCCTTCCAGGAAGGCAACCAAGATTACTATTAAGATGGTAAACTATAAAGATTCCCCTTATGAACTAGATGAGAAACATGGTGTTGGGAACTCTTCTGACTTGGAAAACACATTGAGGAGTTTGAAGGAAGAAATAAGGAGTTGCAAATTAGATATGATAGAATCATACAGGCACAGGAAAAAAAAGAGTAGAGGTCAATGGGGTAGTTATTCAGAGTTTGTCACAATTGCAAAATCAAGGAGCACTCTTGATTAGCTATGGACAGGAGGATGGGCTACTGGGGCATATGGAGGTAGGTTTCATGGTGGTCATAGGTCAGATAGAGATGACACAATCCAATATGGAAGGTTCTTAGACACTCTGGGTAGGAGAGGAGATAGACACATGTACTATTCTAGTTCTAGTTTTGACAGGCACTATGATCATCATCATCATCATCCTCATTAAAGGAGTGATAGGGGATATTTTCTGAATGAGTTTAAGAAAGAAAAATCACCTAAATTTGATGGGGAAATTAATAAATCATAGGATGTATAAGCATGGTTACTTGGAATGAATAATTTCTTTGGGTTACATGATTACTCAGATAACATGAAGGTCAGAATAGCTACATTCAGTCTTAAAGGTAAATAAGATATCTAGTGGGAAGATGTAAAGAACGTCAGAGATATTTATGAGGAGGAATTGAGTTGGAGTGAATTCTAAAGACCATTCAGGAAGAAGTATCTATCAAAGAGATATGGTGATGAAAGGGCAACGGAGTTTTATGAGCTAAATATGGGATCTATGACAAATGAGGAATACATAGTTAGCAAGTTACTGGAGTTATTGAGGTATGTGCCTTACCTCAAGGAGGAGAAGGCCAAGATTCAGAGAATCATCAGTGGGTTGTTGATAGCATTCAAAGAAAGTATTGATTTTGATGAGCCTAGATCATTGGAGGAGGAAATTCGGATGCTAAATCATTGTTACGAGCAATCAAAGCACATATTTGAGACTAACCAGGATTGGAAGGGTAATGATAAGAACATAGGAAAACGGGACAAGAAGTGATAAAAACCTTAGGATGCACATAAAAAAATGAATGTCACACCACCTAAGAAGCTTAATACATCTGGAAAAGGATAGGGACTTGGGTCTAAGGAGCAGAATAAGAGTGAAAATAAGAAGCTCATGTAGTGTTGGACTTGTGGAAAAGATCATCACAGGAGAGATTGTCCACATCATTACGGAGGTAGACTATAGATCTACAATGCTCAGGAGGCATAGATAGTGGGAGATGTTGGATAGAGTATTCCTAAGATTTATGCAACATTCGATAATAGGAAGGAAGAGCACCAGGCATCTATTATCGAGATGGACAATAAGTTGTGTGATCAATTTTTTCCTATTTTGATTGACCCTAGATCTAATTATAGTTATGTTAAGATGGACCTAGTGGATAAGTGTGGTTTTAATAAGGAAGTGCGTGAAGAGTCTTGGTTAATGCAGTTGGCTACAAGTACTAAGAATATATTTCAGCATTGGGTAAGAGCTTGTGCATTTAACTTTAACGGTATGCCTACATTAGCACATTAATTGAATGTATTACCAATGGGATCATATAATATGCTTTTGGATATGGATTGGATATATCTTCATAGGTACAAGGTGAATTTTTACAACAATTCCATTGAGTGCTTGGGTGACAATGGAAAACAGAGAATCTGATAGGGTAAGAAGAAAGCAACATTAATTACGATGGTAAAAACTATGTAGTAAAAGTGTAGTCACAAGAAAGGGTGTGTGTTATTTGCAGTGCACATTTATAGTGACAAAGGTAAGGAACATGAGGATGTGGATGTGTTAATCAGGTACCCATTTCTACAGAAGTTTCAGGATGTATTTCTAGCATATATTTTAGAGTTTCCATCTCATAGGGAATCATACTTTTCAATTGAGTTGGTACTAGAGGTAGCACCAGCATAAAAATCACCCTACAGGATGAGCACACTTGAGTTGGTAGAGTTGAAGATGGAATTGAAGGAAATTCTAGACAAGGGATACATTAGGCCAAGCATATCACCATGGGGCGCACTGATATTATTTGTGAAGATGAAAGATAGTACCCTCAAATTGTGCATTGATTACAGATAGTTGAACAAGGTGACCATTGAGGAATGATGATTTGTTCGATCAATTGAAGGGAGAAACTTTGTTCTTGAAGATTGATCTGAAATTTGGATATCATCACGTACGCATTAAGGAAGAGGACATTTACAATACAACCTTCTAGGACAGATACAAACATTATGAGTTTGTTGTTTTTTATTTCAGTTTGACTAATGCTCTAGCTAATTTCATGTGTTTTATGAATAGTGTGTTGCACCCTTATTTGAAAAAAATTTGTTATTGTATTCATTGATGATATATTGATATATTCTAATAATGAAAAAGAGCATGCCAAACATTTAGTATCAATGTTGAGATTTCTAAGAGAGCATCATTTGTATGCTAAGCTTAGAAAATGTGGTTTATTTCAGACAAAGGTACATTACTTAGGACATATTGTTTTTAAGGAAGGCATAACAGTGAATAGAGAAAAGATAAGGGACATAATGGAATGGGCATCTCCTAGGAATGTGGATGAGGTAAGATCATTTATGGGATTAGAAAGTTATTATAGGAGGTTCAATTGGAACTTCTCACAAATTTCATATCCATCACACCATTGCAAAGGAAAGGTAAGAAGTTTGAGTGCATAGATGAATGTGTAGCCAATTTTGGGCAGTTAAAGCAGTTGTTGACACATGCTTCAGTGTTGAAGATTACAAATCCAAACAAAGAGTTTGTGGTATGTACAGATGCTTTCAAGAGAGGGCTTGGTGGATTCCTTATGCAGAAAGGAAAGGTGGAATGTTATGACTCACATAAACTAAATGAGAACGAGTATAACTATTTGACACATGATATTGAGTTGGAAGTGATCATTGATGAATTGAATATGTGGAGGCACTATCTTCTAGGTAGAATATTTGTATTGATGAGTGATCATAGTGGGTTTTGGTACCTATTTCATCTAGGACTATCTTCAAAGGCTCAAAATTTTAAATTCTTGAATGTCAGCTATGATGACACAAGGCTATAGAACTCATCATTACGAACCCAATGGCATGAACGACACCTCAATTGGAGATTGTATGAACGTTCTATCATCATCAGAGGTTTTAAAGTCATAAGGAGATGTTGGGACCTATTTTTCTTATGTGGTGACCAAATGGCCAAATAGTCATCGACACATGTCGCGCCAGTGTTTTTTCTCTAGCCCTGAGCAAAAGGAAAAACACAAAATATTAAAATTAATATATATATATATATATATATATATATATATATATATATATATAAATAATAAAACAAAAAATATATATATATATATAATAAAACAAAAAAAAATATATATATATATATATATATATATAAATTATATGGTCATAACATAACCATATAATAATAATTATGGCACGACATATGAAAAAAAAAATGGGGTTGAATTATATCAAAAACCCAATTTGGAGGGAATATCACTATGTATAACTTCGACGGTTAGTGGAAACCGCACCACGATTGTCACACAGAAAGTTGGGTCATAACATATATCAATTGGAATGAAACAGTTATACTGCACAACGATTACGATAGCAAGCTGGGTATGGAACTCCACGTGGGTGGTGATAAAAATGGTGGAACATCCCACACATAACCATGAAGACCGACAATCAACCGCATGTGAACAAATCTTAACGGTGGTTGGATGACATACAAGGTATATAGTTATAGAGATGGGCTATTCCAATACAACATAACAAAATTTCTGCAGGTCCACAGGTTTGACCCGTGACCCAACGATTGCTATGAATTTGTAATTGTCTGCTAGCCACGGTGCCAGGCTGGTGGTCTTGTTAAATTTTCCAAGGAATTTTGTATATATATGTTGTTAAAATGCATGGCCAAGAGGAGGAGCAGACTGACGGGTCTAATAGCAAAGATACACAGCAAAACAACGTGTAGATCAACAGAGGGAGGGACCCTAATGCAGGGGTATATTTTGTTGATGCTGAGAGAATCTAGAAGATTCCCTTGGGGGTCCAGAAGTGCCAGTGTAAAAAAGGGGTCAAATTTATAGTAATTTTTCACAAATTTTCACCAGGAATCTAACCGTGCAACCCGTTTCTCCGGAAAAGGTCTACATTTATAGGCCATCCCTCGAAGTGGAGGTATAATGTGTCATTTTGTAATTGCTTGTAATTTTATTTTTCTTCCAATTAATGACAGAGGCCTCCCCACATTGAGAATGGCTTAGAGACGTAGCCCACATTGGGTGAACTTTGTTATCAAATTGTCTTGTGCCTTTGGTCCCATGGTTTCTTTTGATTTCTACATCTTTATGTGCTTATGCTACTTGGTTACATGCCTTTTAAATGCAATTCTATATGCATCCTTGAAGTAAAATATTTGGATCTAGTTTGGTATTAGAGAAGGTCTTCTTGATGCAAGTTGCATGAGTGAATGCTAACCAAGAAAAAGCTTCAAAAAGGTGAAGGAAAACTCAAATCCTTTGATCTATACGTAGGGCGTGCAGCATGAATACATAAAATTTCAAATGAGGAAGCTCGATGGGAAGAAGAGTGGAATTGTCGCAATATCTTCTACACCATGATAGAGAAATTAGGAAAGTTTTTTTCTAAATATGAGAAGAACAAACTAGATGATCATGCTGAGCATCACTACTCTCGTTTGGTGGGAGAGAACGTTGCAGAAAGGCAACAAAAAATTGGGTAATCTCCTTTCTTCTTGGTCCAATTTTTTTTCTGCATTAAAATATCAGTTTTATCCTTTAGGTTATTAACAAAAGGCTTTCATGGAATGGAAATATTTGAGACAAGGAAAGGGTCAAAATGTACAAATATTCACAGAAGAGTTTAGAAAAAAACTTTGAATTTGGGCATTTCACTTGATTCACCATAAACTGTAACAAGGTATATTGGTGCTTTACATAGTTACATCACAAATTATTTGTTGTTGTTTGAGCCTACTGCTATTGATGTGGCTAGTGTGACCTTGAAAGAAGGGGAAAGAATGACAAAGAAGATCAACCCAAGAAATCATCTTTCAATCCTCATAATGGCAAGTTCAAGTGAAAAGGAAGGGGAAAGGACAAGAAGGAAACTACAACCAAGAAAGAGGAAAGAGAAAATCCATCTTGCACACATTGCAAGAGGGAAGGCCATGATGATGAACATTGTTGGAAGTTGCATCCAAAGTTGAAGCCAAATATATTTTCTAGAAAGGGTAAACAAAAGACGGTGGCAAACGTGTAACAAGACCTTGGATTCGATTCTAGTGATGAGACACAGATCACAGCAGTTGGAATACAAGGTAATGTTTCTCTTCATGTTAATTAAAATTATGAATCACATGCAAGTATAAGTATTTCAAATGAGTCTCTTGTTAATGAACGAAAGAGGACTGAATTTTTCCACATTAGAGTTGTGATGAAACATACTAAAGTGGAAACCTTGTTTGATTTGGGCTCACAAGTAAACTTGATCTCAGAATCCTTGGTTAAGAAATTAGGCCTGGATACCAAGTCTCATCTGAAACCATGCCCTCTTGGTTGGGTGAGTGATAAAGCCAAATTACATTCAACCAAGCAGTGTAGGGCTAGATTTGTGATTTCATCCAAACTAGTAGATGAGTTCTACCTTGATGTTGTTCTTTTGGATATATGTTGCATTGTGTTGGGGATTCCATATTTGTATGACAAGAAAGCTATTTTCTTTCGCCTTGAAAAAAAGTATCATCTCACAAAAGATGACGTGGAATACAATGTTAGGGATCATCATACAAATATAAATTTTATTCTTGTAACTACAGGTTAGATGAAGATATTGGTGAATTATAGCAAAGGGTGTATGCTCATGGTTTTGAGATAAAAGGATGCAGAGGCATCTGAAGCTTTCCAAGGTTGTGGTCCCACTCATAAAAAAAATTGTATGGAATTATTTCTAACTATCACTAGCACATTTGGCCCAATTTCCAATGGCAAAAATGTCTCTCTTGCAACACATAGGTGTCCCCAGAGTGACACTTTCATTTGGGGAAAAACATGGTTTCTCCTAACATCGCAATTACGACACTTGAGTTAATCGTCGGAAGAGCGACACTTTTTCTGACATTTCCAAATGGTCGTCACTCTTCTGACATTACCAACTATACATCACTATTCCAATGTTACCAAGCGTGTGTCGCCCTTCAGACGAACCAGAGTGTCTCTCTTCTGACATTATAAAATGGGAAAAATCTGTCGCAATACTGACGGTACTAAAACGTCGGAATACTGATGGTAGTGAAGCGTAGTGAAATGTCAGAATATTGATGGAGTGAAATGTAGTGAAACATTGAAACACCAACGATGATGAAATGTCAAAATACTGATGGTAATGAAACGTCGGAATATCGACGAAAATGGACATACATGTAAAAATAAAACGTTGCAAACCAATTTGGTATTCCACTTGTTAAATTCAAGTTTTGTTTAGCTTTAAACATGACAAATTTAAGTATCCTACATTGTTGCTTAGGTGTAGAATTTGACAAACAATCATATCTTTGTTTTACAAATAAAACATGCTCAAGTTTTGTTAGGCATCTTCACGATGGAAAATTGTAAAATTTCATCTACATGTAAGTCTAACACACTAAAATTTTCAACCAAGATTGATTCAAAGGAAGTTAATGAGTTAGTCTACAAGCAACTACTGGGAAATTTATCTATCTTACTTCCACTAGACCATGAAATTAGATGTATATCCCTACAGACTAAAAAACATAACACTGAACAGTCGAGCTATATATTCCTGCAAACTAAAAAACATAACACTGAACAACCACAAACAAGGTGTTCCAACATGTAAAGCGAACATTGGATTTTGGCCTTCTATTTGGGAAAAGAAAAGAAACTCATTTGTGTGGCCATTCAAACTTAGATTGAGTAGGATCCATGGATGACAGGATGTCCACAACAAGCCATGTCTTTAGTCTTAGCATAAGGGCAGTTATTTGGACCAACAAAAACAACATATAGTTTCACCTTTCTCTACAGAATAAAAATACAAAACAATAGTCAAAGGGACATGTGAAGTATATTAGCATAGAAGAATGCTTGCAAATTTGTAATTTCATCAGGATGATCCCAAACTAACTTTTTGTGATAGATTAGGATGATCCCACACTACCTTTGTGTGATAGCTTAGAAGAATTCTTGGAGATTTGTAAGTTCATTTACATTTTTAATTCATACTCGGAATGCCCGGCTTCACTTCCTCTAAGAAATCCATGCCTACATAGCAATTAATGGGTAGCCTAGGGAAACTATAAGCATCATATGCCATGTTTTTATTTCTCACATCTCACTGGATGACCCTTAGTTTCAACTTTTAATAGCCTAAAAGAAGTGATATCTAGAAAATTTTGACAGATTTTCACTGAAGGTTACATCAGGTAAATCTCATAATGTCTTCTATTAAATCCCAGTACTAATTCAACTACCAATGAATCAAAACATAGAAAACGATGTGTAATTTGGGATGAATATATAGTTTGTAATTAGTTGACCCATATCATCTAAATATGAATCCCCAAATATAATTGAATGAATTTGAATGTAATTTATATCCAACCCAATGTTGACTGGATTTACTTGGAAATGAAAATCACCTTGGCCTTCTTTATAGTCATTGTCACCTTAGTAGCCTTTGTATTCACTGAATTTTCACCCCTACTTTGTTTTTCAAAAGCTGTAGGTTCTTGCTATTGTTGAGAATAATTAAGTCAAATTTTCCAATCATACTTCTGCAATCATTATATGCTTCAATATTTAATAAACAAACAATGAGACGCTCAGAATAACACTCTTAAATATATCTACTACTAAGTATCTCTGTACACTTCTAATGAACAACTTAATGACTGTTCATGTAAGATATCTACACAAGCCAAACAAGAGTCATGTTGGAGACACCTTTAACTGGGTGTAGATAAAACTCAGACAGATCAGAGAACCATTTAAAGACATACTCAGAAGGCTCATCTTGGCTTCCTCTAGGGTAGCCAGGGCTATAAAATAATTCATGGGTAACCCAAGAAAACAATAGACATTGCATGCAAAAACTACTTATCACTACGTGATTTTAACAAGCATTATAGAAGTGATGTTCAAATAAAAAACAGAAAGTTTGCACTCAATGTTAGTTCATGTAAATTTGAAAACATCCTCTATTAAAGCACACTACCAATTCAACTATGAATTAATAAAAAATCAGAGGGCAATATGTACTCTATTATGACTATATAGCTATTTGGATTTTGTAATTAGCTAATTGATATCTTTTCCAAATGAATTAATGCCATATCAGTGATGAATTTATTCAAACATGTTGTCTACACTCTGTTGTAGGCGTTCACTGTAAATTTTTTAACTTCTAGGCATTTAATCCAATGAATAACATGAACCAACAGACTTCTAAAATCACAAATATACTCCTTATAGCAACTCAGAAACAATTACATATTTGATACAATAATAATATAATCCACAAACAACCTTCTCACATTCATGATCTAAGTATATAGTGAATTAGACAAAAGTAAGAACCTGATAAGTAGTGGTAGAAAATAGTAGGCAGCACATAAATAGATATCAACCCTCTTTGAATAATATACTAGCTTTATTAGAAGACCAAGATAATGCCCAGGTACCGGAAATAGAACCAAAAATCCCAGGTATAGAGACACACTTAACCGACAGCTGATAGATGGGTATAATTAGCATATTTGGTCACCATAAAGAGTCTATAGTCTGTCCGAATTTCCAGTAGATGCTCTCATCCCAATGCAGCTCCAAATAGACACAAAATCAAACACCTCTAAAGATAATATGCATCCCCAACACACAGCAACTTTGCGACACCCAAATAGTGGCTAAACTTACTCATATAGATAGTAGAATGACCCGAAAAATGGCAGCAAAAGTTTCCCTGTAGTAAGAGAACTCGTGTCTAGTAGAAAATGAGAGGGGATTCAACCTCCCTCTTCATAAAAATTTGTGTCTCAACTATGGAACTTCAACCAACAATGAAATGAAGGATTTGGGGTCTGTTCAAAACTTCAAATTCCAAAATTTGTCTTGTTAGTGCCCTGTAAATAGCAAGATTGGCAAAATTCCAACTGCAGGGGTAACATCAAACCACTTTGGGATTCAAAGATCTAGCCCTCCTGAATCCAGAGAGGGATCTCTCTATGAATAAGTTTAAAGATATGATCTTTAAAAGCTAAAATGTGATATTAGGCTAGTTATGAAGAGCATGGGTCTTGTTTGTTTGTTTTTGGTTGGGTAAAGACATAATGAAGGTGAAGTTAGTTCGAAATAAAGGATGAATATGTCTGCAAGTGTAGGAATGATTTGGCTGACAGAAAAGGCAAACACAGTTTTAACCCATTGGGCTATGGAGTCATAGGAGGATTTTAATTAGACAACAAGGTTCAAGAAGGATCCATGGGGCAAGTTACTTATGTCAAAGGATCTCTTAAAGTGATTTTATGGAATGAAACAGATAGGAAGTGGAGAACATAACAAATGAAGAAACATTGAACAGCCTAAGATCAAGTAAGTGCTTCTAAAATATCTTGCTTTCAGCATGTACTTAAGGAAAAACATAAAAGCATTCTAAGATCAGGTAAGTGCTTTTAAACTAGCCTGCATTGAAGTACTTTAAGTTAGAAAACATTTAAAAACAATTCGAACAACTTAAGATCAAGGAAGTACTTCTAAACTACCCTGCTTTTAGCATATTCAATAAGAAAACCACAAATAAGAGTCACAAAAAGCAATTTAGATTAGGCAAGTGCTTTGAAACCAACCCGCTTCAATATACTCTAATGAAAACACAGGAAAAACTTGTCTTAAAGAGAAATCTAGATCAGACAAGTGCTTTTAAACTAACTTGCATTAATATACTCTTCAAAGAGGACATTCAAATGAAGAAAACATAGAAAATAAAGCTTCAGTGAGAGTAAGGTACTATTGAAAGTAAATCTTAGCTCTATGGTTGCTGCTCTTTATCAGAGAAAGTGGACAGAGTGAAACATTAAGAAAAATAACAATTGATAGTGAGGAACACATCACCATTGACACAAATCAGGAATCCCATAAATCAGCAGCTTGTATTTGATGTTCAAACCAGTTACAATCAGCAAGCCCGGTGGGTCTCTACAACTTCAAACTTCTCATGTCAGCTTATGTATCTTCAAGTTGCATACAGGGCATCAGCAGTTTTAGAATAACTATTACATACATTCAGATGTCCAGAGACCAACATTTGCTCACCTTGTATAGAAGTATTTATAGAAGAATGAGGAGGTCGGATTTGATGAAAGATATCATGGATCAATTAATACAAATTGATGACTCTTCATGTTAGAAAATTAAATATTACAGAGCAATGCAACACATAAAATATGCGGAAAATACAAGCACACAAAACACATAAAACCAAAGAGACACAGATATACGTGGTTCAGCCAGTTTGGGCTACGTCCACCCCAAACAGCCAGTCCTTCCTTTCTATTATCCAGCAAAAATTGAAGAGACAAAACCTACAGCAGATCCACTGTAATATCCTTTGTTCTCTCTCACAGTCTCCCTATATGTTTCTCGCTCCGAGAATACACACACAATACATAGTGACAATAAAATACCCTCATAAAAGCGAGGGGTTACCTTCTAGGGAAAAAAAACCCTAAACTAAACATAACTTCTACCGTCAGATCATTTGCGTAATGAACGGCACAGATTGACTAGAAATTACTATACTTTTACAAGGAAATTTTACATCTGTTTTTAGCTTCGGGGGCGCTACCCCCGAAATCCCCTGCTTGTAAATCAGCACCGCGCCCCCCCCCGGACCCCCACAAGAACGATTAATTACGCAAGTATGCCATGCCCCTTTTAAGGTATAGGGGTCGAATGCTGTGATACAAAGTAAACAAGATAATCAGGCTCCACACCCAACAATCTCCCACTTGGAGACTGATTGTAGCAACTCCATCGCTGCTTCATTTGCTGGACACTGACTCTTCTTTGGACTTGGCTATTCCTCATCTTCATCGTCATCCTTGAAGACCAATTGAAACTGAGCATGTTCTCAGTTTCTCCCTGGTTACAAATTTTGTTAGCATATCTGCAGGATTCTGGCTAGTGTGTATCTTTTCCAGCTTCAACTCTCCATCTTCCAATATTGACCGTATGAAATGGTACTTGAGATGTATGTGTTTAGTCCTGGAATGAAATGTTGAGTTCTTTGCAAGATGAATGGTACTTTGGCTATCACTGTATAGTGTGCCCATATCATGCTTCTTACCCAATTCGGTCATAAACCTTTGTAACCAAATAATTTCTTTACTAGCCTCTGTAGCAGCAACATACTCTGCTTATGTTTTTGAAAGTGCAACAACACTTTGGATTTTTGAAACCCAACTGACAGCTATTCCACTTACAGTAAATACATATCCTATAGTGCTCCTCCTGTTATCTCTATCACCTGCCATATCTGCATCAACATATCCCTGTAGAGCAATGTTTGAACCACGAAAGGATAATGCTTGATTTTTGGTACCTCTCAAATATCTGAGAATCCATTTTACTGCCATCCAATGTTCTTTTCCTGGATTATTCATGTACCTTCTTACAACTCCCACTGCATGTGCAATATCAGGCCTTGTGCAGACCATTGCATACATTGAGCTTCCAACTGCTGATGCATATGGAACTTTAGACATATAATCCATGTCTTCTTGGGTCTTGGGGCATATCTCCTTACTAAGTTTGAAATGGCTAGCAAAAGGTGTACTAACTGGTTTTGGATTCTGCATATTAAATCTTTTCAACACCTTTCTATGTACTCATTCTGAGACAGTGTTAATTTGCGATTTTTCCTGTCTCTAGTTATCCTCATACCAAGGATTTGTTTTACAGCTCCCAAATCCTTCATTACAAATGAATTTGCCAATTTTCTTTTGAGCACATTTATTTCCTGCATGTTAGACCCTGCAACAACATGTCATCTACATACAATAACAATTTAATATAGCTGCCATCATTTTTCCTTTTCAGAAAAACACAATGATTAGAGTGACATCTAGTATAACCTTGTTCAGACATAAACTTGTCAAATTTTAGATACCGCTGCCTTGGAGCCTGCCTTAAGCCATACAAGTTATTCTTTAACCTACACACCAATTTTTCTTTCCCTTTTACCTCATATCCTTCTAGTTGCTGCATGTATATCTCTTCCTCCAAATATCTATGGAGAAATGTTGTCTTTACATCTAACTGTTCAAGATGTAATCTTCCACCGATACAAGACTTAAAATATTTCTAATTGAATTCATCTTAACAACAGGAGAAAATATTTCATCAAAATCAATACCTTTCTTCTGTGCAAACCCCTTCACCACAAGTCTAGCTTTGTACCTCTGTTTTCCTCCATGTTCTTCCTTCAGCCTGTAAACCCATTTATTCTGCAATGCAGTTTTACCTGCAGGCAACCTGACTAAGTCCCAAGTCTGGTTATGCATTAAGGAGTCCATCTCTTCTTCCATGGCTAGCTCCCACTTCTTCCTGCTTTCAACCTGCATTTCTTCTTCATAACATTCAGGTTCACGAGAATCAGTCAGCAATAAATAATATAATGAAGGAGAGTATCTTTCAGGGGGTCTACTTATCCTGGTAGATCTTCTAACACCACTTTCAGGTGTTTGAGGTGTCTGTTGCTGTTGTGGTGGTTGCTACTTTTGTGGTTGTTGATTATTATTATTTTTAGGCACCTTTAATTTTTCAATTATCTCATCAAGAACCATGTATTCCTTGCTTTCTTTTTCCTGTTTCTTTTCCTGCAACTGATTCTTATACAAGACCTTTTCATTGAATATTACATCTTTGCTCCTAATGATTTTGTGATTTTCATAATCATATAAGCAATAACCAAAATCATTAGCACCATATCCAATAAAGGTACATTTCTTTGATTTTGCCTCAAGCTTTGTTCTGTTTTCTTTATTAATATGGACAAAGGCCTCACAACCAAAAGGCTTTAAAAAAAAGTAGTTTACCTTTTTACCTGTCCATGCTTCCTCTGGAATACCACCATCCAAGGAACTTGAAGGCCCTCTGTTTATTAGATAAACAACAGTATCTACAACATCTGCCCAAAATTGTAAAGGCAATCTTGCATGCAATCTCATGCACCTTGCACGCTCCATGATTGTTCTGTTCATCTTTTCTAACACACCATTTTCTTCTGGTGTTCTTGGAACTGTCTTCTCTCTACGAATTCTCTGCTTTGAACAGTACCTATCAAACTCTTTGCTACAATATTCACCTCCATTGTTTGATCTGAGACACTTCAACTTCTTTCCTGTCTCAATCTCAACCAAAGCTTTCCATTTCTTGAAAGTATCAAATACATCAGATTTATTTTGAATACAATAAATCCAAGTTTTTCTAGTTGCATCATCAATAAATGTAACATAATAGTGAGAGCCACCAAGAGATGATACCTGAGCAGGTCCCCATACATCTGTATGCACAAGCTCCAATTTTTCACTCTTCTTTTCTTTTCCAACTCTGAGAAATCTGACTCTCTTCTGTTTTCCATAAATACAATTCTCACAGAAATCCAAATCAACATTCTTCAAACCTGGCAACAAATTTCTTGAGTGAAGAATCTTCATTCCCTTCTCACTCATGTGTCCAAGCTTATGATGCCATAATGTTGCATGTGCTCCTTTGAAATTTAAAGCATTAATAGAGTTATAAATACCATTGCATAAGTAAAATGTACCAACCTTTTCACCTTTTGCTATTACCAGGGCTCCTTTGGTGACCTTCCAAGTTTTATCTATGAAAGTTGTCACACAACCTTCACTGCCTAACTGCCCTGTTGAAATCAGATTTTTCTTCAGATCTGGAACATGCCTTACCTCCTTTAGTAGCCATTGGTTTCCATTCTGTTGTTTTACAAGAACTTTACCCATTCCAACAATTTTACAGGGTTTATCATCACCCAAACGAACTTGTCCAAAATCTCCTTCAACATAGTCATGAAAATATTTCTTATCAGGTGTGGCATGGAATGAAGCCCCTGAATCTACAACCCAAGAATCAGTAACATTTTCGAAAGAAAGAATCAAAGCATCTTGTAACACATCACCGTCACATTTGCTTCATGATTGTTTTATTGCTTTGTATCTCCTTCTTTTCCCTTCCGAGATCTACAGTCTTTCTTTAGGTGTCCTTTCTTTCCGCAATTCCAGCACACTATCCCCGATCTAGACTTGGATCTGCCTCTCCTTGATTTACTGCGATATCCCGAGCTCTTTCCTCTTTCCATTCTTCTTCCCCTAGACTCTGCACTCAAAGCATTACCCGATGTTTCACCGGAGCTTTTCCGTCGCATTTCCTCACTAAGGATAGCACCCACAACATCATCAAACTTTAAAGTACTAGATCCAGAGACAGAGTTACTAATGGCCATAACTAAACCATTCCATCTTTCTGGTAATGAGCACAGGAATAACAGAGCTCTAACTTCATCATCAAAGTTTACCCCTACAGAACTTAACTGACTGGTAACTGTATTAAATTCATTTAAATGGTCTGCAACAGATCCACCTTCCGACATCTTCATATTAAATAATTGTTTCATAAGAAATACCTTGTTTGAGGCCAAGCGTTTTTCATATAGTTTCGCCAACGTCTGCATCAAACCCTCTGTTATTGTTTCCTTCGAAATATTAAAGGCGACGGACACCACAAGGCACAACCGTATTGTTCCAAGTGCCTTTCTATCGAGAATGTTCCATTCCGTGTCTGTCATGGCCACCAGCTTCTTTGTTTTTTCACTCAATGGTAGGTATAGATATTTCTGATACAGATAATCTTCCATCTGCATCTTCCACAGTGGGAAATTTTGGTCGTTAAATTTCTTGACCCTAAACTTAGCATCTTCCGCCATTGCTCCCACTTGAACCAGGAACCCTTCTTTCCTGCGAGTTTATCAGCTAAATAGACCTTCAGCTCTGATACCAGTTGTTAGAAAATTAAATATTACAGAGCAATGCAACACATAAAATATGCGAAAAATACAAGCACACAAAACACATAAAACCAGAGAGACACAGATATACGTGGTTCACCCAGTTTGGGCTACGTCCACCCCGAATAGCTAGTCCTTCCTTTCTATTATCCATCAAAAATTGAAGAGACAAAACCTACAGCATATTTGCTGTAATATCCTCTGTTCTCTCTCACAGTCTCCCTATCTGTTTCTCGCTCCAAGAATACACACACAATACATAGCGACAATACAATACCCTCATAAAAGCAAGGGGTTGCCTTCTAGGGCAAAAAAACCCTAAACTAAACATAACTTCTACCATCAGATCATTTTCCTAATGAATGGCCCAGATTGACTAGAAATTACTATACTTTTACAAGGCAATTTTACATCTGTTTTTAGCTTTGGGGGCGCTGCCCCCGAAAGCCCCTGCCAGGGGAGGGGGCGGCAGTGATTAATTACGGGCGACATTGCCGCCCCTTTTAAGGTACAAGGGTCCAATGCTGTGATACAAAGTAAACAAGATAATCAGGCTCCACACCCAAAACTTCGGCCTTTGAGGGCCTCGATGATGAAATTCACAGGTGTTTATCTGCATTAATTGATTTACACTTAGGATTAAGCTCGGTGGGAGCTTCTGTTGTTCTTTGAGGCTCTGTGTCATGCTGGAGTAACTCTGTTTCTGCTTCCCAAGGCATAATGATCGAAATATGTGCTTCTAAACTGTTATTAATCTTCTAAAATGGTTCTGCCGAAAATTAGAGATAAGATTCTTTGATTTGTATTAATTACTCAGCTGTCTTCAGGTAAACACCTGATGTTCAGGAAATGACTAAGCTTCCTTTTATTTTTGTGAGACTGCAGGTGTCTTCGAGGGTTGAAGAGGGTTCAATTGGCCTCTACTTATGGTGGTGGAGACTTTCTTGGATCGATAGATGTTTTTGTATTTCCTTAAACACCTTTAATTTACTTGAGAACTGTGTTTAAGGACTTCAATCTCCCTTTTCTGGCATGTTCTGATATATTTTGTCTTCGACACTGATACTCTTTGACTTATGATTGATTCACTGTGTTTTACTGGTGTGCAAGACGTGCAAGGGAAATATGGCATCAATGCCTTATGAAACACTGATAAAACATGAATTTTAAACCCTGCAAATGGTTTCCTTTGATAAATCGAAAGCAGGAGGGTTGTCAGCCTCTGCCTTTGAAAATTCTTCAATCATGGCGGAAAAAACCATTTAAACATGCAAAATATGAAAAATAGTTATAAAATCCTGCATGTGTGGGCTAACTACTTCAGAAAGCATGTGGAGGGAGCGTGGCCGTTGGATGGCATCATCCAACGGTCGAGATTGATCGTGAGGAGTCAATGGCAAGGCAGAAGAGAAAATCAAATCAGAGCCGTCGATCGTGCAGAGATCGACAGTCGGGAGCGGAGGAAAAAGGTCAAAGGGAAATGGAGAAGTGGTAAAAATGGATAAAAAACCTTTGTTTTGGACAAAAATGGTCGAAAATCATATTCGGGTTTCGGGATGATCATGGGTCGTCGGATGAGATCGGCCCACGCAATCAACGGTGGAGATCGGGCGCCAATAAACCATATAAAACACACCTGGAATTCAAAAATTTAATTAAACCATGCTGAATAAAGTTCACGGGTCTAGAAATGTTGACTGGTCAAAGGATTGGGGCGATGAATTATGGGCCATCGATCTATGGATCAGATGAACGACGGAGATCTTTTAAATGTTGCGTCGTAGCCAGGTTAACCGTCGGGCATCTTTAGAGAGCGATAGCCGTCCGATGGGTGATCTCAGATCGAACGATGGACGTCAATATCGCGCCAGTTCCACGTTCAATCTTTAATGCGCGATGGACAACAGTTTTATGAATAGTGCCCAAGACATGTGTCGGTCAGCATATGGAATTGCTGCCGATCGAGAAAAAACTGCCCTCGCTCAAAAGCTGTGCGATGGATACCGTGTGGTTTTTGCACAGTTTTTTTGCGTGGCGGGACCACCGGGCTGACATACTCCGCACCGTCGATCTATGGGTTGAACAGATGGTTATGATACGATCGAGTGGTGAACTTTATATTAAATCGAAAAAGCATTATAAACCAAGGTTTATAGTTCGGGGTGGAAAGTTGATATAACCCAAGGTTTTAAACTATGGGCAAACATATTTATTTGAAGCGGATAGGTGCTCGATTGCAGGGCCGTAGGTTACATGGAGGATAATATGGCTGGGGGGTTTAAAGAAGGGGGCTAATCGGCAATGGGGTTTTCTCATAGATTTTCAATGGTTTTTCAAGATTTATAGGTGTTCCGATAAAGTAAAGAAGGAGTCTTTAAACTTTATCAAAGGGTTTTGATGAAGGGGAAAGGGAAAATGAGGGATTTTATAGGGGAAGAAGGGGTTAAAATGAGGCTAATTTAGTAAGAAGAACGAGAAGGGAAAAGGGTGTTTGCAGCAGTCTTTCTCATGGAATTTTTAGTAGAATTTTTTAGTTTTGAAGGGAATCAGCAGTGAAGACCTTTATAAATGAGCATGAGATCTTCCACAGGCTTCAAGAGATAACATTTTGGCCATGAAACTATTTCTTGAAGACTGAACAAATTTTTTGGCCACCTTTTGATCAAACAAATTTTATAGGTGGCCAACAGTGGCTCCACTTGGGGATGGTTCCTTCTTGAAGGCATCAAGAACTTCAGACTAGCATTCTCTAGGAGGCTGGTCAATGCCTCATCCATTGGGCTACTTTATTTGCTGGGACAATCTTTTTTTTCTCTGAAATGTGTTAGCAGCATTGAAAAAACAATGAATGTTTATCAACACAAGCTTTCTACCTATCCAATCCTACTGATCTAACATTTTTTCTTCATTTAGAGTGCACTTGGATTGGAAAACTCTTTTACAACATATATCAATATATATATATATATATATATATATATATATATATATATATATTGAAAATAGGAAATCTAATCTAATTCTACTCCTTATTTCTCCATGGATTCAGATTAAACAGTTGACTCCATAAGTTTCTCTACCTAATGTACCATCTATTGGAATTAAACTATCCAACAGATTTTATTCTCTAAATTCTACAACAGAAATTTAAAATAGTCAAGTCAATATTAAGCTGTTTGACTTGCTGTGCTCTATGGCATAAAAACAAGCTGCACATAGATATTTATTTTGCAGAAAATTTAAATAAAAAAATGAAGGTTTAAGATCTGAAAGTTTCAAACACTTCCTTCACCCTTTTACAACTCTGTTTTTTCCTCTTTTTTGAGCTGTCTTTCCTTTGTCAACTGGTTAAGATTTTGAGCTGATTAGAACCAGATTTACCTATCCTTTGACTCAGAATGTAAAACAGATTCGAGTCATCTTTTGCTTGGAAACTTAGTTTCAGGTTTTGAGTATGTTTGAACCTTTAATTTCTATCCTAATCTATCTACTGATAAGCCAAGATTAAACAGTTTGGCAAATCAAATTCACTATCCTATCAGCAATAAATTTAAAACTAATTAGTCAATATTAGGCAGTTTGACTAACTAGAAGTGTGTTTTTCAAGAGTGGCATTTAAGCTTGCACAATTTCAGAAATTTTTTCTCTTTTTGGTATGGGGCTATACATTTATTTTTTTGTACAATTTGCCCTCTTTTCTTTTTCTTTTTCTTTTGTTTTTGTATTTTTTCTTTTGTGAGACATGAAAAAAGAACATGGTATTTACAATGGAAATGAAGACTTTAAAATCAAACTCAGCAGTAGTAATGCTTAAGGACCCTGCCATTGACAAGACCGCCAAACAGATCTGTGCCATCTAACTCTTGCAAAAAAAAGGCATTTGGACCAATGGTGGACTGAATAATGTAAGTACCTTGCCACAAACTATCAAATTTTCCATGTTTACACTTATCCTCTCTTCTGGAGTCCCATTTGAGTACCTTGTCTCCAATGTTGAAGTCACAAGCCTTTGCTCTCTTGTCAAACAACTTCTTTTTGTTTTCTTGCACCTTCTAAGCTCTGTTGTAGACCTCTTCCCTTGTCTGCTGGAGATGTATTGTCTGATTAATCCTTCTTATCATGTTGTCCTCTTCTGGCTGTATTTATTGGATTAATTTTATCATTGGTACACCTAGGCTGGTAGGAAACACTGCATCTGCTCCATAAACAAGCTAGTAAGGTGACATTCCAATGGACTTCTTTGTGGTCAATCTGTCTACCCACAAAGCATGCACTAACTTGTTATGCCATGATTTTTTATTCTCTTCAAGCAGCTTCTTGATGATGGTCACCAAGCTTTTATTTGATGATTCTGCTAACCCATTACCTTGAGGGTAATAAGTAGTAGAATGACCAAGTGTAATCTGATACCTGTGACAAAAATCAATCATCTTTTTGGAACTAAAAGCAGCAGCATTATCAATAATAATCTTCCTAGGACATCCAAATCTGGATAGGATATGGTCTTCAAGAAATTTTATAACGACAGAATCTGTGGCATTCCTAGAAGGGATGGCTTCTATCCACTTTTTGAAGTATTCAGTGGCTGTGAGAATCCATTTATGTTGGGAAAATGAAGCAATATGGATTTCTCCTATGAAATCTAGGCCCGATTGTTGAAAAGGGGCTTCAACAGTGATAGGTTGTAATGGTAAAGGAAGAAGTTTTCTTTTGCCCTCAAAGATTTGGCATTTGTGACAGGAAACTATCATTTTATGGACATCTTGGAAAAGGGTGGGCCAGTAATAGCCAGCTCTAAGGATTTTATTGGCTATGGTTTTCCAGTAGAGATGACCTCCACACTCTCCCTCATGGAATTCATGCTTGATCCTTTCTGCATCAACTTCAGGAAAACATTTAAGAAATAAACCATTAGCATTTTTCCAATACAAACATTCATTTAAAATGCAATAGTTCCTAGCTTTCAACTTTAAAAACCTTGCCTTTTTTTTTTGAAAAATCAGGAGGAGCATTAAGATTTGTAAGTACATACAAGATGTCAGCATACCAAGGTGAGTTTTGGAAATTCTCTTCCATAGTGGGAGCAGGTAATTCTCCCTGTTCATCCAAGGCATCTATCATGTTAATGTCAAGGGCTTGTAGATTAGATTCAGCCATTAATTGAGCTAAGCCCTGACCTTTAATGAGTTTTGTGGGTTTGATTTCCAAATCATATTCTAATATTACAGCAATCCATTTTCCCCTCTTTCCATCTGGATCTTGTGACAATATGTCTTTTACCACTATGTTGGGCACATAAGCAATGATGTGGGAATGTAGAATATACACCTTGAAGTCTTTTAAGGCCTTTACCAAAGCGTAGGCTTGTTTTTCCATTATGTTATATTTCAAGGGTGTATCCCTTAAAGCTTTGCTAAAGAAAGCGATAGGTTGTTCCCATCCCTCTGAGTTTTTTTGCAATAGGACTGCAGCCACTGTATGTTCTGAAGCAAAGGAAAAAACAAGGAAATCCTTTGAGAAGTCTGGGCTGATCAAGATGAGGGCCCGGGTGAGTGCATGTTTTACTAATTCGAAGGATTTTTTAGCTTCTACAGTCCACTTTACTCCCACTTCATTTTTTAGCATATTAGTCATGTTTCTAAGGAACTCTGCCAAGTTGGGAATAAACCTCCTTAAGAAGTTAATTTTTCCAATAAAGGACTGCAATTCATTTATGTTCCTTGGGTGGCTAATCTGTAGTATTCCCTAAACTCTTTTTGGATCTATTTTAATCCCCTTTTCTGATATAATATGGCCAAGGAGTTTACCCTCTTGTAGGCCAAATACTATCTTTTTTGGATTTAAAGATTATCCAAATCTTCTACATTTTTCAAAGACCTTTCTTAGATGTTTAAGGTGCTCTTCATCAGATTTGGAATAAACTGTTATGTCATCAAGGTAAATTACAATGAAGTACCCTATTTCCTCTGAAAACGCAATGTCCATGCCCTTTGAAAAGTGGCCCCAACATTCATTAGTCCAAAAGGCATATTTACATTCATAAAAGTGTCCCGGGGAGTGGTGAAAGCTGTCTTGAGTTGGTCTTCTGGGAGTACTAAAACTTGGTTATATCCTGAAAAACCATCTAACAGAGAAATCCTCTTTGAACCAACTACCCTTTGTAGGATGTGTTCCATTTTGGGTAAAGGGTAATTGTCCTTCAAGAAGGATCTGTTAAGGTTTCTAAAATCAATGCACAACCTGATTTCTCCTGTCTTTTTCCTCACAGCTACAAGGTTAGAAACCCAATCTGAAAACCTCACAGACACAATGATTCCTGCCTCATACATTTTCTTGATTTCCTTTTCCACTAGAGGCAGTTGTATTGGATTAATTGACGCAGTTTTTGCTTAAAGGGTTTTTGGTTTTCTTTCAAAGGGATCTTGTGCTGGATGATTTCTGTATCGTAGGCGTTTAAGTCTTCATAGCTCCAGGAAAACACATAAAAAAACTCTTTAAACAAGTCAAGGTATTTCTTTTTCATGTTTGGTGGCAAGGATCTAGCTAATTTAATCATTTTAGGCTGATCCTTGGTGCCTATGTTGCATTCTTCGACTTCAGACTCTGTATATTCTACTGTGGGTTTCTTTTCCACGTCGTTAAAATCAAACAGGTCTTCTAATGGTGTTAGCCCCCTAGGTATGTTCTTGTCCTTTAATGTTAATACCTCAATGTCTTCGTTTTTTGTGTCGTCGTACTCTTTAGTATGAGCTTCAAGTTTTTTAGTTAACATCTTGATTTTTACGGGACCGGATGGTTTTTCTTCTTCAGGGGGCTTTTTGTTTAATAAATTTTCATCGGATTTAGAATCTGAACCAGATGTTTCAAACTCATTCCTGCCAAGCAGGAAATCCTCTATCTGTTTGTCACCTTCAAAGACCTGCCAATATTTCTCATTATCTGGCACTGTAGGTCTATATTTTGTTTGAATGGTGATTTGTTTGTCACTGGGTGATTTCTGACAGGAACTAGCCACACAGGCCAATCCATTCGCAATTATGTTTTGACTCCTTGGGACAAACACAAGTTCATATTTTGTAAACATTTTCAAAAAATATATGGAATTATTTCGGTATACCCTTAGTCTGGGATGCTTAACGGCATACTATACATTTAGATGTTTGATGACTAATTCTGAATCTCCCTGAACAATTATCTTCTTGGCTCCTAGTTCTTTCAATAGACGCAATCCTAAGATGAGAGCCTCATAATCTGCAATGTTGTTAGTGCATTTGAAATATAGCCTGAAAGCATGGCTCTCGGAATAATTGTTTTCAGTGTCGACTAACCATACCCCAGCTCCCGCACTATTTTTAATGCAAGACCCGTCAAAGTTCATGCACCATAAGGGATTGTTAACATCGTTTTGATCCCTATTACCCTATTCATCATTATGTTCTGTTGTGAGATCAACAACATGTTGCGTTGGGTCTCGTTCCTCAGGAATTTCCTGGAGTTGGGCATGAGGGATAGTCTGTTGTTTGCCATCTTGGCTTTGTTCACTCTGGTCTGTTGTTTCAGTGCACTGTTCAACAGTTGTTCTCTCATTTTCTTCCATATCTAGAACTGCCATCATTTCTAGACTAGGGGCCTCTAACTGGTTATCTGCGTTGCTGTCTTCTAGCTCTGACTCTTTTGTGGATTCATTATTGTAAAGGATAAATTAATCCAATTCAGTATGGACAGAGTAGATGGGAGAGTTTTCAGGCTTTTCTAGGCTACTAACCATGAATTTCATGTGCGCTTCTCTATATAGTCTTCTAAGCTGGCTAAAGATAGGGATAGTGGCATATGTCCCATCCATCTACATTGTACCCTGTAGCTTGGCACCCCATGATCTTGAAAACAACATGCCATACTTAGGAGGCACATCAGCTACCACAACATCCATAACCATGCACTTGGCTGGGATTTGAGTCAAACTTACACAAAGGTCTTTGATTAGGCCAAGGCATTTCACTTTGCTAGATTCAAAAGAATATAAATCCTTGTAAGGTCTGGTTATTTCTAGTCCTAGCCTTTCCAGTATCACCTTTGGCATAAGATTGTGTGAGGATCCAGAGTCATGCATAGCATTATGCAGGATTTTGTCATGGATATTAAGGCTGACATAGAACGGAGGTACTGTCCCTTCTTGAAATTTCCCTTCAACTTTAGGACCAAAAATGAGCTCTGGCTGGTCATCGTTAAAATTTATTGTTTCATTATGGTCGTCTATGTTTAAAGCCTTCAAAATTTGGGCTCGATATCCCTTCTGGGCAGCTAACTCAGTAAGGGGAACATAAATTTTGATCTTTGAAATTTCCTGCTCTAGGCTGAAAGGAATTTGGTTCTTTGAAGAACTTGTCTCAGCTTTACTAGCTGCTAGTCTATCAGCCACATCAGCTTGCTAATTTTTTCTATTTACATTTGGTAGAATGGTTTTGATAGGAGTACTAGCCAAAGCGTTAGTACTACTAAGGTCTGCACTCTGTTTTTCACCGTTTTGAGTGCATTTACCTTTACCATTATCAGAACTCACAACTACTGTTTTGTCCTTTTGTTTGACAATTTTACGTTTGGTTGCAGTGCTGTTTTGTGAAGATTTGTGAGAGGTTTTGGTGTTGGGAGTTTTTTGACTAGTTTTGCTTCTAAGGTCATATTCTCTTTGAGGCTCTATGATGACATTTTCTAGGTCTTGATAATAACCTTCATCATCATCTCTTTTGTCATCATAAGGTGTATAAAGAGTTTGTTTTCTGTCATAATGGACTTCAAAGTCATTATTGTATACTCCCAACATATTTATATCCTCATCCTCTGCTTGCTCATCTATTTCTTCATCCTCACTCACATAGTTTTGATGAAAGGGAGGAGTGATCTGTTGATCATCTTCCCTTGGTCTATTTGGAGGTTGGTTCCTTCTAAAATTCTGATTCTAGTTCTGGTTCTGGTTTTGGTTTCTATTCTAAGGAGCATTTTGGTTTTGATTGGCTTTTGTTCTCTCAAGGATGCTCATTTTCTTCATCATTTCCTCCATCATTCTCTCCATCTTTTAGTTGGAAGTAGAAGAGGTGTTTTCTTCTCTAAAAGACACTCTCCTTTCATTTTTCATTCTTGCTCTCTTCTCCATTAAGTTGACTTCTACAGCAAGAGCACCCTTTTGCATCTCTTCAAGAGTTGCATGATCTCTTTCTCTCAGCTGATATGCCATCTCAGGGTCAAACCCTTTCGGAAACTTATTTAGTGTTGAGCCTTCTGGAGGCTTTAGTTCTGGAGGGAGTGCATTATACACGTTATTAAATCTAGTACAATAAGCTTGTACACTGTCCCCAGTGTTTCTATGGAGGTTCTTGTAATCAAAGAGGATTTGGAGAGGATTCTTCTTCACTTCCCATTTGTTTAAGAAAGTCTGATGGAAGGCTTGGAGATCATTTATACTATGGGGGGTTAAAGCTTTAAACCATTTTCTTACTTCTCCCCCTAGGCTCTGAGCAAATAATCTCACTTTGACAGAATCATCATCAATCTCATTTCTGTCAAAGTAATCATTCATCTTATCCACATGTTGTGATGTAGTAGTAGCACTACTATCATCATACAATGGAATTTTGGACTGATTGTCCTGTGGAAGGTTGACTAAAGGTACAGGAAAGACTAAGGGAGCATACCATGCAGCCATGGCAGGAGGTGGAGGTGGATTAACAAGAGGGAAGGTGGGCTGGAGTGGAGTGGTTTGAACAGTGGATGTAGGGTGAGCAGATGTGGATGGACCAGGAGTAGATTGCTGAGCTGACCTTGGATGGGAGACACCTAGGTTGTGAAGGAAATGTAAATCAGGAGGTGTTGCTTCTCTACTACTAGGATGTTTACTTGTACCAGGAGATGAAGTGAAGACTCAGAATCTAACTGATCTAAATCACCAAGAGACCTAGTTCTAAAGGGATTTACTAAGTCAACTTGTGATTGTTGTAGAGATGAAAGATTTTTAGGGACTGAATTAGTTCTCAAGGGTGATCTGAAAATAGTTGATAATTTAATCCTGGGAGACTTCCTAAGTAATCTTTGAGGGTTATCAACTATCTCAAGGGGGTTAGGGTCAGGATGAGCTCTAGTGTGAATCTTTCTAGGAGCCACTATGCCGTGTTTTTCAGACCCAAATAAACAAGAAAAGTTTAACCAGGTATGACAATCTTTAAGAGGTCAACTAATATTTTTACACAAATTTTAATCCTACAGTCCTCTAACTGAATTTGAATGATACTACAATGATAAGAGTTCTTCCCAGTGGAGTCTTACAAGGTCTGTTCAGGATTGTGGAGTCGCCAAGTAGAATTTTTTAGCTCCTTTTCAGAGGTAAAAGGTTTTATGGTACACTACCATGTTTATTAGATACCAATCTGAAATATTTTTAGGTTTTTCTGAGTTATTTTTTAATTGTGTGGTTCCTAAGAATGTGTTAACTCTGTTTCACAACTTAGCTACGGTTATGAGACAAAGGCAGTCTACTCTTATGGCTAAGCCAGTTGATTTTTAGATAAGGCTTATGAGAATCCTAGGGCCTGCCTAGATTGTCACTAATTCACCACAAGTTTTACCATGATTACCATGTGTTTGGTAGTGCTTGAAAATGGCTGCTTGTACTCACAAGGTTTTATGAAGTGTTCAAGTTAACCTAAGATGAAAAAATACTCAGATTCCCCAGTGGAATCGCCATTATGTTAGTGCCCTGTAATTAGCAAAATTGGCAAAAGTCCAACTGTAGGGGTAACATCAAGCCACTTTGGGATTCAAAGATCTAGCCCTCCTGAATCCAGAGAGGGATCTCTCTATGAATAAGTTTAAAGATATGATATTTAAAAGTTGAAATGTGATATTAGGCTAGTTATGAAGAGCATGGGTCTTGTTTTCTTGTTTTTGGTTGGGTAAAGACATAATGAAGGTGAAGTCAGTTCGAAATAAAGGATGAAGATGTCTGCAAGTGTAGGAATGATTCGGCTGACAGAAAAGGCAAAGACAGTTTTAACCCATTGGGATATGGAGTCATAGGAGGATTTTAATTGGACAGCAAGGTTCAAGAAGGATCCATGGGGCAAGTTACTTATGTCAAAGGATCTCTTAAAGTGATTTTATGGAATGAAACAGATAGGAAGTGGAGAACATAACAAATGAAGAAACAGTGAACAACCTAAGATCAAGTAAGTGCTTCTAAACTATCTTGCTTTCGGCATGTACTTTAGGAAAAACATAAAAGCATTCTGAGATCAGGTAAGTGCTTTTAAAATAGCCTGCATTGAAGTAATTTAAGTCAGAAAACATTTAAAAACAATTCAAATAGCTTAAGATCAAGGAAGTACTTCTAAACTACCCTGCTTTCATCATATTCAATAAGAAAACCACAGATAAGAGTCACAAAAAGCAATTTAGATTAGGCAAGTGCTTTGAAACCAACCTGCTTCAATATACTCTAAGGAAAACACAGGAAAAAATTGTCTTAAAGAGCAATCTAGATAAGGAAAGTTCTTTTAAACTAACCTGCATTAATATACTCTTCAAAGAGGACATTCAAATGAAGAAAACATAGAAAATAAAGCTTCAGTGAGAGTAAAGTACTATTGAAAGTAAATCTTAGCTCTATGGTTGCTGCTCTTTATCAGAGAAAGTGGACAGAGTGAAAACATTAAGAAAAATAACAATTGACAGTGAGGAACACATCACCATTGACACAAATCAGGAATCCCATAAATCAGCAGCTTGTGTTTGATGTTCAAACTAGTTACAATCAGCAAGCCTGGTGGGTCTCTACAACTTCAAACATCTCATATCAGCTTATGTATCTTCAAGTTGCATACATGGCATCAACAGTTTTAGAATAACTATTACATACATTCAGATGTCCAGAGACCAACAGTTGCTCACCTTGTACAGAAGTATTTATAGAAGAATGAGGAGGTCGGATTCGATGAAAGATCTCATGGATCAATTAATATAAATTGATGACTCTTCGGCCTTTGAGGGCCTCGATGAAGAAATTCACAGGTGTTTATCTACATTAATTGATTTACACTTAGGATTAAGCTCGGTGGGAGCTTTTTTTGTTCTTTGAGGCTCCATGTCATGCTGGAGTAACTCTGTTTCTGCTTCCTGAGGCATAATGATCGAAAGATGTGCTTCTGAACTATTCTTAATCTTCTAAAATGGTTCTGCCGACAATTAGAGATAAGATTCTTTGATTTGTATTAATTACTCAGCTGTCTTCAGGTAAACACCTCTTGTTCAGGTAATGACTAAGCTTCCTTTGATTTCTGTGAGATTGCAGGTGTCTTTGAGGGTTGAAGAGGGTTCAATTGTCCTCTATTTATGGCGGTGGAGACTTTCTTGGATTGACATATGTTTTTATCTTTCCTTAAACACCTTTAATTTACTTGAGAACTATGTTTAAGGACTTCAATCTCCCTTTTCTGGCGTGTTCTGATATATTTTTTCTTTGACACTGATACTCTTTGACTTATGATTGATTCACTGTGTTTTGCTGGTGTGCAGGTTGCGCAGGGGCGATATGGCATCAATGCCTCATGAAACACTGATAAAACGTGAATTTTAAACCCTACAAATGGTTTCCTTTGATAAATCGAAAGCAGGAAGTTCGTCACCCTCTGCCTTTGAAAATTCTTCAATCATGGCGGAAAAAACCATTTAAACCTGCAAAATACAAAAAATAGTTATAAAATCCTGCATGTGTGGGCTAACTGCTTCAGAAGGCAAGTGGAGGGAGCGTGGCCATTGGATGGCATCATCCAACGGTCAAGATTGATCGTGAGGAGTCAATGGCAAGGCGGAAGATAAAATCAAATTATAGTCGTCAATTGCGCAGAGATCGACGGTCGGGAGCGGAGGCGAAAAGTCAAAGGGAAATGGAGAAGTGTTAAAAATGGATAGAAAACCTTTGTTTTGGACAGAAATGGTTGAAAATCATATTTGGGTTTCGGGATGATCATAGGCCGTCAGATGAGATCGACCCACGCAATCAACAGTGGAGATCGGTCACCAATAAACCATATAAAACACACCCAGGCTTCAAAAATTTAATTAAACCATGCTGAATAAAGTTCCCGGGTCCAAAAATGTTGACTGGTCAAAGGATCGGGGTGATGAATTATGGGTCGTCGATCTGTGGATCAGATCGATGGCGGAGATCTTTTAAACACCGCATCGTAGCTAGGTTAACCGTTGGGCATCTTTGAAGAGCGATAGCCGTCTGATGGGCAATCTCAGATCGAACAGCGCACGTCAATATCGCACCGGTTCCATGTTCGATCTTTAATACGTGATGGACGGTGGTTTTATGAACAGTCCCCAAGACACGTGTCGGCCAGCGTATGGAATAGCTGCCGATCGGGAAAAACCACCCTCGCTCAAAAGCAGTGCGATGGATACCGCGTGGTTTTTGCACGGTGTTTTTGCGCGGCGGGGACCACCAGGTTGACGGACTCTGCACCGTCGATCTACGGGTTGAACGGACGGTTATGATGCGATCGGGCAGTGAACTTTATATTAAATCGAAAAATCATTATAAACCAAGGTTTATAGTTCGGGGCGAAAAATTGATATAACCCAAGGTTTTAAACTATGGGAAAACGTATTATTTGAAGTGGATAGGCACCCTATTGCGGGGCCATGGGTTACATGGAGGATAATATGGCTGGGGGGTTTAAAGAAGGGGGCTAATCAGCAATGTGGTTTTTTCATAGATTTTCAATGGTTTTTCAAGATTTAGAGGTGTTCCGATAAAGTAAAGAAGGAGTCTTTAAACTTTATCAAAGGGTTTTGATGAAGTGGAAAGGGAAAATGAAGGATTTTATAGGGGAAGAAGGGGTTAAAATGAGGCTAATTTAGCAAGAAGAATGGGAAGGGAAAAGGGTGTTTGCAGCAGTCTTTCTCATGGAATTTTTAGTAGAATTTTTGAGTTCTGAAGGGAATCAGCAGTGAAGATGTACATGAGCATGAGATCTTCCACACACTTCAAGAGATAACATTTTGGCCATGAAACGGTTTCTTGAACACTGAAAAAATGTTTTGGCCACCTTTCGATCAAACAAATTTTATAGGCGACCAACATGTCTTATCGCAATAACGTGCCCTAAACCATGTATTGCGATTTTCTCCGTCAAGAAACCCTTGAAGCAACAAATACTTGAAAACCCATTCTCTGTTAAGAAAACGAACAAGTCAAATTAGCATCGAACAAGTGAAGCAGGAAAATAAATTTGAATAGGCCACCAAATGAAATTTCCATCTGTTTTCCCTTAACATCGTAAGACCGATGTTTTGGATCCTAAAAGTCGCAAGACTGACACTTGGTCCTAATTGATGAAAGACCGTCAGTATCCCTAAACATTGCAAGACCAACGTATGTCTCCTAAATGTCAGTATTCTGATAGTTTCGCCCTTAACGTTGCAAGACTGATAGTGTCCCTAAACGTCGCAAGACCGATGTATGTCTCCTAAACGTCACAAGATCGATGTATGTCTCCTAAACGTCGGTATTCCGATGGTTTGTCCTGAAATATCGATATTCCGATGATTTTCCTAAACGTCGTTGTTATGAAGATACTCCAAAAACGTCACTAGAGTGACACTTGTTGGTGGGATTAAAAAAAATGAGAAAATTTGGGGAAATTTCCGACAATACGTCAAAAGTGTCGAAACTAAAGTGTCATAATTTTGACCATATGTACTAGTGTATAATGGGCTTTTTCAAGAACCAAGTGGGTTCCCTCCAAAGCGTGAGATCCATCATGAGATCCACTTGTAGTAGGATGCTCCTTTACCAAATATTAATATGTAGAGGTTTTCATCCATTGAGATGGAGGAGATAAAGAAATAGGTGCAGGAATTTATAAACTAAGGGGAAATAAGGCTAATTTCATCTCCATGTGGCTCACCGATCATGTTGGTGCCAAAGAAGGATGGAACATGGAGGATTTGTGTGGACTACAGGGAACTCAACAAAATAATGGTGAAGAATCGGTACCCTCTCCCTCGCAGTGATGATTTATTAGATCAATTGAGAAATGTTGTCTATTTCACAAAATTAGACTTGCATAGTGGATACCATCGGGTCAGGATTGAAGAATAGGTTTTGTGGAAGACTGCATTCAAGAAAAAAAAAGGGTTGTTTGAATGGCTGGTGATTCCATTCAAACTATGCAATGCTCCGATCACATTCATGAGGGTGATGAATGATATGTTCATGCCTTTTCTTGACGATTTTTTACTTGTGTATCTTAATGACATTCTTATTTTCAGTAGGACATGGTAAAATTATGTGAGTCATGTTAAAAATGTGCTTGATGTTCTACAAAAATAAAAATTGCATGTCAAAATGTCTAAGTTTGAATTTGGTAAGACCTCTTTGGTTTACTTGGGTCACATTGTTGGAGGTGGAAAATTAAAAATAAATCATTCTAAAGTTGATGTGATTGTAAAGTGGCCTAAACCCACCAATTTAATAGAGTTTCATATCTTTTTGGGTGCATTACAATACCAGAGAAGGTTCATCGCAAACTTCAAAGTAGCAGAAATCATTTTATATAGTGAAATTACCACACCAGTTTTGGCCTTCCCTGACCTCTAACACCCTTTTGAGATCAAGACAGATTCCAATGGGTATGCGGTGGGGGCAGTATTGATGCAGCAAAGAAACCTGTATGTTACTACTCAGATACATTCTCCCAAGTTATTATGAATTATCCCACATGTTACAAGGAGTTTTATGCTTTGGTTCAAAGCGTGAAGAAGTGGAAGCAGTATTTGATTGGCAAGGAAACCATCATTCACACAGATCACCATCCCTTATAGTACCTCCTGTCACAAACCAAGCTTCAATAGGCGTGCAATTTCCAATTGATGGGATTCCTCTTGGAGTTTCACTTGGTAATAAGATATAAGAAGGGCACCAGCTGCAAAGTGGTAGATATGCTTTCTCACCCTCCTATTTCTGCATCTATATTTTTTTTAAATGGTTCTTTGTATTTTGAAAGTTACGTTGAACAGTATGTTTGTGATGAATATTTTAAAACGATTTATGCAAAGCTGACTCATGGATCGTAGGTAGACAATTACCATTTTTAGGGAAAATTGTTGTACCATCTTGGAAAACTGTGTATTCCCAGCAATGAAAGAATACATGTAATCAGAGAGGCATATACCTTGCTTGTGTTGGGTCATTTTTTTGTAAGGAACATTGCGTCATTTGTAGAGGTTTTTTTATTGGCCTCACATGAAAAATATTGTGACTCAATATATAAAGGGATGTGTATTTTGTTTAGTTTTCAAGTCCTCTAATAGAAAATTGGGGCTCTACACACCACTCTATTTTCCGAGTCATCCATGGGAAAATGTGTCAATGGATTTTTTGGAGATTTTCCTTTATATAGGAGAGGTCATATCTATTTTTATGTCGTTGTGGATTGATTTAGAAAAATGTGTGTCTTAATCCCTTGTAAAAAGTAGGTCACTCTAGAGAATATTCATTAGGGGAATTTTGAGGTCTAAAATGGGCCTCCTAGGGAAATTATAAAATAATAGTGGAAACAATAAAATAAGGTTTGATAACATCATCAAATTTTAGAGCGAAAAAAGAAAAAAACTGATATTTCAACTCATATTTTCAACTTATCTCCCAAATGTTTTACTCAAATTTCGGGCAGGAGTACTCGTTGGATGCAAAATTTAGTTCCTCATCCAAGGAGTACCCATGTTGCATACTTTTGATGGGTCCTGCTACACAAAAAATGAGAAATACATGAAAAACATGATTGTAATCATGTTTTTTATTTATTTCTCATTTTATGTGTAGTAGGGTCCATAGAAAGTATGCAACATGGGTACTCCTTGGATGAGGAATTAAATTTTCCATCCAACGAGTACTCTTGCTCGAAATTTGAGTAAAAACTTTGGGAGATAAGTTGAAAATATGAGTTGAAAAAGTAGTCTTATTATTTTATTTTATTTTAATATTTTTACCCTTTTACTTAAAAAATGGTGAATCATCCCCCATGGTTGACATCATCATCTTAAATCCTATTGTTTCTTATAAAGTTTATTTTTGTTGTACATTTTTCTTAGGAGGCCCATTTTATACCTCAAAATTCCCCTAATGGCTCATCTTTTCTTCCAATTTGTATGGGTCCACTTTGGGTTGTCCACATCCATTGTGTCTTATCAAGACTCTCATTTCCCTAGACAATTTTGGACAAGCTCGTGGAGAATGATGGACACCAATCTGAACAGGAGCACAATATTTCATCTGCATACCGATGGACAAATAGAGGTTGTCAACTACATAATGATACATTTATTTCGGGGCTATTTTGGTAAGCATCCCAAGTTATGGGACAAGAAACTTCCTTATGTACAACATGCATACAACTGGGTAGTGTATTCATCCATGCATATCTCACCGTTTGAGACATACTTTGGATATATGTCAAAGTATCCCTTAGATATGGTCTTTAGGAGAGATTACGATTCCAATGAGAAAGATGATAGGGACAAAGCACACATTTTCATTGAACGTATTCAAATGATTTACCAGGAAGTGCAAGAGCAGTTGGAGAAAATTCAAGCCCAATACAAGGCCTGGCATGACAAGCACTAGGTTCATCACCAATTCCAGGTTGGAGACAGGGTGTGGCTACACATCAGTAAAGACAAAATGAAAGGGGAAGGAAATAATTTGATACCAATATGATATGGCCCATTCACCATCTTAGAGAAGATTGGGGAAAATGCTTTCCATCTCGACTTGCCAGCATATATGCAAATGTACTCAGTGGTGGACGTTGAAAACTTAAAGATTTATAAGCCTCATTTCATCCTTGACACCAAAGAGGTTGGAGAGGTTCCTATAGTGAACGAATTTGTAACAAAATACTTAGACAAACTACTTGAGGATATCATTCTTGACAGAAGAACTAGGACTTCGTGATGAGGAGACATGGAGTACCATCATATTGATTACAAGGGGATGCATCCAATTAAGGTCCATTGGATTGAAAATAAGAAAGTGAGGGAGAAATTCCCTCACTTTCCAATTTACTGATAATTAAGCTTTTAACTACCCTAAATCTCAGTAGTGGGGAGGAATGATCTAGGAGGATCTTCAAAGGCTTAAATTTTGAAATGCTCGAACCTCAGCTATGATGACTCTAGGTTACATAAATCATCATTATGAACCCAATGGTGCAAACAAAACCTCAATCAGATATTGAATGACCATTCTATCACCATCAAAATTTTGCAAGTCATAAGGAGACATGGGGACCTATTCTTACTATGTGGCGACTATTGGGTCAATTTACTGTGTAAACTAACGCAAGTATTTTCTATCAATCTGGGCTAGTGGAACTTAGAAGCATCCCCAAAGTATAGTGGTTTCAGTTATGATCAATTTACAAGATGATTCATCATTGATTAAGGAAATTCATATTACAAATATAAATCTAACTTAAACAATTTCAAAATTCAAGTGTGCATTCAGAAGCAGAAGAATATCCTAACTTAAGAGATTTGTTTGTCCTTCTCTAACAAGATCACTTCATGAATTAGAAATCAAAAACTACTAATTGAGAAATATATTAAGACACATGAAACAATAATTGAAGAGGTCCTCATTGTCCTTCACCATAGATTCATTTATCAATAAAGCTATTGTTAGAAACTGGAATTAAGAAAAGCATGAAAATATGAATTCTAACTTAAGATCTTAGTTAGATAGAAAGAATGTTTAACTTAATTTTTTTTTTTTTCTTTCATATGAAAATAAGAATGATCATTAGATTCATCAAAACTCATAAATAATTAGCATAAACAAGTTAAGCATAAGCAAACTAATTCAGAAATTGCAACTACAAATAACTAAGAAGTGTACTTAGATCGGTGTGGGTGCCCTCCACCGTTGCCTTGCACACAAATGTGTTTTTAGATACTTAAAACTTCAGTCAATCAATAAACATGTAACAGCAGCATATAGAATAGAACAGATCTTCCATTATGTCTCAAAAGTCTCAGAAATAATAATGTTAAGTCATACAAATTCTCAATATCAATGCCTTCAAAGTTTGAGGCTTAAATAGATAAAGTATCTAACAAATTCATCTAAAATATCTCCTATAGTCATGACTATCCTTATATTATCCAATCAAGTCAAATTCATCCATCAAATCCATCAAAATCTAGAAAATCCCACCAAATAAGAATTTTGACCTAGTTTCTAGGGATCCTCCATAAAAAAGGTCTTGTTTGACTACCTTTGACAGGGCCTATTAAAGCTCAGTTTGCCTATACCAATAGGTATACACTTAATATTATTTCCCAAGCTTTCTAGAAATATATCCAACTCGAGTCCAAGTGTCATGCAAATATGAAAACCATGAGGCCATTACGGGAATTTCTAATGCTGTCCAAAAATGCACTTAAAATTCAATTTTTACAAAAACTTCTAAGAATTGAAAAAATTAATTTAAATACATGTATACGCATTTATTGGTAAAAATAAGGTGGATATTATGGTGTATAGATCGATAGTATGGAAAATAAGATGTATTTCATAAACAAAAAGAGCTAAAAAACGAGGGTCAACATATCCGCCAAGTTGATGTTCAAGCATGTCCTCATGCTTGCTTTTTCCTTTTGGACCCCTTGAGCTTTGATGTTGATCCCATCCCTGATCTTGAAACTTCCTGTTGTGCTGCATGTAGAAGAGAATCCATGTATTTGCATTGTTTTTTCTTGTAGATTGAGTTTTTAGCCTTTTGTTCCTCATATTTGGCTTTCCAAGAATTCTTTTCCTTAAGAGACCTGAATGCTTGTATGTAAAGAAGATTGTTTTTGGCTTTCAATTTTCTAATTTCTTCACTTATCTTCTCATTTTATTTAATCAAATTTTCACTATTTGTCTTATATGTTTCATTCTATCTTTTTAGGTGCCTTTCCATTATTTTTCTTACCTCCAGGTTATCAGTTAACTCTCTGATCCTGCTAAGGTTTTGGTCCTCCTCCTTGGTATTTTTGGAAACTGAAGTAGCTTCAACCTCATTATTTTCAAAATACGAATCTCTGTCTATAGTATTTTCATAAAATTCTTGCTGCAACCTCTCAAGGATGTCATTGGATTGTTTAGTTAAAGGAGATGTCTCTATGATTTTAACTTATGGTTCTTTTTCTTTGTTGCTTCTATCTATTGAATTCCTCTTTTTCTGTCCCCTAGAAATGGTCAAGAATGATGTTTCCCTCTCTACCATAACTGTTTCATGTTGTTTCTTTGATTTGTCTCTTGGATAGAGAGGTGAATGCACTATATTTCTTGTTTCCTGCATTGGTTTAAGTTTGTTTTCAGTGACTTGCTCTACAAAATTATTTTGAATTAGGAAATCTTTCCAAACCATTCCCTTAGTTTTCAGTTGGTAATCAACAATGATTTTTATGAGTCCCTGGTGATGAATTTGGGCTTCTTTGGGTTTGGTCTCAGATTTTACACTTTCAATCATCTTCATCGATTTTCTATAAAATAATTAGGGAAAATTGATCATGATATCTCTTTTAATATGCTGTAGTGACCTAATGTGATATAGGTGTACTACACTATGTCTATTATCACAAGTGAAAAAAATTTGGATTATCAAAACTAATTCAGCCCAAAGTTCCTTGAACCACTCCCTGGGAATCCCCTTTGACCTATCAAAAGAACCCTTTCTATTCTTATCCAAGAAGAAGGTCAAACCCTTGTCTTTTAAATGAAATCATTTGTGGTATAGTTCACCTGATAATGGCAACTCTAAACCCTCAAAAAGAAATTCTTGGGTTAAAGGAATATGTAAAATACTCGCCATAGTTTCATCTTGTTTGCAATTGTTTATAAACTCCCTTGTGATATCCTCATTGTGCCCTTTGAATTTTTGAAGTAAACCTATTAGGCCTGATTGATAAAGTTTCTCAATTGTTTCCCTACTCCAATGTTCAATCTGAAAATGTTTGGGCTCTATTCTTGATATCATATTGTCTAAAAACCATTTCATGTACCCATCTACTGTCATTAACTTCATTTTTTAAAACAAAAATTCAAGTACTAGATGTTATCACAGTAGTGAGGCTTACCTCTGTTTGCTACATTTGCTAAATAATTGAAATCAATCCTTTGTTTTCTTTGGAAGAAGTGAGCTTAATACCTCAAATAGACCCAAGATTTGATATAGACAGGTTTATAAAAACATTAAAAAAAAAATCATGTTTCTATTATCCTACTCTCTATTTGATCCTCTGTCTCTTAAAAATAAAAAATCCGCTACCTTCGTTTTGTAAATTTTTCTTCTTGTTTCACGGTGTAAAAAGAATTGAAATTTTATTATACAACAGTGTCTTTTAACACTCTGATTCCATATAAAATTCCTTTTCTTAGGCATACTATTATATATCTAATCCAAGATCGATGTTTATGCAAGAGAATTTGTAAAAATAACTCAAAAATCTCATAAAATGAGTTCATTGTTTTCTTCAAAATTCACCACACTCTTCCCTCTACTATGAAAAAATGAAAAAACATGTTGACTGTGACATTTAAACCAATCATTCTCCACAAAACCTGATTCGAATTCCCCCACTGAGTGTGTAAATGAAATTAATTTACTACACAACCCAATTAAAACGAATTCACTGTGCATTTCAAACCAAAATCTCCATTCTCTGTTTTACATTCAATTTGAAATAGAAGATTGTGCACAAAGACATTTTCAAGTTTACATGTCTTTGCAATGATCCTCATGATTTTCCTTTTAGTTTAAGTAGAGTCTATGTGTTTCAAGCAGTGCCAATATTATCAATATCTTCACTCAATATCTTCGTCATTTACTCATTTAATCAACAAAAGATTTAGTGTTGACTGATGGCAGAGAATTTATGAGTGGTGGCAATGATAAAACGTGAGGCAATGACAAGTTTTAAAAACCGTAGTAGAAGAAATCATTTTATAACTCTCAGTTTTTTTAACAACCCAGAGATTTACTCATGCAAATCATCTTTTTTTTAAACAAGAAAATCTACTTTTTCTTCTTACCTTATTCTTCACGAGATTTTTTCCTCCTGATATCGTGGTTGCTCGACACATATGCTGGATATGTTGGCTTAAAAATTCAGTCAATGCTTCTTATCCCTCCATTCTTCTCACTGCTATATCCCCTGCCTTCTTTGCTGCGTTATATTTCTTCTATTCTTTTCACAGCTCTCCCTTGTCTTCTCTTTTTTATTCATTTCTCACAGAGTTTCAAAACGGAGGCGTGTTTTGATTACACACCTTCCTTCTCTCGCTAAGCCTTCGAAAGGTGATGATGGTGAAAAACACAATATGTTCCAGTTTCTTGAGGTTTTATACATGGCGGAGGTTCTCTCAACACACAGTGTTGTAATTTTTCATTTTGAATTTGTTTTGACCATTTATCAATCGCTTTGACTGGTGCATCAGTGGCTTACCTTTCCTAACTGATTTGGCATGCTGACTCCACAGTATACATCTTGTCCTCGGATTCACTTATTACATAGTCCTTTTCATGTTTTTCTCTCATGATTTGTGTTGATCACTGTGTCCACTTCCATTCTCCATTAAAATGCATCATACCTCTTTGAATATGCGCCATCATATTTGCATTTCATCACTTGTATATACATCACTGTGTTATCAAATATGTGCCATCATATTTACGTTCCTCCGCCATATACGCATCACTGTCTCATCATATTCTCGTCCATCCATATAAGCATCATTGCCATACATTTTTTGTCATAGCATCATACTTTAAGTTATTTTGAATTCCATTGTTTTCATTATGATTTCTCCTTTAGCTCCATTACCTTAGCTCATAATCACGATTGCGCTTTTGTTTTGAAATTCTAATAGTTGCACTATCATATGATTTAGATTTTAGATTTTTTTTTTTTTTTTAATTTAATTTTAAAAATTACCATTGAAATGGTCATGTTTTAAAATCAAATATTTACAATGGAACTAACCTCTTTGTTTGTTTATTATAGGTCCAACAAAGGTTTAATGTTAAGCCTTTTGTTTATGATTATTTTGTTTAGAAAAGTAGGGTAGGATATGATACAGATAGATTATGGAATGTTTATTGAGTGATTAGGATAGTGGTGTGGATATGGATAAAGTAGGGCTAAGAACATAGGTGATGAAATTTAGGTGATAAAAAATGCATAACGAGTACTAAATTAACTTTACAATTCTAGAATATTTTCAAAAATAAAATAAAATTTTAAGAGCAATTTTTTTACTTACTGTACTTGTATTCCCTCAAACCATTTGATGTTCATGATGGTCAACATTGTTTTTATTATAAATATAGCTCTTTCAGACTATGTAGAGACTTTATTTATGTTTTGCATCTGATTTGATTTGGAATGATGTTTTTCAGGTCCTTTCTGTAGGTTAAACTTTGACATTTCAAGTCCCTTTTCTCATGATCTTCAATATTAATGTAGCTCAGGTCCCTTTTGACATTTTGTATTTTTAGGTCCCTTCTCGTGTAATTTTCAATAATGTTTGAAAAATGATTTTGTCGTAATGATACAGGTCCCTTTCTGGATAATTTTCTCAATAATAATTCAGGTCCCTTCTATATATGTTGAATGATGTACCAGTTCCCTTTATAATTGTAATTCATATTTCATCTTCAATTCAGCTGTTGAAACTATTTTCATAGTTTTATTACACACATTACCGAAAGAATATGGTAAGACTTGTCCTCAAGTCTGACATGTCTCAAAGGGTATATCTGCAAAAATCATTGTGAAGTAAAATGAAAACAAAAAGAGAATTCATATTGGAAAAACAAGTTGGTTTTCCGATATGAACTTGAGTTTGTATTGTGCTATTTCCTGGTTTTTCACAACCAAACTCTTTTATTATTTTTTATTTTATTTTATTTTATATATATATATATATATATATATATATATATATATATATATATATATATATATATATATATATATTTATTCTTCTTCTTCTTTTAGAATTATGTGAGGCATATTGCTATGTCATTCCATTAGTTTTGATATGAATCTTATGGAATTTGTTCTTTGTAAAATCCTCTTTATTTATAGGCTTATCATAAACTTTAAGCCTCAGTCTATTATTAAAGACAAACTAAAAACAGACAAGCTTCAATAATTTTTTTGATCTTGACAACTCCATTGTCAAATATTTATTCAATCTCATATGGCCCAAGCCAAAGAGTTGTAAACTTTGCTTTGAAATATTTGAACTTGGAGCCGAACAAGAGTGCCCAATCTCCTTTCTAAAACACTTTGTTCTTTATGAATCGATCATGCCATTTTATCCTTTGTTCTTGCACAAGAGATGTGTGCTCTACTGCTTGCTGTCATATCTCATCCAGTTGATTTAATTCCATAATTATTTATTGTTGTGCCTCAGATAATTCCATCCCCAATTCTGCTACTAGCTTGAATGTATGTATTTGAAATTATATGGGTAATAGGACTTATTTTCCATATACTAATTGATATGGACTAAACCCAGATGTGTTTTTCCATGTTATCCTATATGCCCATAGTGCATCTCTCAATTTTTCTGACCAGTCCTTTCTGTTCATTTATGTAGTCTTTGTCATAATGTTCTCTAGAACTTTGTTTGTTGATTCAACTTGTCTATTTTCTAGAGGATGATACTGAGTTGATTTTCTGTGTTTGATCTTGTATTTATTCGTAAGATTGCGAGAAAGTTTTGATGTGAACTATGTGCCTTGGTTAGTTACTATCTGTCTCGAAACTCCATACCTTACAAATATCTCTTCAAACATAAAAGACACAATAGTATCTTCTGTTGCCTGTGCTACTGCCTTTGCCTCCACCCACTTAGTTACTGCTGGGAAAAATACTGAGAGGGGGGGGGGGAGTGAATCAGTATTTAGGGCTGACAGGAATATTTTTACTTTTTCTTTCTCTAAAACCCATACGCTACTTTAATGAACCCAACTCGCGTATATATGCAGATATCCTTAATAAAACTTGCGTATGTCCAGAGATCTCATTATGCAGATAATTCTTTACTTAGGTCAATGCATCATTCATTCATTAGATGTTTAGTAAGCAGTAAACATGTGCAGTGAGAACAGAATAAGTCATCACACATAAGCAACACACATGAACACCAGGATTTAAGGTGGAAACCCAATTCGGGAGAAAACCATTGCTGTCGTCGTCTCAGTCTTCAATATTTTATTATAAAGAAAACATCTTACAACCATGTCACAGGAAAGCTCCTTCTTGGGCACCCTGGGGGTTACAACCTTTTCTCATTTCTGACCTCTCTGGGAGGGGCTAAACCCTACTTTGGACTTACCGACACTCTCCTGGAAGGAACTCACACATCTGGGCCCCAAGCCTCTGCGGAAGAGCTACTACCCCCTTCTCTCGTTTACCATTTGCTTGAAGGGAGCTACTACCCCATACTCATTTTGCCGCTGCAACGGAAGGAGCTACAACCCTATCAGCCGACTTCGACCCTCAGCTACTACATGGACCACGTTTCATCAGTTCTCATACGGGTTCCAACAGTTCCGCAACACAACTTGTAGGCCTCTTTTCTTGAGTCTTGATTTTGAGGGGCCCGATACCACTCACATTTAAGCTCAACATTCATCAAAATGAAACTTATAACCCCATCAATTCATTCATTGAATCATCAACCAATCAACCAACAAATTGATCTTTAATAAACATAATGAGAAGCATAATCAACATTCATACAACCCAGATTTGTATGAATACATCATTGACAGATAGTAGCAAAACAGCAAAACAGATCAGACATTTCATACCACATACTTTAGCAAAACCCTAGATTCCATACGCACTTTTGCTTCACTGAACCTGCGTATATATGCGCTTTCTCGGAAACCAACCCGTGTATACTTCTGTGCATTATTCAGAAAACCATAACTGTCCATACATGCTTTGCATGAATAGAACCCATGTATATACACACCTTTTCTGAAATGAACCTGTGTATAGATCTGTAATTCTTCAGGACAGTGCAGTTCTCCAGATCAGATAAACAGTTCAGATCTTACCCTTCACTTCAAAAAATATTCGCCTCATCTCAGATCTAAACATTTCATAAACAGATCTAGAAAACACATATACATTTCAGATCTAGAGATCGCTCTTCATCATTTTCTTCAAATGTGCATTATTAATTCAGATCAATCAACAAACTGTTACCCATTCCATGCAAATATACATCAGAGTGAAGTATTCATTCAATACCCAGACACATGCACACCTTGCACTATTATTCTCTTCTCCTTATATATGTTTAGCCTTTATTAATACCATGAGTCAAAACCACACCACTTCCGATGGTATTCCTGGACGGGATCAAATAGATAGTCCAGCGCTCAATACTGTGTGCCAATACCATGGAAAATTCCCCTGGTTTTATAAATTTAGAGCGCAAATTGGCATACGCGACTTGGCACGTACTTTTCACGTGCATACGCTACTTCTCCTTAACAGACTTGCGTATGCTTTGTGACATATCATATTTATCATTTCTCTGGCACTTACTGGAATTCCTTTCTTTTGTTACTTCTAAGCTGATCTGTAGATACTGTTGAACTCTTAGTTAAACTGAGAGGGGGGGGTGAATCAGTTTAACACATTCATAGACTTTTAAAACTTTTCCTTTAAAACTTATTTTACTTTATTAACACCTTCATTTCATGATCAACATAATGTGTGAGCAATCTTTATTTATGAGCAGCAATTAATAAGTAGATTAGATAATGTACCAGCAGTCTTAATATGTTAGCAGCAAGTATTAGCAGAATAGATATATCATATCAACACATAGACATCATGCACATAGAAACCAGATATACGTGGAAACCCATAAAGGGAGAAAACCACATCTTATTATTGTTGTGATGCAAAGGCAAGCTCCAACTCCCTCTCACCACTGATTTTCTGCAGGCACCAACCTCTGGCGGGGGCTCCAGCACCTCAGCCAGTGCAAGCTGTACAAGAGGAGGAAACAACTCCATCTATTTTACGAGGCACCAACCTACAGGAGGCTCCAACCTCAGTCAGCTACAACTGACATTTTATCAAGCTACAACTTGCAAGGAAGCTCCAACTCCCATATATTTTCTGCGGGCACCAACCTACAGGAGGCTCCAACCTCAGTCAGCTACAACTGACATTTTATCAAGCTACAACTTGATGTGGAAGCACCAACTCCCATCTATTTTCTGCAGGCACCAACCTACAGGAGGCTCCTACCTCAGTCAGCTACAACTGACATCTATCAAGCTACAACTTGATAGGGAAGCTCCAACTTCCTTACTCTTTCAAAAGAAAAACACTTGCTGATTTAGCTTGGATATCAGCTCTGTTCTGTACCTTCTTCTCTGCTATTCATCAACTCTTATATCAGACCTGCATCATCTCTGCTTAGCCCCTTCTTCTTCTTTGCTCAGCTCCTCCTTATTCACATTCTTCTTGCAGCTTGCTTATTCTCTTCAACTCTCTTTAATTCTGCTGCATACTCTCTTCTTCTCTCACTCCTTTTTCGTCAACACTCTCCCTTTGGATATTACCCTGTTTTATACAAAAATAGCTTCATGGCTATTTGTATTCCACTGGGAATTCGAAATGGACAGCCATGTCTCTTTGCCTTCTACGTTCTCATCTCTTTTCAGCTCACTCAGAAAAATGTAACTGTAGGTGCTTATTTTAATATTACAGTGGGATATTTGCTCTCTTCCGGAGACTTGCCAATGCATCACAAAAATATAAATTTAAATAAAACATTTACATTCAAATTTAAATGAGAACTCCAGCTCACTCGTTTTGTCTCTTGGCTTGCTGCGCATTTGTCTTTTCTCTGACCGTGTCTTTGTCTTTTCTGTGACTGTGTTTTATCTCTTTTCAGATCTGTTTGCTCTTCTGTCCTCTGCTGTGCTGTAACTGCTGCATACGTGTAACTGTGCTTTTTATATCAGTGCATTTTATATAAATATATGTAACTGCTGACTGTAATTCAACCCTTTACACGCACCAAGTGTCTTGTTGATGTGGAAGTTCCACAAGCGCAACATACATACACCACAACTGTATTAAATAAAGAATCACCCTCCACCTTGGACCGAGGCCCGTGGGTCCACAGCCTACGCGGCATAATTTAATACAACCGCAAACACAACTTTAGCTCTTGGCTTAATTATGAGATGTTTTAATCATATAATCTGCCCTTTTAATACAACTTAACACACTCTCGGCGTAATAGAAAAAAAGCTGTTTAATACATAAAATGCCCTTTCGGGCCCACCATCCGAGCTTGCATTGTCCTCCGATTGCGATTGATCACAATCACAACTCGAATACTCTCGATGCATTTGTTGTATTATCTGTCCGGTGCGATTGACCACTCCTGCTCTGATTGCGATTGATCACTCCTGCTCTGATTGCGATTGATCGCAATCCCGACTCTAATCCTCCGATGCGATTGAGTCTTTAACCCGGAATTCAACCATATATGAAACCTAATTTATAGACCCATCGGGTCCGAACTTTAATCACAATCGCAAGTTCCTGTATGAACATTCCGCTCCCTTTATATTCTCCGATGCGATTAGATTGTTCCGATGCGATCTGTCACTGTTCACCAGAACTCAAGGTATATATAAATTATAGTTTATGTACTTCGAATCGCAATCACAACTCTTTGTTGCATGTTCCAATGTTCTTATAATCTTCGATGCGATTATGCCGAGCTTCAAATACATTTGGATTATAACTCATACATCCATCGGGTCCGAACTCTTAATCGCAATCGCAAGTCCTTTAATATGTGTTGCGATGGTTTGTTCCTTTCCGATGCGATTGGAACTAGAATTCAAACACTTTGTTAAACATGGTTTATAGACCCATCGGGTCCGGTCTTCCAATCGCAATCGCAACTCTTATGTTCTCCGATGCGATCATCACTATTCACTGGAACTCAAACACACATGAATTATGGTTCATTGATCCATCGGGTCCGGATTTCCATCGCAATCGCAACTTTCTGTTGGTTACATGTTCCGCTGCCCTTGCGATCTCCGATTGCGATTGGGGAGGGGTCCCACTTTATATTACTTCCTTTCCATTGATCATAACGTGCTCCGCTTAAATATATATTAATGTATATGCCTTGGACCATTGCAGAATATGAAATGCGTGGCATTTATATGTATTGTGATGGATATATATATATATATGTGTGTGTGTGTGTGTCCGCCAGCGGGTTAGGCGATTCCCGGAATATGGTTCTGCATTATATGCATAACGCCCGGTGGGTAATGATTCTCGGAATTATATACATCCTCCAGCTGAGGTAGCGATTCTCGGAATAACGGTTGTGTCTCTGCCTCTGCTACTTCTGTCGCTCTATCTCTATATTCGCTTCCTCTGTCTCTGCCTGTCTCCTCTATATTCTCTTCCTCTGCCTCTGCCTGTCTGTTCACTATTTCATTTCTTCCTCTGTATTTTCTGTCTCCGCCTCTCTTTTTTACCGTCTTTCGTCTCGGCTCTTCGTCGTGCCTGCTATCATTTACGCCCGGCGCTACCTCCTTCTTTGCCTCTGTTACTTCTTTTGTCTCTTCCTTTCCTTTCTATGTCTGTTTTCTTAGTTTCTTTGTGCTCCTTTCTCTATTGCGTATATAGAATCCCTACTCCACATTGTACTTGTAGAAAATCCTATGAGGCTCAGATCTTCTACGCCTTCAATTCAACGGTTCTTTTCTCAACTTTGAACTCCGCTACGTTACCCGGAAAGTTCTGTTCCTCATATTGATTTAATCTGCAAGGAATGAATTGATGTATTCTCCCCAATAGTGCTTCTGCAGTCTTCCCACTTGAATAATTGTGCAATAACACAAATCAACTTCTACTAGACGTATCTCATTACTACACGGTATTCCCACTTGAATAATTGTTCCTCATCACTCTTGTCTCATTCTCTCGACTACTTGTCTTATGCTCTCTTTGTTTCATCTGCTCCTTGAGTGATACTACTCCTTAATTATCCTTTTGCTACCTGCGAGTGGTCCTCCTTTGCCATATCCTTTGCCATCAATGACAACATTTCCAACGAGTCTCCCCCTTTGGCATTGATGGCAACACCTCCTCCAATAATCCAATGCTTCCTCTGCCTTTCTCGCTTTTCCTCCCCTTTGACATCAAATGGAAAACGGGTTGCTCATTTCCTAGTGTGCATTCTATCTTGTTCATTTCCTTTCTCTAGAGATGTGTTTAGGGCCCTCTTCTGTGACTTTGTACCATCGCTGCTCCCAGTATCGATGTACAAGACTTGTTGAAGAACACTTTGAGGATTATTGGACTTGAATATACACTTAAAGATTGTGTGTTGCCCCATGTGACATATCAAGCTTGCTTCAACTATACTTCAGGTCTATGTTATAATCTTCATCTCCGATGCATATCTATTGAAAGAAGGTTGTAGTTGGAGTCATCTTCTTTTGCAATAATCATCTGCAGTACAACATCATTCAATTGTGATGATGCCAATATGTCTTTCTATAGCGTGATTCACTTTTCTTGCACTGTTGGTGATGATATGAGCTAGGAAGGCAGTGATGATATTACATTTATATAAATAGAGTACTTTATTCACGATGTGATCAATGAATTAACTAGAATTTGATCTAAGAGATCAAATGCCTTTACTACTTTGCATAATGAACTTTCAAAACAAAACCTTGAGGTAGGATGCATTCAATGTATTGGTCGATCTCACTTATCAAACATGCGAGTTTTCTTTATGACATAAGAGGGTATGTATGTCAATCTCTCTTTAAAGGTGGATTACCGACAAATCCTTTGTGCTAAGCTTGAGTATGGTAATCACGACTAGTCCTTTATTCTTCGGATACTTTTGATTCGTTATATCGAATGAACTTCCACGAAGACATATTCAAGATGTTTAATTGAAAAATCACCAAACAGACTTCTACAGTTTTTGTAGCCGATTTTTTAAAAAAGGAGGCCTTGAAGATATACATGTACCAAATTAGGGAAGGCATGCAATTATGTATATAGAAGAAGATATTGCTTAGGTGTTCAATATACTACTTCAAGTGTAAGCAAGATAATGTTATTTTTTGCTCACGCTCTCGACCTTTTCATCTTTGAATGTGAGATAATACCGGGAATATTACATTGAGGTTCTTTTTCCATAATCCTTTGATCACGAGGACACTGAACCATCTTTCGTTGCTCATGATAACACTTGATATTTTGTTCGATAGGCATCTTGCTTCTACCAAGTAACAATTGATATTACTTTGATAAAATATCGAGAATTTCACTTGGTTGCACATAAACCCATAGTTAAGATCACCTTCATAATTCTACTATTGAACTTTCCGATGTTCATGTTAATAGTCATTAATATCCTCAATACTGATCTTGTAATTATTTAACATTCTTCTTTTTCTATCATTTGGTTCCAAGAAAGTCATTGCATGTACCTTTCTAGCTTGTTCTAGAATCATTCTTGCTTTATATTCAATTCAATTGTTCTAACATACAAATCTTCATAAAGACATCTTCAATTTCTTTTCTATGAATCTTCACGATTGATTACTCAAATATTTATTACTCACTATCTAAATTCCTCAAGGTGACCTTTTGAAAGATGTGATGAGTCAGATGATAGGTACTCATCCTTATTAATGTGATTCATTGTTAATTCTAGCAATAAGAGGTACGGTGCTGATCATCAATTTAATGTGCTGAAAGTCTTCTTAGCTTACATGTTCATTGCTAATGTTTCCTCTAATCCCAAGGCTTCTTCTGCTCTCTCCATCCATCGACTTTGTTGGCTATTGTGTGCTTCGGTGTTCTTCCTCTATAGTTCTTTGTTGGAGAAAATTGTCCTAGTGCATTCTTGATCTTATAGCTGTCCTTATTCCAAAGGAGCTCTTCTTAGGTTGCTTTCATGGGGTCTATATATGAATTGCTCTCCCCACAGGGATGTTGCTTCATATTTGTCATTTGAGATGGATTTTTTGCTTTGCTTCCTAGAGCGACTCCCCACGAGACTATTGAGGATTTATTATGTTATTGAGATGATAGGCTCCCCTTTTCTCTTTTCTTTCCATACTCTATTGGGGTTCATCATAATGTACTGCACTCCTTTCAGATTCATAGTTTTTTTTGATTGGATTGGATTTCATCATCATCTCGGAGTTCTTTAATATATATGGCGAGTTTATAGTCTTTAGCTTTGTGACCACGCTTGAGACATACATAACATCATATTTGACAAAGTGCATTTGTAGTGATGTATGATATTTCATTCCCCTATTTTAACATAATTTAAAATCAACATATTTATGTCCAAATTCATTGCATGCACTATGATATAGCATGGAAATGATTTGTGTACACAGTGGAAGATTGTCTTTTTCCTTTGCTTGCTTGAGGGTTCTTCTCTTTTTCTTGCATCCTTTGCTTTGGTTAGTGGATTGGCTTTGGCTTAAAATATCTTGCATTATGTCCCTGGTTTATGACAAGATAAACATGTGCTAATTTTCATAGGAGGGAGGAACCTCACTTTTGACATCTTCTGAATTTGTTCAATTCATCCCTAGGAACATATAGAGCACTTTAGTAGTTTGATTGTTTCATCCTCTCATTATCTATTCTTTCATGTTCGTTGCTTGATTATGTTTGTTTCTTTACAACTCATGTTCTCGCTGGTTTCTACTTCTGTAGAGAATTTGCTTGGTCGTTTCTAGTTCTTTCTGACTTTTACAAAAAATGATTTTCTTGTTATCTTCAACCTTGGACTTACTGGTTTCACCTTCATATCCTATCCAGCCTTTATGAGAGGTGACCTTTGAGCCTTTAGAATGCGGTCCAACTGTATGCTGAGACTTTTCATTTTGAGGAGTATTCATTAATAAATCTCTTTGGGCCTTTTCTAATTTCTTTCTTATGTTCACTACTTCTTCTTCCAATTTTTTCACATTCAGATTTTTCTCTCTCATTTGTTGCTAGACAGTGTCTTCTATTTTCCTTGCTTCTTCAAGGTGTGTCTTCGAACCAACAATTTCTTTCTTATCTTCATATTCTCTCTCATCACATATTTGCACCTGTACCCTTAAGGTCTATGTTTTCATTTTTTCAAATTTTCTATTTTCGATCAAAGCGGTATCAAGCTTGGCTTTTTCTTCGATTGTAATTTCTTCATGGTTCTTATCTCCATTCACACTAGCAGGTACTTCATTTGATTGAACATTTTCTTGTTGACATGAATTTTTTCTTCTTCTTAATTCTCTTATCCTTCTTGTCGATGTCAGTCCTTAGTGTTTACTCCATGCATGAAGTGCAATCTATCCCGATTTCTTTTGCGGAGGTTAAATCCATTATCAACTCAAGGTCCTTGTTATGAAAGCTGACTCATATATTACACATTTTTCCTTGGCATTCCTCTGTTGTTGTTCACCGTGGGGGAGTATGTACGATAACCATCACATAAAAGATTCCATACTTCGAGTTCATAATCCAATAATCTGTTTTAACCTTATCTCTCCATTCGGGAGAAAGTTTGTTGTATTTAACTAGAATTTGTTTTGATAGTCCATGACTTAACTAGATCTCCTTCAAGCTATTGGGCTTGCACCAAAGGAACGATCTGCAGATACCAATTGTTGAACTCTTAGTTAAAGCTAAGAGGGGGAGGGCTGAATCGGTTTAACACATTCATGGACTTTTAAAACTTTTCCTTTAAAACTTATTTTTACTTTATTAACACCTTCATTTTCATGATCAACATAATGTGTGAGCAATCTTTATTTATGAGCAGACAATTAATAGCTGATTAGATAATGTACAGCGGTCTTAATATGTTAGCGAGCAAGTATTAGCATAATAGATATATCATATCAACACATAGAACATCATGCACATAGACACCGGATATACATGGAAACCCATAAAAGGGAGAAAAACCACATCTTATTATTGTTGTGATGCAAAGACAAGCTCCAACTCCCTCTCACCAGCGATTTTCTACGGGGCACCAACCTACGTGAGGCTCCAACCTCAATTCCTGCAAGCTACAACTTGCAAGGAAGCTCCAACTCCCATCTATTTTTCTGAGGGCACCAACCTACGGGAGGCTCCTACCTCGATCGGCTGGCCCGACATTTTGTCAGCTACAACTTGATGTGGAAGCACCAACTCCCATCTGTTTTGCAGGCACCAACCTGCGGAGGCTCCTACCTCGGTCGGGCTACAGCGGCATCTATCAGCTACAACTTGATAGGGAAGCTCAACTTCCTTACTCTTTCAAAAAACATGCTTAGTTGACTTCATGGATATCAACTACGTTTACTGTACCTTCTTCTCTGTTGTTCATCAACTCTTATATGGAACCCTGCATCATCTCGCTCGGCCCCTTCTTCTTCTTTGCTCAGCTCCTCCTTATTCACATTCTTCTTGCGACTTGCTTATTTCTCTTCAACTCTCTTTAATTCTGCTGCATACTCTCTTCTTCTCTCACTTCTTTTTCGTCAACAATCTCCACTTGGATATTACCCTGTTTTATACAAAAATAGCTTCATGGCTGTTTGTATTCCACTGGGAATTCGAAATGGACAGCCATGTCTCTTTGCCTTCTGCCTTCTCATATCTTTTCAGCTCACTCAGAAAAATGTAACTGTAGGTGCTTATTTTAATATTACAGTGGGATATTTGCTCTCTTCCGGAGACTTGCCAATGCATCACAACAATATAAATTTAAATAAAACATTTACATTCAAATTTAAATGAGAACTCCAACTCACTCGTTTTGTCTCTTGGCTTGCCGCGCATTTGTCTTTTCTGTGACTGTGTCTTTGTCTTTTCTGTGACTGTGTTTTATCTCTTTTTGACTCATTTTCTCTTACGTCTCTATTTGTGTTCTTAGCTACTTTGCATACGATGTCTTGTCTTTTTATATCAGTGCATTTTATATAAATATATGTAACTACTGACTGTAATTCAACCCTTTACACGCAGCAAGTGTCTTGTTGATGTGGAAGTTCCGCAAGCGGAACATACATACACCACAACTGTATTAAATAAAGAATCGCCCTCCACCTTGGACCGAGGCCGGTGGGTCCATAGTCTACGCGACATAATTTAATACAACTGTAAACACAATTTCAGCTCTTGGCTTAATTATGAGATGTTTTAATCATATAATCTGCCCTTTTAATACAACTTAACACACTCTCGGCGTAATAGAAAAAAAGTTGTTTAATACATAAAATGCCCTTTCGGGCCCACCATCCGAGCTTGCATTGTCCTACGATTGTGATTGATCGCAATCACAACTTGAATAATCCCGATGCATTTGTTGTATTATCTGTCCGATGTGATTGACCACTCCTGCTCTGATTGCGATTGATCACTCCTGCTCCGATTGTGATTGATTGCAATCCCGACTCTAATCCTTCGATGCGATTGAGTCTTTATCCCAGAATTCAACCATATATGAAACCTGATTTATAGACCCATCGGGTCCAGACTTTAATCGCAATCGCAAGTTCCTATATGAACGTTCCGCTCCCTTTATATTCTCCGATGCGATTAGATTGTTCTGATGCGATCTGTCACTGTTCACCGGAACTCAAGGTATATATAAATTATAGTTTATGTACTTCAAATCGCAATCAAAACTCTTTGTTGCATGTTCTGATGTTCTTATAATCTCCGATGCGATTATGCCGGACTTCAAATACATTTGGATTATAACTCATACATCCATCAGGTCCGAACTCTTAATCGCAATCGCAAGTCCTTTAATATGTGTTGCGATGGTTTGTTCCTTTCTGATGCAATTGGAAATGGACTTCAAACACTTTGTTAAACATGGTTTATAGACCCATCAGGTCCGGTCTTCCAATCGCAATCGCAACTCTTATGTTCTCCGATGCAATCACTATTCACTGGAACTCAAACACACATGAATTATGGTTCATTGATCCATCGGGTCCGGATTTCCATCGCAATCACAAATTTCTGTTGGTTACATGTTCTGCTGCCCTTGCAATCTTCGATTGTGATTGGGGAGGGGTCCCACTTTATATTACTTACTTTCCATTGATCATAACGTGCTCCGCTTAAATATATATTAATGTATATGCCTTGGAACATTGCAAAATATGAAATGCGTGGCATTTATATGTATTGTGATGGATATATATATATATATATATATATATATATATGTGTGTGTGTGTGTGTGTGTGTCGCCCAGCCCAGGTTGGGCAATTCTCGGAATATGGTTACGTATATGCGCATGTAATGATTCTCGGAATTATATACATCCTCTAGGCGAGGTAGCGATTCTCGGAATAACGGTTGTGTATTTGCCACTCTCTTGCTTACGTCACTCTACCTCTATATTCGCTTCCTCTTTGTCTCTTTGTCTGTTCACTATTTCATTTTCTCTGTATTTTGCACATCTCCAGCCTCTCTTTTCTTTATGTCTCCTACTATTCTTCGTACCTCTTTTGTTCCTTGGCTGGCCTCCCTTCTTTACTTTTTTACTTCTTTGTCTCTTCCTTTCTGTATATCTGTTGTCTTAGTTTCTTTGTGCTCCTTTCTCTATTGCATATATAGAATCCACTCCACCTGTTATACTTGTAGCACATCCTATGAGGCTCCTATCTTCTACGCCTTCAATTCAACAGTTCTTTTCCTCAACTTCGAACTCCGCTACGTTACCAGAGTTCTGTTCCTCATCTTGATTTAATTCTGCAGAATGAATTGATGTATTCTCCCCAACAGTGCTTCACAGTCTTCCACTAGAATAATTGTTCCTCATCACTCTGTCTCATTCCTCAGCTACTTGTCTTATGCTCTCTTTGTTTCATCTGCTCCTTGAATGATGCTACTCCTTAATTCTCCTTTTGCTGCCTCAGGTGGTCCTCCTTTGCCATCTCCTTTGCCATCAATGACAACATTTCCAATAGATACATCATCCTTACATATTTAACACATAGGTTGCTTATCATAGGCAACTCATCAAGCAGGTTTTCATCAAGAACAACTTCATCAAGTAGGTTTCCATCCAAAGACAACTCATCAAGTCAGTTTCCATCAAGGACAACTTTTTCTAGTAGGTTGCCATCAAAGACAACACATTGCATCATATTGCCAACAATATTATTTCATCAAGTAGGTTGCCATCAAGGACAACACATGCCAACAATCTCCCCCTTTGGACTTGATGGCAACCATGATGGTGTTTGATCACCACAACAAATAGATACATTGAATATAACCATTATGCAAACACCATGATCCTCTCCCCTTATTCAAACACCATGATACTCTCCCCCTTTTACATCAAGGGAAAAGGGTGGATCAAAAACAAAACAAGGTTTTTCTCCTCAGATAGAAAGAAGAGCTCTGTAGATCTGATGTGCATTGAAGTTACCATGCTCCCCCTGAGTTCATGCTGAATCTTCAAACATATTTTCAATGAAGTACATGACTCTATGACCTTTCCTATCACCAAGGACTCATACTTACATCAAAGATCCAACCAAGTGGATTTACATATGTGACTTAAGTACCCAACCAAGTGGGTTTACAAATTTGATCAAGTCCTTACATGACTGAATATTACAATTTTTATATCATAGGTCTCACCATGACCTTTTCATCACATTATAGAAATAATTTATACAACCTAGATCAAAGAATCTCAAGCATGAGATCAAACCACAGCAAATAATTAGAATGCCAACAATGCATCCTTTTCATATGACCAATGCTCCCCCTTAACTTGTGCATCCTGAACACTTTCAAAAACAAATCATCAAGGCATCTTCATCAAATATTAGAGAATGAAACAGAAATATCAGAGCTGAAACATCACCAGAGATACCAAACAACACTGCAGCCAAAAAAAAAATTTGTCAGCAACCACCCATATGTGGTTTTCTGTGTATAAACTCACGTATATACGCGACTTTCCTTCAGGAAATTCGTGTATCCAATTTAATCTTCAAAATTTTAATCAGATCTGATCCTCTGCATGGCAGAGACTACTCCAAGCTTTTGTTTGAGATATTTGAACGCTTTCTTGGAATATATGAGAGAAGAAAGATAGGACATTGTAATTTTGTTTTCAAGTGTCATCCAACAGTTGTAGCATAAGCACATCAGTAACCAAGCCTTCAGGCTCTTTGCAGCATCAACATATTCTTCCCAAGAGGAATTATCATACTATAACAACCTCTTCAATAGATAATATGTGTCAAGAAATCATCCATGTGATCTGACATCACCAAGATCTTCATGATTTATGTTTATTTCATAATCATGACGTGACATGTGTAGGAATTATGTACAAAAGGTCTCAACAGTGACAAAATTCATCAGCAACAAACTCTGCATGATCTATCCTTATCTCTGAATCATAAGACTTCCATCTCATCCATGTGTGAAAACAAAAGATATTCTTCAGCAAAAAGCAATCAGGGCTCATCCATAATCTCATCATAAGAAACCATGTATCATGTCATCATCATTTGAGCAAGAACTAAGGAATAATCAGATACAATGCCAACAATGAAATCATTAGTTGTTAGACTAATGCTCCCCCTGAACTATGTTCCTGATATTTTAGATGTCTTAATTTTTTCCTTAACTGAAAAGCATACGCTTCTGTCTCCATTGGAACTCACGTGTATACGCGACTTTTGTTCACTAAACCCGCGTATGGAAAGTGAAATAATAAAAATTTCACACTTTCATCTCCCCCTGAATTTGTACCACCTATACCTGTCTTCTGCACATCAGATGCACTGTCAGAAATAAACATAACCAGAATTACCAAACCAACCATGGGAATCATCATACATTGCTCCCCCTGTGATGATGCATTACTAATTCTGCTAATTTATCTCACATCACTCCTGCAGTCATTATGAGAAGTAAGCTTTAGAAGCAGATGACTGCAGTAGGATTATTATCCTCTACGTTTTTGACCGGTCCTCCTTCTTTTTCCAGCTTTGCTTGAAATTTCTTTTAGTGTGTTGAAAAATCTCCAATTTCTCAGATCTGTTCATCCTGCATTATTTTTCTACATGTCCATACTTGTTACAAGCATAACATCTTGCGTGACTAGAAAAGTAAGCATAGGGATCATAATGTGTTTTTCTATTCTTTCTTCTATTGCAATCAGCTGCTTTATGACCATACTTGCTGCATGAAAAACAATATCCCTTAAAGACACCTGAGTACCTTTCTGAGTAGAATCTGTTTTGTTGTGACTGATACAATCTTCTTTTGCAATTGGCTGCAACATGCCCATAATTATGACATTTAAAGCATTCAACATTATTGATCAAAGGAGGGAATGATTTCTTTTGAGATTTCATGATTGTCGGTTGACCTTTTGTTTCTTTCAACACTTCAGGTTTTGCATTGATATCCTTTGAATCTTTAGCACTTCCTTGTGAACTAGATTCTCCTTTAACAGTTTCATGAAAACCAAGACCAAATTTAGAAGGAGACCTTTGACTACTAAGAATATTGTCCAGAATCTTAGTACTATCTTGAAACCTCAAGAGTTTATCTTTTTCCTCTAATTTACCTTTTAGAATGTTTACCTCATCCTCCAATTTTTGGCATTGCTTCTTCATACTTTCTTCGACCCCTCTTCCTTCCTCTACTTGATCATTCAGTTTTAAAATCTCTTATTTCAACCCATTTTCTTGTTCTTCAAAAGTTTGTAGAAGTTCTTCATTCTTCTTATTTGATTTTTCTGGATCTCTTTTGAGAGAGATGATTTCTGCTTCAAGTTCTTCATTCTTTTTATTTTATTTTTTCAGATCTTCTTTGAGGGAGATGATTTTTTCTTCAAGTCCTTTTTCTTCAAATGATTGTAGAAGTTCCTCATTCTTATTATTTCATGCTTCGAGATCTGCTTTCAGAGAGATGATTTTTGCTTCAAGTCCTTTACTTCGATTGGTTACATTATCGTACAACCTTTTCAGTCTAGAGATCATATCTTGTAGATAGATTCTCTCTTATTAAATAATATTTGTTGATCTTCAACTTTGATCTTGAGAACTGCTTCTAGATCCATAGCATTACTTTCACCATCTTCACCATTTCATGCATAAGAAAATAAATCACAAGAACAACAATCACTACCTATTTCATCTTCTTCATTTTCTACTGCACATGTTTTCTGATATATCTCCTTTCTTTGAGTAGCCTTCTTATTTTGCTTCTTTCCCATTGTGACGGATCTCCTTCAAGCAATCAAGCTCCTTCAAAAGGACCTACTCTGATACCAATTGTTGGGAAAAATACTGAGAGGGGGGGGGGGGGTGGGGGGGGTGAATCAGTATTTAGGGTTGATAGAAATATTTTTACTTTTTCTTTCTCTAAAACCCATACGCTACTTTAATGAACCCAACTCGCATATATACGTGGATATCCTTAATAAAACTTGCGTATGTCTAGAGATCTCATTATTCAGATAATTCTTTACTTAGGTCAATGCATCATTCATTCATTAGATGTTTAGTAAGCAGTAAACATGTGCAGTAAGAACAGAATAAGTCATCACACATAAGCAACACACATGAACACCAGGATTTAAGGTGGAAACCCAATTCAGGAGAAAACCACCGCTGCTGTCGTCTCAGTCTTCAATATTTTATTATAAAGAAAACATCTTACAACCATGTACTATCACAGACTCATACCAGCACGCAGGCACCCACTTGCAGAAGGTTACAAACTTCTCTCGTTTACCAGCCTCTCTTGGAAGGGAGCTACAACCCCTTGCTCTCGTTTACCAGCCTCTCCTGGAAAGGAGCTATGACCCCTTGCTCTCGTTTACCAGCCTCTCCTGGAAGGGAGCTACTACCCCCTGCTCTCATTTACCAGCTACCACTGGAAGGGAGCTACAACCCCCTTACTGAAGGCTTTGACCCTCAGCACCACCATGGACCACGTTTCATCAATTTTCATACTGGATCCAACAACTTCCATACAACACAACTTGTAGGCCTCTTTTCATCAGATTTTCAGATTGAACCCACTCCACACATTTAAGCTCAAAATTCATCAAACTGAAACTTATAACCCCATCAATTCATTCATTGAATCATCAACCAATCAACCAACAACTTGATCTTTAATCAACATAATCAGCAGCATAATCAACATTCATACAACCCAGATTTGTATGGATACATCATTGATAGATAGCAGCAAAACAAAAAAATAGATCAGACATTTCATACCACATACTTTAGCAAAAACCTAGATTCCATACGCGCTTTTACTTCACTGAACCTGCGTATATACACGCTTTCTTGGAAACCAACCTGCGTATACTTCTATGCATTCTTCAGAAAACCCTAACTACCCATACGCGCTTTTCATGAATAGAACCCGCGTATATACGCACCTTTTCTGAAATGAACCTGTGTATAGATCTGTAATTCTTCAGGACAGTGCAGTTCTTCAGATTAGATAAACAGTTCAGATCTTGCTCTTCACTTCAGAAAATATTCACCTCATCTCAGATCTAAACATTCCATAAACAGATCTAGAAAACACATATACATTTCAGATCTAGAGATCCCTCTTCATCATTTTCTTCAAATGTGCATTATTAATTCATATCAATCAACAAACTGTTACCCATTCCATGCAAATATACTTTAGAGTGAAGTATTCATTCAATACCCAGACACATGCACACCTTGCACTATTATTCTCTTCTCCTTATATAGGTTTAGCCTTTATCAATACCATGAGTCAAAACCACACCACTTCCAATGGTATTCCTGGATGAGATCAAATAGATAGTCCAGTGCTCAATACTGTGTGCCAATACCATGGTAAATTCCCCTGGTTTTATAAATTTAGAGCGCAAATTGGCATACGCGACTTGGCACATACTTTTCCGCGTGCATATGCTACTTCTCCTTAACAGACCCACGTATACTTTGTGACATATCATATTTATCATTTCTCTGGCACTTACTAGAATTCCTTTCTTCTATTACTTCTGAGCTGATCTATAGATACATCATCCTTACATATTTAACACATAGGTTGCTTATCATAGGCAACTCATCAAGCAGGTTTTCATCAAGAACAACTTCATCAAGTAGGTTTCCATCCAAAGACAACTCATCAAGTCAGTTTCCATCAAGGACGACTTCTTCTAGTAGGTTGCCATCAAAGGAAACACATTGCATCATATCGCCAACAATATTATTTCAGCAAGTAGGTTTCCATCAAGGACAACACATGCCAATAGTTACATAATTTGTACATACTAGGATGTACTCCTTTCCATTGGAGGGAGGGTTGATTGGTTCCATGAAATCTAAAGCCCATTGTTCAAATGGTTCAATCAATACTTGTGGCTTTAATGGCATTTCATATGATGCCACTGGTCTATCAATTCTTTGGCAATTGTCACATCTCTTCACATAGGCCTTAGAGTCTTTGAAGATGGTTGGCTAGTAGTATTCAAGTTTCAATACTTTGTATGTTGTCTGCTTATCTGCAAAATAACCACCACATGGTTCTTCATGACATGATTTCAAAATATCAATAATCTCATCTTCTCGAACACATTTTCTAAACATTAGATCAGCACCAGTATAAAAGAGATCTCTATTGACCCAACCATATCTATCACTTTCTCTAATTATTCTTCTTTTCTGTTTATTTGTGTAATCTAATGGTAGGATGCCAGATGATAAATAGTTAGCTATATCTGCAAACCATGGAGCTTTGACATTCATAGCAAATAGATGTTCATCTGGAAAATTATCTGATACTGGATTTGGATCACCAGGTGAATTTAGTCTTGATAGAATGTTTGCAACTTGATTATCTTTTCCTAGTCGATCTTGTACAGTAATGTTAAATTCTTGCATTAATAACAACCATCTAGTTATTCTGCCATTTTTAATTGACTTTTTCATTAAATATTTTATGGCTAAATGATCCGTGTGGATGTAAACTTGATAATATGTTATATAATGTTGAGATTTATTAACTACATGTACTACAACTAACATTTCTTTTTTTGTAACAGTGTGGTTTAATTATGTCGTTGTTAAGTTTTTTCTTATGAAATATATGACATAATTAAACTAATTATCTTTTTGTCCAAGTGATGCTCCAATAAAAGTGTTAGATGCATCAGTGGAAGTGTGAAATGGAAAAGACCAATTAGGTCCTCCAAGAATGGATGAAATTGACAATTTTTCTTTTAATTTTTCAAATGCATTTTGACAATTATTTGTCCATTGGAATTCCACAGATTTCGCAAGTAATTTTGAATAATGGCAAAGCTATTTTACTGAAATCTTCAATAAATCTCCTATAGTAGCCTACATAACCCAAGAAACTTCTAACTTATTTTGTGTTGTGGGTGGTGTTAAATTCACAATGACTTGAATTTTTGTTGGGTCCACCTTAATTCCTGAAGAAGAAATATGGCATCTCAACACTATCCCCTCAATTAAAATCATAAGACATTTTTCATTACTAAGTCATAGATTTGTCTCTATACATATTTTTAACACTTTTTCAAGATTTTGTAAACAATAATCATATGTTCCACCATACACAGTGAAATCATCCATGTAAACTTCTACACACTCATGGATCAAATCAGAAAAGATTGCAAGGACTTCTCTCTGAAAGGTAGCAGGTGCATTACATAAACCAAAGGGTAATACATTGTATGCATATGTTCCCCATGGGCATGTGAATGTTGTCTTATCTTGATCTTCCAATGCTATCTTTATCTGATTGTATCCGCTAAATCCATCAAGGAATGAAAATAATTTCTTTCCAGCTAATGAATCTAACACTTTATCAATAAATGATAAAGGAAAATGATATTTTAATGTAGATTTATTGAGCTCTCTGTAATCCACACAAATTCTCCATTTCACATTTTTCTTAGGTACTACAACTAAGGTGAAACCCATTGACTATCTGAAATAGGATAGATAAATCCGACTTGTAATAGTTTATGTAATTCTTCTTTCACGATTTCCTTCATCATGGGGTACATCCTTTTTTTGTTTCATTACAGGTTTAATTTGATCATCAGTGTAAATGTGATGGATACATGTTTTTGGATGAATTCCCTGCATGTCTGTATAATCCCAGGAAAAATCTTTTGAATATTTTTGTAACAATGTTGTTAGCTTTTCCTATTGTGATGATTGTAAATTATTACCAATATTAAAATGTCTCTCGATACTGATCTCAATGATTTTTCTATTTGAATTGGTAATTGAATTAACATGAAAAATTCTTTCAAATGTATTTTGCAATGATTGTATATTGTAATTTTCCTGAAAACATTCATTTAAAAGATAACTAGCAAATTCATATTGAGTTACTCTAAGCTGCTCTGAAATATTTGGTTCTGAGATGAAAAGATCTAATAAGTCCTCATTTTCTTCCTCCTCTCTAAAATTATAAACTTGATTAAGACTAAGAACAGATTGAAGCTCTTGTGGTTCCTCTCCATCAAGACATGATAATAAAGAAGGAGATTGAGCAGGAGGATATAATGTAACATGTTTTCTTTCATCTCCATGTGCAATAATCATACTTCCTGACCTACATCCAATATAAGCATCTGCAGTGGCTAACCATGGTCTGCCTAAAATTAAGGGATGCCCTCCTAAATTTGTTTTTGGCTGCAAAATCAAGAATTCTATAGGATACTCCCATGAATCCAGTGAGACAATGATATCTTCCAATATACCTTCTGGTACAACTTTATATCTACCTACAAGTTCTAAAACTGTAGTAGTAAGTCTAATGTTTTTCAGATTCAAATGTTTTATAGTATCTGTAGTCATAACATTGATAGCTTCTCCCAAGTCTGATAAAGTATTTGGCACTAAAAATTTGTTAATCGAAATGGTAACCATAGAAATTCCTAGATCAACATATTTTTCAATGGTTGTGTTTATAGACATGAGACTAGCTAAAATTCCAATAACCTGGATTGTAGTTGGATTCTTCTTTCTTCTACCAGGTTTCTTAATGCATAATTCCTTTATTGTTTTTGCATTTATCAGAATATATTTAATTGCCCGCAATAAAGGAATTTTGACATATGTTTTATTTAATTTATCTAGAATATTAAATTCAGGTAGAGATATTGGGATATTTTGTTGTATCAATCTCTCTAGGTATGGTGGAGTCTGATTTACCTTTCTGAATTTGATGTTTTGGTCTATTTTGTTGACTTTGTTATCCTTTTTCAGTTTGTTCTTCAATTATTGGAGGAGAATCTTTCTGTAACACCTTCCTACACCTTAGTTGCACATCTTGTATGGGAAGAATTGAATAAGTAGGATAATATGTTGCCTCTTCCACATGATATGATGGTCTATCCACCTTGTTACTTGGATTAGCAACTCGCTGAGCTGGAATTTATGTTGGTCTAGGAGGTGGATGGTTAGTGGGCAGTTGAATTTGTTGTGGTTAAGTTAGCATTGCTTGATTTTAAGGTGGATATGGCATTGGTTGATGTTGCTGGAATTGTTGGTATTGAAGAAATGGTTGTGGAGGGTATGGTTGCTGATATTGATACCGTTGAGGATACATATTCTGAGGTGGTTGGTTTCCATAACCATATCCCCTCCAACCTTGTGCAGGTTGGTTTTTATATTGTTGTGGTGGCCAAGCCTACCATGGCATTGATGTATTCCATTTATTTTGAGGATATTCAAAATTCTGGGGGGTTTGTTGAGGGAATTATTGAGGCATCCTTGGTTTCCAAGGTCTGTTGGTGCCATAAAATAGAGAGAATCTACTCCTTGCACTTCTTCTCCTTGCAATTCTTTTAATTTGGGACATTTTTCTGTTGCATGATTTTATGTGCATAGTCTACATACTTGTATATCTTGCAAAAGACATTCTCTGAGTGAATGTTTTTGCCTACACTTTGGACATAAAATTGCTAAGATTTTATCTTGTTCTTCTTTATTTTTCTTAGCTTTCAAGACATCTAGTTGTGTTCCCAAAGTGTTCAAGAGATCTGTTTTGAAAATTTCTAGTAAACTTCCTATCTCTACTCTTGTTACTACACTTGCTGCAAATTTGGAATCTTTTGATGAAATATCTCTCTTGCCACTCTTTGCTCTTCCCCTAGAGTATTTCTGAAAAATTCCAGAAATTTATTCAAATGGTAAATTGGAGATATCTCCTTTTTCCCATTACATTAAGGATGACTAAATATTCATCTCTGATAACCTTAAGAAAGATGTACGGATGGTATCGGGAATTAGAGAATGATGTTTATATTTCTATAAATTGTAAAGAAATCTTTCCAAATATTCTTCCAAACTTTCGCCTTCTTGTTGTGTCATTCTAAAAATGTCTTCTTTTGAGTCTCTAGCCTAGCAGTAAGCTTGATACTTTTTAAGAAAAAAACTCTTCACATCATCCCAAGAAGCTATTGTATGTTCTCCTAATCCCATAAACCATTTCAAGGTTAATGCTTTCAAAGTAGTAGGAAAAAGTCGAAGCTTGTGTGTATCATCAGTATATCCATAAGTTCTACACAAGATATCAAACTCAAACATGAATGCATCAGGATCTTTAGTTAACATTCCATATAAATTAGGCAATACAGAAGGTGGAATGTTTTTCATTTTTATTTCTTCTCCTAAAATTTCTCTTACATCTAAGATTGGAAAGCCAAAAGTAGTTTCCCAATAATTGTTATTTTCTTGCTCATTTTCTTGTGTTCTTCTATTTTGATTTTCTCTTCTTGCTTATTCCTCTATCCTTCTAAGTGCTTTTACTCTTCTGTCTTCCTCTGCCTTTCTTTCTTCCTCTCGCTATCTTCTCCATTCCCTTTGTTGTCTTTCATATTCACGTCTTTGTTCAGGAGTCATGTTTATCATAGTTGATCCTTCTCCTTCTTCAACCATTTCTTGTTCAAAGATATGTAGTGTTTCAATATGAGGTTGATTTTGTATTTATTCCACTACTTCAATTTCTTCAAGGACAGGTTTCTCTAGTTGTTCAACAAATGGTTTTCTTGTATCTTTTTTCTTCCATACAGAAGGAGGTTCTTTAGGTGATTGCTTTCATTTTACCTCGAAGGCTAACAAGATTTGTCTTTCAACTAAAGTTAATCTCTGTCCTAATCTCTGTTTTTCCTCTAACTCTTCTATAGTAGGCCTTCCAGCAACTGGTGTTGTTAGTCTTGTGGATGAATGAGCTGTTGGGGAGTTTTTTTCACAAATATGCCCTTCTGATCTATATTTCTAGGCATAAGAAAACATTTCTTGAAAGAAAAACTATGTTTTGTTTTTTTGTTTTTGATGATTTCCTATTTTTTTAAATCTTTTTATCTTCCTATTTGACCTTTTTGAAATATGCTTCCCCGACAATAACGCCGAAATGTTGGGTCAATTTATTGTGCAAACTAACACAATTATTTATTATCAATGCAGGCTATTGGAACTTACAAGAATATCCAAAGTATATGAGTTTCAGTTATGATCAATTTAGAAGATGATTTATCAATGACTAAGGAAATGCATATTACAAATATAAATCTAACTTAAACAATTTCTTAATTCAAGTGTGTTGGAAATATTGAGAAGGGGGGGGGGGGGGGGCGTGAATCAGTATTCCTTTCAATTAGAGCATTAGTTAATCTTCAATTATTATCAAGTATTTTAAATGATAGCAGCAAACAATAGGAACACAAATGCACACAATTTTTAAGGTGGAAACCCACTCCGAGACAAAAACCACCTAATGCTTTTCTAATAATTCTTTAATATTCAACTCCAATTGAAAATAAAGCTCCAACTTCCTAGAATCTAGAAAAGCATTCTTCTCTAGCTCCCACTGGATGGATGCTCCAATGCCCGAGATTCTTCAGTAGTTAACTAAACATATGCCCCAACACCCAATGAGCTACAACTCACCATAGCACCACCCTACCACCCTATAGAAGAATAAAAGAAGAATGGACTCTCGTACCAGGGAAAATGGTCCACTTTACAATGATATAGAATGATGTAGAAGAAGAAAATATACTAGACCATAACCCCAACTTTGACACAACCACCTAATGATGATCCTAGACCTCCCAACACTGCCTCTTCAACCCTTGGCATATAGATACTAGTACAATTTGTACAATAATGTATTTACAATGACTAAGTACAATGATACCTTTACAATGATTGTATGCAGTGCTGCCCACTTGAAGACTTCATATGATGAAATTATTACTGCTATTATGCACCTTCGTTGCTGCTCTTGTCATGCTACCCTCTATTGCACCTTGCTTTTCTTTGCTTCCGTAGAAAGTCTGGTCCTTTGCAACCCTTGACAACACATGATCTAGCTTTTTCTTGCCTTCTAGGAGATTGATATTGAATCTAGTGTATCTTTGTTATTTCAGATCCTCAATATCTGATTTTCTGTCCTGTAGTAGTCCTCTAAGTCTTATTTCCAATGCCACTGGTCTGAACCAATTTTGATTCTTCAAGAAAGAGTTATGCCCAATCTCTCACAAGGCCCTAATTATAGACTATTTCAGCAGACAAGACTTGTACGGCATGTGCCACGTGTCACCGCGTTTTCATTTGCCTCTGAAATTGACAGAGAGAAAATTAAAGACCCTGCACTATCTGCCACTTTTACGTAATTCCAATCCGACACTCGCAGAGAGAGTTATGACAATTTTTCCGGTTAGTCACTTTGAGATGAATTTTACACATAAAACTTACCTGCTGCATCATATCTCCAAAATATTCAGACCTTGATCCGAATGCTTTACTTAGCTTCTCTTTAGGATTTCAAACTTCACCTACAAAATTTCTATCTTCCGAACCTTCGTGAGAAAAACATAGAGCAAAATGCCACGATGACCGTTTCAGATGATCGAATCTTTACAAGGAGGAAATGAAGATCACAATTTATATGAATGCTTAAGTTGAGAGGGGCTTCAACAAGTGAATGTGGGAGGGATTTTAGGAGCATAAAAATATTAATTATGACTTTTCAATGACCCATGCCCCAACCCCATGGGGTTTTAGCCCACTAACTGGGGTTACAAACTTCAAACATGAATATCTCTCAAACCGTGAAGAATTACATGGCGTGCCATATATCAATGGAAACATCTCGAAAAGTAGAAACCATAAAAATAATTATTGACCCAGAATATATTAATTTAGTAGGTAAAAATTCCAATGCAATATTGGGTTAGCCCCTGGTGCTACTTGGGTTGACATCAATGACAACCGCTGATCAACAATCTCCCCCTTTGGCATTGATGGAAACACAAGTACTCCCCCTGCGATCATGACACCTCTTCCTACAACATTCTCTCCCCATTTGACATTAATGGAAAAGGGTAACTCCCCCTGAAACATAACCATCCTGTGGACCTATACACACTTCCACTCCCGCTGACACACAACCATCTGTAGACTTGTACACACTTCCATTCCCCCTGACACACAACCATCCTGGAGACTTGTAATGTAATGAGAACTTGGGAGTATCCCAAGCTTTTGAGGAAGATATTCAAATGCTTCACGAGGTAAAGGTTTAGTGAAGATATCAGAAATTTGTTCTTTTGTACAAACATACTCAAGTTTGATATTCTTTTCAGCGACTTGTTCTCTAACAAAATGATATTTTATCAGAATGTGTTTTGTTTTTGAATGCATGACAGGATTCTTGGAGATGCTGATGGCACTAGTGTTGTCACAGAATATGGGAATAGGCTCACTGAATTGTACTTGAATATCTTGCAAATTTTGTTTCATCCAAAGGAATTGAGTACAACATGATGCTACTGCAATGTATTCTGCTTCCGCTGTAGATAACGAGAATGAAGTTTGCTTTTTCCTCAATCATGATATGAGATAACCACCTAGATAGAATGTTGCTCCACTAGTACTCTTACGATCATCAACGCTTCCTGCCCAATATGCATCTATAAAGGCTTGAATAATGAGATTTTTACCCTTGGGATACCATAAGCCATATTCTTCTGTGCCCTTTAGATATCAAAGAATTCTTTTAACGACAATAATATGTGATTCTTTTGGTGCTGCTTGGAATCTTTCTACTTGTCCAACTTCTTGCATAACATCTGGCCGAGATGCTGTTACATATAGAAGACTACCAATCATAGATTTGTACAACCTCTGATCCACATCCTTAGATGAGTCATCTATGCTCAATTTTCAATATGTTACCTTCGGAGTAAGGATGGGTTTGCAATCTTACATTTTTAATTTCTTGAGCATTTCCTTGATGTACTTGGCTTGACATATAAATATTCCTTTCTCTTGCTGAGATATTTGAAGCCCTAGGAAGTATGTCAGCTCACCAAGTAAATACATATCAAACTCGCTTTGCATCTTTGTAGAAAATTTCTTACTTAGTCGATCATCATTGCTACCAAATATTATATCATCCAATTATACCTCAACGATTGTTAAATTATCTTTTTCTATTTGTACATAAACATTTCTATCAACAGTACCTTTCTTGAACCCTTGTTGATGTAGATATCCATCAATACGAGCATACCATTCTCTAGGAGCCTACTTGAGACCATATAGAGCCTTCTTTAACCTGCAGACATAGTCTTGCTTTTTGTGATAGTAGAAAACCTTCAAGTTGTTCGATGTAAACTTCTTCTTCTAATTCTCCATTTAGAAATGTTGACTTAGCATCCATTTGGTAGACTTTGATTTTTCTTGAACATGCATAGGCGAGAAAAATTCGAATGGCTTCCATTCTGGCAACTGGTGCAAATGTTTCGTCGAAATCAATTCCTTCCACTTGTGCATAGCCTTTGCAAACCAATCTTGCTTTGTTTCTGGTAACCTGCCCATCTTCATTCAATTTGTTCCTGAACACCCATTTAGTCCCAATGACATTTTTTCTTTTGGTCGTGGAACTAATTCCCAGGTGTTATTCTTCTCAATTTGATCCAATTCTTCATTCATAGCTGCTACCCAATGTTCATTCTGGCTGGCTTCCTCAAAACTACTAGGCTCAAAGGTTGGTAGAAGAGCAACATGAGCTTGTTGTGATGAACGAAGCTGTCGACCTTCATTTATGTCACCAATGATTTGATTTGATGGATGGTTCTTTTGAATCCACTCTTTTGTTCTCCTTGGAGGAACTTCTTGTTGTTGTTCTGGTATATCTTGATGGTCATTGTTTACTTCTTCCTTGTTGATAGTTGCTTCTTGTTCTACAATTTTATCTATGTCTTTTTCAGCCTTTGTCTCAAGTTTCAAAGATTCTAGATCCTCATCATTGCTCGCTAGACACCATCTTCATCAAATGTAACATTTATGCTCTCCACTATCCGTTTTTGTCTTAGATTATAGCATTTATAGGCCTTTCTTTTGTGTAAGAACCAACAAAGATACCTTCATCAACACGTGATTCAAACTTACCCAAATTTTGATCTTCTCTTTTGATATAGCATTTTCTTCCAAAGATTCTGAAATATTTTACATTAGCTGGTTTTCCTTTCCATAATTCATATGGAGTCTTGTTGCCATTATTTCTGAGAAGACTTCGGTTGATAATGAAGACTGTCGTATCAATTGCTTGAACCCAGAAAATTTTCATCCAATTTTGAGTCCTTCAACATTGTTCTACCCATTTCCTGTATAGTTCTATTCTTTCTTTCAGCAACTCTATTTTGCTGAGGTGTTCATGCTGTTGAAAATTGCATTTTTATTCCATTTTCGTCATAGTATTGCTGAAATAATTTGGAAGTGAATTCTCCACCATTATCTGATCTTAAACATTTTATTTTAAAATCAGTTTCATTTTCAACCAACTCCTTGTAGATCTTAAAGCACTCAAATGCTTCAGTTTTTTCTTTAGGAAGCTGACGGCTGTCATCCTGGTATATTCATCTATCATTAACATGAAATATAATTCTCCGTCTAAGCCTTTTGTTCTCACAGGACCACATAGATCAGTATGTATCAATTCCAATGGATGTGATGAAAAGTGTTCTTTTGTTTTAAATTGGACTTTTGTCTTCTTGCCATGCTGACATGCCTCACATAGTGTGTTGGAAGGTTTTGAGATTTTCGACATTTCTCATATTTCTTCCTTTTTGTTTATCCTGACAATATTTTCAAAGTTTATGTGACCCATTCGTTTGTGCCATAACCAACTTTCATATTCTTTAGCTAGTAGACATGCTTTAGTTGCTTCATCCAGAACATATATGTCGTTTGGAGCTCAACTTGCTGTAGCCACAATTTTACCATACCTGCCTTTCTTGATTTCACATTTTGTGGAGTTGAATAGCATTGTGTGTCCTTGATCACACATCTGTCCAACACTGAGTGGATTGTGATTATTTTTTCTACCAATAAAAAATTCTTGGCTATAACATCTTTGCTTCCGAGAGTGATGGTACCTACTCCTATAACATTTGAAGATCCATCATTTCCAAAGGATATGGTTCCATCCTTCTTCTCTTTCAAATATACAAATTTCTTTCTATCTCCAGTCATATGCGTTGAGCAACCACTGTCAACATACCACACATCTTTATTTTTTTGAGCCTTGAGAGCGAGAGCACAATTATCAGTCTTCTTCTTCTTCCATGTTCATTCATTCTGTGGCTTCGAAGATTCTTTTGGAGGATTTCCAAGTCTGCAGTCTTTGGCTATGTGTCCAAAGTTCTGATATTTGTAACATTTCATATTGTTTATTAAATGTTCAAATCTATTGATGTTTCGTTGAGCCCTGGGAGATTCATATTTGAAGAATCTCTTGGAATTGTATTAGTTCCTAGGGTATGTGCGACATTCTACAGCTTTATGACCAAATTTTCCACATGAATAACAATAGCCATGAAAAATATGTTGGTACCTGGATGAAAATCTTCGTCGAGGAATCGTCTTCCAAGGATGTGCTTGCGAATCTTTTCCAATGAAGTCTTCATGTATGTCAGATCTCATAGGTTCATTTTATTTTGTTGTAGAAGGTCCTGCTTCTTCTTATTTGTAACCGAGGCCAATTTTGTCATTGTAAGATCGTTGATTGTTGATGAGTTCTTCCAATGCCCTTGAGCTATTGGCATACTTTTGGACAGTTTTTCCCTTCTTCACTTCCTTACGTAGCGAGACTACTTCGGCTTCTAATGCTTCCCTTTATTGGTTGCTTTCTTCCAACTTCTTTTGAAGTGACTCTTCAATACATTTGTGTTCTTCAACCTCAATTTTGAGACCTTGAACTTGTTCTTCAAGAGTATTGGAACAGATCTTCTCAACATTGAGCTCCTTTATAAGCTTGATTTCCTCCTCATAAAATTCTTCTATGGTCAACCATTCTTCTGCATTATTTGATACTTCTTGTTTATTGTGCTTGGCCATAAACAATACTTTCTCATTAGCTTCTTCTTTGCTGTCACTTTCTTCATCGGATGATGAGATATCTTCTTTAGAGAGAAAGTTCCTTTTGGATACTTTATTTTTGCCTTGCTTGTTGAATTTCTTACAGCCTTTCTTTCCTTTTGAGTTTCCATCACTTTTCTTTGGACATTTTGCTATGAAATTCCCAACCTCACCACAACCGAAACATATCAATGGAAGTTTACCTTCGAATTTTCCCTTACTAGGTTTTAGTTTTCTCGTAAAGTAAGCATATTCTTCATCTGAAAGACCTTCTCCATCATCTTCCTTTTCTTCACACTTGCAGGTGCATGTCATTTCAATTGAAGGTTGTTTTTCCTTATTGGTTTGCTTAGTTGCAATGAACGCAGTTTCTAGATTTCAAGTATCGTTTTCTTCATCAAGTCTCATTTCATATGCTATGAGAACTCCATGTAATTCTTCCTTGCTGAGTTTGTCTAGATTTGCACTGTATTCTAAGTGTTGGAATATTGTCATTGATGGCAAAGGATGTGGCAAAGGCATGAGCAACAGAAGAACAACAGAATTGCAGAGATCAACGATCAGCAGCAAAGCTCAGAGGAAGAACACATTTACAGAGATAAGCAGTGCATTGAAGAAGAATTAAATCTTGATGGGCCACAATCACAAATGACAGAAGAAAATTAACAGGTGATGGGCAGAGCCGTTTTAACAGTGGAACGAAGATATTCCCGTAGATTTAATTTACAGAGGAGCAGAGTCATTCAAGACATTCATTTCGGGCGTTTAATCCCTCAACAACCAAAATGAATAAAAATTGAATTAAACAGGCGGAAGTCTTTTATTTCTGATTTGGCGGGACAAGTGGTCCCCACCACTTAAGCTCTAAATCGGAATCGCAAGTTGTTTTGGTGAATTAGTGTCTTGTTGATATGGAGTCCTGCGATGCGATGCGATCCAATCGCAATCGCAATTCGCAATGTAAATGAAACATAAAAATGTCTTGTGGATGTGGCAGTTTTTCACAGTAGAACGGTTGTACACAATACAACCAAATGTTACATTATAAATCGCCCCCACCAACAGCCGAAGCCTGTGGGTCCACTTGACCACGTGGCGATGTTTTAATGGAATCGCACGTCTTGAATCGCAAGGTTCAATCGGCGGAGTTTTGTTATGTGCTCCGATCAAAGGCCGGACCCGATCGAATTATATGCCTCAGTTTATTGCAAATCGCATCCGAGTTCCCAATCGCAATCGAAAGCGCTTAAGTGTTGGGTCCGTTTGCACATTGAAACTGGCGGACCCGATGGTGTTATACGATGGAGTTAATAGATTCAATCACGTCCGGGATCCTAACCGCAATCGGAATTTTTCCATGGTGTGCCCCGATTGCATTTTTTTGAAGGGCGGACCCGACTGCGCTATGAGCCATGTTTTATGTGGTCATAGCATCCAGTTTATCAATCGCAATCACAAATTTTGTTTTCCACCGCCGATCCGCCAACTGCGATGTGGGCCCAGGGTCAAGGATTAAAGTACGGGTTAACAATTTATTGAAGGGCCTGAATGGGACGATTCGTGCATAGAAGAACGAAGGTTGGGGTTTCAATTTAGATTGGCATGATTATAAATACTAAAATGATTGAGATGTATGGCTGTTCCGCTTGCAGAACTCACCACATCAACAAGACACTTGTGTATTGAAAAGTGTTGGATGTTGTTTATAAAATCCAAAGGGTTAAACTTTGGGTTAAAGGCTGGGTGCACATAGATAATTTGAATCTCCTCGTTTGAATAAAATAAATTAAAAAAAAAAGAAATCAAAGAGCCCCGGGGATAAACTAAAGGAATACCATTAGCAGTTCGTGGTTTTGGCTCATGGTATTGAGAAAGGCGAGAACTATATAAAGGTCAAAGATCATTATTCGAGGGACAGAGGTGCGAGAGTCAGCGCAGAATAAGAGCGAATTCCTCTAAGGAATATCTGTATGGACAGAAGACGTGCTTAACTGATAATTCTGAGTCCATGTTGCACCCATCGAAAGAATGAATCTGGGATTCATTCAATAGAAGAATCAATGAAGAGCTAACGCATGTCTGATGAAGATTTTTTATCCAGAAAGCCAAACGGGATGTCAAATGCATACATTTTCTGAAGTCTAGGGTTGCGGCTGTGTGATCCAGTCTGAAAATTGATGAAACGAGGTCCACAGTGGTGCTGAAGGTCGAAGCTTTCAGTCAAGGGGTTGTAGCTCCCTTCCAGAAGAGGCTGGTAAATGAGAGAAGGTTGTAGCCTTCTGCAGGTGGGTGCCTGTGTGCTGGTATGAGTCTGCACCAACATATATTGTAAGAAGTTTTCTCTATAATAAAATATTGAAGACTGATATTGCAGCAGCGGTGGTTTTCTCCCAAATTGGGTTTCCACCTTAAATCTTGGTGTCCATATGTGCAGTTCATGTTTGATGCTTTGTTCTGTTATTACTGTTCATGCTTAATGCTTATCTGATGCAATTCTCTAAGTAAAAGATATAATAAGATAGCTGAACGTACATGATTGGATGCAGTAAGAAAGAAAAATTGTTCAGCTTTAAAATACTGATTCACCCCCCCCCTCTCAGTATTTTTCTCAACAATTGGTATCAGAGGGGGTCCTTCTGAAAAAGCTTAGTCGCTAGAAGGAAGATCAATCAAAATGAGCAATCAAGATGGAACAGCATCTATCAGGCCTCCTCTCTTCAATGAAAACAACTTAATCTTTTGGAAAACAAGGATGAGGTCCTATCTTCAGTCTCTAGGAGCAGATGTATGGGCAATTGTTGAACAAGGATATCAATATCCAGCTACAGTGCCAACGGATCCAACTGAAAGAAAGAACTATGAAACAAATGCAAAGGCGGTCAATGCTCTATTGGGAAGTCTCACTGAATCAGAATTTGTCAAAGTCATGCAGCTGAATACTGCAAAGGCAATATGGGACAAAATCATTCTAAGCTATGAAGGTGATGTAAAGGTAAAAAGTGTTAAACTTCAAACTCTCAGAATTCAATATGAGAATCTAAAAATGCTTAATGAAGAAAGCATTGCAAATTTCTTTCTACGTCTTGATGATATTATAAATCACATGAGGAATCTGGGAGAAACAATAACTGAATCTACATTGGTTGAGAAAATTTTAAGATCTCTAACAGCAAAATTTGAGTCAAAAGTTTCAGCTCTTGAAGAAAAGCAGGATCTTCAAAATCTTATTGTGGTACAACTTCATGGCATACTAACTGCATATGAAATGAGAAGAGGAGGACCATCGGAAGTCAAAGAAGCAGTCTTTAGAACTTCTACAAAAGGGAAGGAAGTACAAATAACAGAAGGATCAGGATATGTCTCAGAAGAAGATGAGATAAACTTCGTAAAGAAACTTCAACTTGGCACACGACGGTTTAGAGGTAAGCTTCCCTTCAAATGATTTAGTTGTGGAAGAGTTGGTCATTATGCTGCTAAGTGTCCTTACAAAGAAACACCTGCTAAAGGAAACTAAGCAGCAAGAAGAAATAAGAACCAGTCTAGCTCTAGAAAAAGTTACTATACTCATGAAGACAGTGATGGGTTATCTGATTGTGAGGAAGAAGGTGAACAAGATCTTAGACTTCTTATGGCTTTCGAAAATGATTCTAAAGAAGAAAATGATACTTTTATGGATGCTCTAGAAGACAATGATTTTCTTAATGAAAACAATCAACTCAAAATATGCTTAGAAGAAAGTAAAATAATCATAGAGACTCTGAAAAATCAGATTGAAGAAGAGAAGAAGCATAATGAAAAATTAGAATGTGAAGTGGTTAGTCTAAGAAAAGAACTTGAGAAAGTAAAGACTCTGAATCTTAGATTTGCTAAAGGATCTGAAACCTTGGATGAAATTATCAAGGTACAACGTTCTCCTTTTATAAAGACAGGTCTTGGATATACCGAAGAAACTTCTCAGGCTTCTGCACCAAACTATCTAAAAGATGCTACAACTGGTTTGCAACATTCTGCCACTCAGCAAAGGGATAAATATTCCTCACAGGTAAAGCATGATCAGCTCAAGTCAAGGAACTTCAACTCGAATACTCTTCAAAGGAACACCAACCAGCAGGTAAATTCAAATAGAAGATTTCATGATTGAAGAAATTTCTACTTCAATGGACAATGTTTCTCATGTCACAATTTTGGTCATAAAGCTGTTCAATGTGTTGCATATAAAACTATCATGACAAGAGAAGAAATAAAGAAGAGAATGGACATTGAATAAAAAAAGAACACTTATAACAACTTCTCTCCTCTACAAAATGAAGTTGAATGTGCTTACTGCAATAACTTTGGCCATGAAGAATCCGAATGCAGGAGCAAATTTCAGCTAAAAGAACATGTCCCTTCAAGCTCAAAAGTATGGAAAAAGAAGGAATTACAGGTTGAAAATTGTGGCATAGCGTTATTTGCAGAAGATGAAGAAAACCAATGGTACATTGATAGTGGATGCTCAAGACACATGACAGGTGATAAAGACAAACTTCTTGCATATAATGCTCTAGAAAAGGAAAAGAAGGTTACTTTTGGAAATGATACTCCTGCGGTCATTAAAGGAAAAGGGTCTATTTTTCTAAAAGAAAATGTGAAAGCTAATGAAGTCATGTATGTGGATGGATTAAGGCATAACCTGTTAAGTGTAAGTCAAATGTGTGATCAAGGAACTAAAGTTGTCTTTAGTTCAAAAGAATGTGTGGTACGTGATCTTGATACAGGTAAAGCAATTATAAAAGGGAAAAGAATTCCAAACAACCTATATATATTGAAGAACTGCAAAGAACAATGCTATTTGAGTAAATCGTCAGAAAACTGGCTATGGCATAGAAGATTGGGGCATCTGAGCTTCTCTCAAATCAACAAATCAAGCAGACTCAAGGCTGTTCGTGATCTTCCCAATATTTCTCTACCTGAAAATATCATATGTAAATCCTGCCAATTCGGTAAGCAAACCAGAGTAAAATTTAATGCCAAGGAAGGATCATCAAGTAAGCCTCTTGAACTTATCCATACTGACATATGTGGACCTATGAGAAAAAAGTCACCGCGTGGTGAAGAATACTATATCTTATTCATTGATGACTTTTCTAGAATGTGTTGGATTGGGATGCTTAAACACAAAGATGAAGCATTTGAGAAATTTCATATCTTCAAAGCACTAGTTGAGAATGAATTAGATCTAAAAATCAAGTGTCTCAGATCTGATCGAGGAGGAGAATATACATCAGATGAATTTCTTGAATTTTGTGAACAACATGGCATAAAAAGACAGTTTTCTGTAGCTGGCACTCCACAAAAAAATGGTGTTGCAAAAAGAATGAATAGAACAGTTCAACAAATGGCTAGAGCTATGCTAGATGATTCTGGAACACCTGACATATTTTGGGGAGAAGCAACACATACAGCAGTAAACATTCTCAACAAGGCACATGTTCGTGTAAATAGTGATAAAACTCCATATGAACTTTGGTATGGTAATCCTCCCACTATAAAGAATTTTAGAATTTTTGGAAGCAAATGCTTCATCAAGAATAATGATGAAAAACTTGGCAAGTTTGAACCTAGAGCAGATGAAGGGATATTCCTTGGATACTCCTCTAGGAGTAGGGCCTATAAATGTTACAATAAAAGACTTTGGAAGATTTTTGAATGTATTGATGTTGTTATTGATGAGTCTTCTGCAGCTCCAAAAGAAGAAAAGCAAACTACAGATGAAGATGATGATGACACATATCCTTCTACATCAAATAGTAATGATACAAATAGTGAACCCAGTGAAGAACCCGAAGATGGTTTTTCTGAAAAGGCTCCCTCCAGATATGTTCAAAAGAATCATCCAGAATCTCAAATTTTGGGAGAAAAGGGATTAGGTGTACAAACAAGAAGAACTCTTATGGGAGCTTCTAGCAATCTGGCATTTCTGTCCACTATTGAACCTCACAATGTTAGTCAAGCAAGCAAAGATGACTGTTGGATTCAAGCCATGAATGAAGAGCTCGATCAAATTGAAAAGAATCACACTTGGGAATTAGTACCAAGACCTCATGACAAAAATGTCATTGGAACTAAATGGATATTCAAAAACAAGTTAAATGATAATGGGGATGTTATAAGAAATAAAGCTAGACTTGTTTGCAAGGGGTATGCTCAACAAGAAGGTATAGACTTTGAAGAAACATTTGCTCCTGTAGCCAAACTTGAAGCCATAAGAATGTTTCTTTCTTATTCAAGCTTCCAACAAATCAGAGTTTATCAAATGGATGTTAAATCTACTTTTCTCAATGGCGATCTAGAAGAAGAAGTCTATATAGAACAACCAGAGGGATTCATTTTGGGAAATGATGAAAAACTTGTTTGTAGAATTAAAAAGGCTCTATATGGTCTCAAACAAGCTCCAAGGGCATGGTACTATCGTCTTGACAAATATCTTCATCAACAATGATTTTCAAAGGGGTCTGCTGACAACAACTTATACACAAAAACTAAAAATGACAATTTATTGATTGTGGTTGTATATGTCGATGATATCATTTTTGGAAGTAATAAAGAGTCTATGAGTCAGAAATTTGCTTCTGATATGCAGCAAGAATTTGAAATGTCTTTACTTGGGGAACTAACATTTTTTCTCGGCCTGCAAGTGCAACAAGCAACAGATGGTATATTCTTATCACAAGAAAAGTACCTCAAGCAAATCCTGAAGAAGTATGGCATGGAAAATTGCAAACCTGTAAGTACACCAATGATAACCGGATGTAATCTCAGTTCTAATGATGATTCCCCCACCGTAAATCAACCCGAATACAGATCTATGATAGGAAGTCTACTTTATCTCACTGGGACAAGACCAAACATCATGCATGCAGTTGGGATTGTTGGAAGATTCCAAGCTAATCCAAAAGAGTCTCATCTTCAGGCTGTGAAAAGAATATTCAAATATCTACAAGGAACTCAAGATTTTGGACTATGGTACCCAAAGAATGCTGAACTTACTCTTCATGCATACACTGATGCAGATTGGGCTGGAAGTGTTGATGATCGAAAAAGCACTAGTGGTGGTGCATTCTTTATGGGGCCCCGGTTAGTATCTTGGTTCAGCAAGAAGCAAAGATCCATTGCATTATCTACAGTAGAAGCTGAATATGTGGCTGCAGCATCATGTTGCACTCAACTTCTTTGGATGATCCAAACCCTACAAGATTTTCAAATCAAATGTTCACCCCCTATCTCCATTATGTGTGATAATACAAGTGCCATCAGTATCTCAAAGAATCTTGTTATGCATTCCAAAACCAAGCACATTCCCATCAAATGTCACTTCTTACGAGAACAAGTGCTTGAGCAAAAGGTGAAATTAGAATATGTTTCCTCCAAAGAACAAGTTGTAGATATATTTACCAAACCTCTACCCAGGGAAGCGTTCGAATATCTCAGACTGAAACTGGGAGTAGTCTTTGCCATGCAGAGGTTCAGATCTACTTAAATATAGAAGCTTAAATTGGTTGTGAGGTGCCGTCAGACATCTCTGACTGCACAGGCTCAGGGGGAGAATTGGTCATATGTAAAGGATGAATCATTGGTCATATTATGAAGATGCAGCATGATCTCAGGGGGAGCATGGCTTCTTGATCACACTCTTTGCCATTGATGTCAAAGGGGGAGGAAAAGCAACAAAGGGAGTCTAAGGTCATTAGAGGAAGAGTATTGCCATCAATGCCAAAGGGGGAGATTGTTGGAATATTTTCATTGATGGCAAAGGATGTGGCAAAGGCATGAGCAACAGAAGAACAATAGAATTGCAGAGATCAACGATCAACAGCAAAGCTCAGAGGAAGAACACATTTACAGAGATAAGCAGTGCATTGAAGAAGAATTAAATCTTGATGGGCCGCAGTCACAAATGACAGATGAAAATTAACAGGTGATGGGCAGAGCCGTTTTAACAGTGGAACGAAGATATTCCCGTAGATTTAATTTACGGAGGAGTAGAGTCATTCAAGACATTCATTTCAGGCGTTTAAGCCCTCAACAACCAAAATGAATAAAAATTGAATTAAACAGGCGGAAGTCTTTTATTTCTGATTTGGCGGGACAAGTGGTCCCCACCACTTAAGCTCTAAATCGGAATCGCAAGTTGTTTTGGTGAAGAAGTGTCTTGTTGATATGGAGTCCTGCGATGCGATGCGATCCAATCGCAATCGCAATTCGCAATGTAAATGAAACATAAAAATGTCTTGTGGATGTGGCAGTTTTTCACAGTAGAATGGTTGTACACAATACAACCAAATGTTACATTATAAATCGCCCCCACCAACAGCCGAAGCCTGTGGGTCCACTTGACCACGTGGCGATGTTTTAATGGAATCGCACGTCTTGAATCACAAGGTTCAATCGGCGGAGTTTTGTTATGTGCTCCGATCAAAGGCCGAACCCGATCGAATTATATGCCTCAGTTTATTGCAAATCGCATCCGAGTTCCCAATCGGAATCGGAAGCGCTTAAGTGTTGGGTCTGATTGCACATTGAAACTGGCGGACTCGATGGTGTTATACGATGGAGCTAATAGATTCAATCGCGTCGGGGATCCTAATCGCAATCGGAATTTTTCCATGGTGTGCCCCGATTGCATTTGTTCGAAGGGCGGACCTGACTACGCTATGAGCCATGTTTTATGTGGTCATCGCGTCCGGTTTATCAATCGCAATCGCAATTTTTGTTTGCCACCGCCGATCCGCCAACTGCGATGTGGGCCCAGGGTCAAGGATTAAAGTACGGGTTAACAGTTTATTGAAGGGCCTGAATGGGACGATTCGTGCATAGAAGAATGAAGGTTGGGGTTTCAATTTAGATTGGCATGATTATAAATACTAAAACGATTGAGATGTATGGTTGTTCCGCTTGCAGAACTCACCACATCAACAAGACACTTGTGTATTGAAAAGTGCTGGATATTGTTTATAAAATCCAAAGGGTTAAACTTTGGGTTAAAGGCTGGGTGCACATAGATAATTTGAATCTCCTCGTTTGAATAAAATAAATTAAAAAAAAAAGAAATCAAAGAGCCCCGGGGATAAACTAAAGGAATACCATTAGCAGTTTGTGGTTTTGGCTCATGGTATTGAGAAAGGCGAGAACTATATAAAGGGCAAAGATCATTATTCGAGGGACAGAGGTGCGAGAGTCAGTGTGGAAGAAGAGCGAATTCCTCTAAGGAATATCTGTATGGACAAACGGCGTGCTTAACTGATAATTCTGAGTCCATGTTGCACCCATCGAAAGAATGAATCTGGGATTCATTCAATAGAAGAATCAATGAAGAGCTAACGCATGTCTGATGAAGATTTTTTATCCAGAAAGCCAAACGGGATGTCAAATGCATACATTTTTCTGGGGTCTGCTGCGGCCTCTGCCTCCGGGCCTGAAAATTGATGAAACAGTCCACAAGAAGTTTCATACGTAAGCTACTGTGGGTTGCAGCTCTGCAGAGGGGCCGGTAAACGAGAGAAGGTTGTAGCCTTCAGGGTGCCCGCTGTATTGTATGAGTCTCGCACCGGCATATATTGTAAGAAGTTTTCTGAGACATAAAAATATTGAAGATTGATATTGCAAGAATGGTTTTCCCAAATTGGGTTTCCACCTTAAATCCTAGTGTCCATATGTGTATTTCATGTTTGATGCTTTGTTCTGTTATTACTGTTCATGCTTAATGCCTATCTGATGCAATGCTCTAAGTAAAAGATATAATAAGATAGTTGAACGTACATGATTGGATGCAGTAAGAAAGAGAAATTGTTCAGCTTTAAAATACTGATTCACTCCCCCCCTCTCAATATTTTTCTCAACACTAAGACCGATACCTTTGGGTTGAATCTCCCTGGTAATGTTCTAAGAATCTTCCATATAATTTTCTTTCAATCAAGCTCTCCAATCTTTCTGCAGTATTGGTTATTTCATCAACGTATTGAAGTATGCAACAATGTTGCAATTTTCATTTTGAGTTGAGCAAATTTTGCTCTATATATTTGAAGCTTTGCTTCTCGGACATTTGAATCACCTGCATATATATTCTCAAGCTTGTCCTATACATTTTTTGGCAGTTTTACAAACACAACACCTTATGATAAGAAGATTCAATAATTCTACCGATAATAATATTCTTTGTTTTTTCATCATTTACCAAATTCTTCTTACCTTGTTCATCCGTAGTTGATGTAAATCCATTTTGAACAGTGTCCCATACTTCGTAACCTTGCGCTAAGAGATAGACCTCCATTCTTCCCTTCCAGAGTGCATAATTATTTTCATTGAACAGAGGGTACACCATTCTTGGTATGCTCCATGACCTCCTTCCACTATTAAACTTCTATGTCCCGAACCAAGCTCTTCAAACTGAAATTGTTTAAAATATTGATGGGGGTGAATCCTAATATTCCTTTCAATTAGAGCATTAGTTAATCTTCAATTATTATCAGTTTTTGTACAATGATAGCAGCAAACAAGAGGAACACAAATGCACACATTTTTTAAGGTGGAAACCCACTCTAGGACAAAAACCACCTAATGCTTTTCTAATAATTCTTAATATTCAACTCCAATTGAAAATAAAGCTCCAACTTCCAAGAATCTAGAAAAGCATTCTTCTCCAGCTCCCACTGGATGGACGCTCCAACGCCCAAGATTCTTCAGTATTCAACTGAACGTATGCCCCAACACCCAATGAGCTACAACTCACCCTAACACCACCCTACCACCATATAGAAGAATAAAAGAAGAATGGACTCCCGTACCAAGGAAAATGGTCCACTTTACAATGATATAAAATGATGTAGAAGAAGAATATATACTAGACCATAACCCCAACTTTGACACAAACACCTAATGATGATCCTAGACCTCCCAACACTGCCTCTTCAACCCTTGGTAGATAGACACTAGTACAATTTGTACAATAATTTATTTACAATGACTAAGTACAATGATACCTTTACAATGATTAAGGCAGCTCGCCACTTGAAGACTTCATATGATGAACTTCTACGTTTATAGATGCACCTCCTGGTTGTCGTTCTTTGTCATGTTACCTTTGCTGCACCTTGCTTCTCTTTTTTTCCATAGAAAGTCTGGTCCTTTACAGCCCTTGACAACACATGATCTAGTTTTTTCTTACCTTCTAGGAGCTCGATATTGAATTTGGTGAATCTCTGTTATTTTAGATCTCCAATTTTGATTTTCAGCCCTATAGTATTCTTCCGAGTCTTCTTTCCAATGCCACAGGTCTTACCCAATTTGGATTCTTCAAGAGAGAGTTATGCCCAATCTCTTACAATGCCCTAATTATGTACTATTTCAGTAGAGCGAAATTGTACGACGTGCCACATGTCACTGTTTCTTCATTTGGCTCTAAAATTGATATAGAAAATACTACAGTCCATGCACTATCTTCCACTTTTCACAGAATTCCAATCTGATACTTAGAGAGAGAGTTATGACGATTTTCCCAAGGTAACTTCTTTGAGATGAATTTCAGGAGCCTGCAAAAACACTGACTTCCACAGAACATATCTCCTAAAATATTGTGCACCTTGATCTGAAATTTTTACAAGAGCTTACTCAGGATTGTGGCTTTGCCTCATAAAAATTTCAGCTTTTGAACCTTTGTCAAAAAAATGTTAGAGTGAAAATTCCACGATGACCTGTTTCAGATAGAGAAATCCCTACATAAGGAGGATATGAGGATCACAATTTATATAAATGCTTAGGTTGAGAGGGGCTTCAACAAGTGAATGAAGAGATTTTAGGAGTATAAAAATATTAATTATGAATTTTTCAATGACCCATGCCCTAACCCCATACTATGCCCACTAATCGGCTACAAATCTCAAACATAATATCTCTCAAACCGTGAAGAATTACATGGCGTGCCATATATCAATGGAAACATCTCGACAAGTAGAAACCATAAAAAAAATTATTGACCTAGAATATATTAATTTGGTAGGTCAAAATTACCATGCAATATTGGGTTAGCCCCTAGTGCTGCTTGGGTTGACATCAATAACAACCGCTAATCAACAAAGTGTGCAATCAGAAGCAGAAGAATCTCCTAACTTAAGTGATTTGTTTGTCCTTCTCTAACAAGATTACTTCATGCATTAAAAATCAAAAACTACTAATTGAGTAATAGATTAAGATACGTGAAGCAATAATTGAAGAGGATATTCACTGAAGAGGTATTGGTTTTCCTTCATCAAAGATTCATTTATCAGTAATGCTATTGTTAGAAACGAGAATTCAGAAAAGCATGTAAAAGCATGAAAAGATGAATTCTAACTTAAGATCTTAATTACATAGAAAGAACGTTTAACTTAAAAATTTGTTTGTCCTTTGATATGAAAAATAAGAATGACCTGTAGGTTTTAACCCTGAACAGAAATTATCTACACACGAATCTTATAACAGAAAATAAACAATAGCAAGAGCATAAAACATAAAACAGATAAACACAGAGATTTTCCCTTGGATCCCAAATCGGGACGACCATCTTGATTTTTCATTATATTCCTTTTAGTGTTACAACACATATATATACATGTCGAAGCATACATAAACCCCAATCCATTAACCCTGGATTAGAACATAACCGTAGTTCCCTTGACCGGATCTACAAAAAAATACCAAAAATAAAACCACTGCACCCCCAAAACTATGCAAAACACCTCAATTCCAAACTATGTGCAAAACCATGCAAAAAACCATACACATGGGACAGTCACTGGGAAAGAATATAACACATACCCAACATTCTCCCACTTGTTGTTTTCTTTCCATAGGGGGCCACAGGAGAGCTTAGTCATTGGGCCAATTCTTCAACACTCATTGTTTCTCTACACCAAGAGAACTTCTGAGTGCTTACAGACTTCGTCAATGCATCTGCAACATTCTTCAAAGTGTCCACCTTTACCAGCAACACCCTTTTAGCCTCAACCATATCTCTAACAAAGTGATATTGAATGTGCTTTGTCTTTGAATGATAAGCAGGGTTCTTAGCTAAGAAAATTGCACTTTGGCTATCACAGTCTATCCTTATAGCTTGTTGTACCAACTCCATACTTGAACACAATCTCTGCAACCAAAAAGCTTCCTTGCTTGCATGAGTGGTTGCCATGTATTCTGCTTCTGTAGTTGAAAGAGCCACTACAGACTATCTTTTACTCATCTAACTGACTGCGCCTCCAAATAGGCTAAACACATACTGACTTGTAGATCTTCTTTGGTCCAGGTCTCCAGCCCAGTCTACATCAACAAAACCACGAATGTAAAACATTCTTTCCAATCTTGGTCTTCTCTAGTAGCACAAGCCATAATCACTAGTGCCACGTAAATATCTAAAAACCCGCTTCACTGCTGCCCAATGCTCCTTCCCTGGGTTTGAAATAAACCTGCTCAATACTCCCACTGCATGTGCAATGTCTGGTCTAGTACAGACCATTGCATACATTAGGATACCCACTACACTTGCATATGGAACACGGGACATATCCTCCTCTTCTTCTTGTGTCTTGGGACATTGTTCAGTAGATATCTTTACACCTACAGGAATAGAAACATTCACCAGTTTACTATCCTGCATATGAACGTCTGTAATATAGTCTCGACATACTTCCTCTGGTTTAACCAGAGCTTCCTCTTTGCCCAATCTCTCTTAATTTCCATGCCCAAAATATAGTTTACAGCACCAAGATCCTTCATGTCAAATATGAAGAATAGTTGGGTCTTCAAATCTTGGATAATTTCTTTGTAATTTCCAATCAAAAACATATCATCCATATACAAGACCAAATAAATAACACGGTCACCAATTAATTTAAAATAAACACAGTGATCCTCTTTTCTTCTGGTGAAGCCAAGTCCCCGTATATAGGTATCAAATTTTTGATACCACATCCTTGGTGACTGTTTTAACCCATTCATAGACTTCTTCAACCTGCATACCAGTTCTTTCTTACCCTTCACCATAAAGCCTTCAGGTTGCTTCATGTAGAACTTCTCTTCTAGATCACCGTGAAGAAATGTTGTCTTCACATCCATCTGTTCTATCTCAAAATCAAATGCAGCAGCAACAGATAAAAGTAATCTAATAGAAGTAACCTTGGCAACAAGAGAAAAGATATCACCAAAATCAATTCCCGACACCTGGGAATAACCTTTTGCTACCAACTGAGCTTTGTATTTCTCCACCTTGCCTTCTACATTCATCTTCTTCTTAAACACCCATTTGCTCGATGGCTTCTTCCAATTCAACTCCACCTTTCGATCCTTTGCCTCATTTTTGTGCAAGGATGCCATTTCATCAACTCCCGCCCTTTCCAGTTTTCCATCCTCTAAATCTATCGCTCCTCGACGCTTTTGGATCATCGCTATAGTTAAGGCAAAACTCGAACATAAAGCGTATGCACCATACTCTTTCGGTTGCCTAATCTTCTCAAACTGACCTTCTCATAGCCGAAGTTCTCATGGGCTCTTCCTCTTCTGAATCTTCTTATGTTAGTAAATGGATTCATACCTTAGATCAAACTCTATCTTCTCAGGTTCCTTTGGTATGACTTCATGTTTAAAAACATATTTCACCTCTCTAAACACCACATCTTGGCTATACACACCCTTTCTTATTTTGGGGTTCCAAAGCTTGTAACCTTTTAAACCATCCTTATACCCAATAAATATGCACCTTTCAGATTTATTATCCAAGTTGGTATTTTTCTGCTTTGGAACATGTACCTATGCATCACATTCAAATACCCTTAGATGTGAAAGAGAGGGTTTCTTACTAGTCCATACCTCATGTGGAGTCTTCTCCTCCAACATTGATGAAGGTGATCTATTAACCAGGTAACATGCAGTCTCCACTGCCTTTGCCCATAATTCTTGTCCTAAACCAACACCATTGAGCATGCTTCTTGCCTTTTCCATCAACGTCCTGTTCATTCTTTCTGCCTCTCCCTTTTTCTTAGGTGTGTATGGAGTAGTCTGCCATGCTATACCCTGCTTCTTACATAACCTTCAAATTCCTTCTTACGAACTCTTCCCATTGCTCATCCCCTCGATTGCCTTTGTCTTCTTCTCAAGTCCGGTTTTCCACGAGCCTTAAATTCTTGAAATACATCCAAAGACTTCAGATTTCTTCCTCAAGAAATATATCCATGTATTCCTTGAGAAGTCATCTATGAATGAAACATAGTACACAGACTTTCCCGGTGATGGAACTGACACAGGTCCAACCACATCACTGTGCACAAGTTCTAATATCTTGTTCGCCCTCTTAGCACTAGAAGGAAAACTCACCTGATTCTGCTTCCCATACACACAATGTTCACATAAATCAAAATCCAGAGAGCAATTAGACATACCTTCTACCATACCATTTCTATGTAGTATCCGAAGGCCCTTTTCTCCAATATGTCCAAGCCTTTGATGCCATAGCATGGTCTTTTCTCCAGAGACAGCCAGGCTTTCCAGTCTACTTTCAGGAACCACAGAACTGTTACACCCATCAATAACAGTGCTACCTTGTAGCTTGTACAGAGTTCTAGTCCAAACTCCCCACATTAATACCAGTGCTCCCCAAACTATCTTGCAGGTGTATTTCTCGAACACTATTTTTACACCTGCATCATCCATCTTTCTTACAAAAATCAGATTTATGGCCAATGCAGGAATATGCAAAACACCAGGAAGTGTTCTAATCCTTCCACCTTGCAGTTTCAACTTGACCTTTCCATGTCCGATGATTCTAGCCTTCCTATCATCCCCTAGGAAGACATCACCAACCATCATATTTCTCATACTCGCAAAACCACTCCCTATAGGGAGTGAAGTGAAAGGATGCACCTGAGTCAATCAACCATGACTCATGATCTACATGTGTATTTGAAGAAGAAGCCAAATACATATTCCCACCTTCATCCAAGGTGGTTTTTGCCTCTGCAGAAGGAGCATCATCAAATCCCTTTCCTTTCTTAGGAGCTTTAGATCTGCACTCCCTTTTGTAGTGCCCTTCCTTTCCGCATTTTCAGCATACCTTTACAAACTTTCTAGGAGATTTAGATCTCCCTCTAGATTTGGATCTGCCACTCGAAACCTTATTCTTGTTTCTGTTTTGGGACCTTCCTCATACAAATAAGGAATCTCCATTCTGGCCCTCCATATTTCTCTGTCTCATTTCCTCCGACAACAAGGCTGAGACAATATCATCAAAATTCAAGGTAGTTGTATTGATACCTATTTCAATAACCAGACTGTCCCACGAGTCTGGTAGAGAACACAACAAACTGATGCACTTATCTTAATCTGAGATTTTAATATCAACAGATGATAGCTGACTTACCATAGTATTGACGGCGTTCAGATGCTCTGTCACTGAGTATCCATCCTTCGTCCTTAGGTTATACAGCTTTTTCCGCAGGAACAACTTATTCACCAGAGACTTAGATTGGTACAAAGTCCTAAGTTTTTCCCACAAATTCTTCGTCGTAGCTTCCCCAGATACATTCAACAATAATAAATCTGAGACACACAACCGTATTATGCTCTTAGCCTTCTGATCCAGTTTCTTCCAGTCTTCATCGGACATTATCGTTGGTTTAGTACCTGGATCTACCACGATCCACTGATCTTTATCCACTAGCAGATCCTCCATCTTGAGCTTCCACAACTCAAAACTCTGACCATTAAATTTCTCGATTTCTATCTTTCCGCCGCTCGCCATATTCTTTCACTGTAAGAATCGATCCCGTAGATCTCCCACTAAACAGGGTCTACCTCAAGCCCGAACAAAAAACCCTCAACAGCAAAGGCGTCCCCTTGAATCCGAAACAAATCTGATACCAAATGTAAGTTTTAACCTTGAACAGAAATTATCTACACACGAATCTTATAACAAAAAATAAACAATAGCGAGAGCATAAAACATAAAACAGATAAACACAGAGATTTTCCCCTAGATCCCAAATCGGGATGACCAGCTTGATTTTTCATTATACTTCTTTTAGTGTTACAACACATATATATACATGCCTGACGCAGGCTAGGTCTGCAATACCCAGGATATTTACCTCTTGTGCATATGAGAATACATCTCAACTATTTCCCCAACAAAACTCAATCTGGCAATCTCAACTTTTCAAATTTCAGAAGCTCACATTATCATTTCTTTCCAATGGCTTGAATCATCAGCACAAACATATATATCTTTTATCAAAAGGTATTTGCAGCCATTCCTCTAGTACCTGCAATTGTACTTTCATTACTGCAATCTCTCTTTCTCGAACTTCTGCAGTCATCTCATCTCTGTGGCATTCCTCTGAACCTCCTCTCTGATCCTCCATGATCACTAAAATATCTCAACAAATCCTCTTATCTAGAATCTTATCCCTTCATATCCTTAAATAACAAAATTCTCTTATATCCTTTTATTAAATAAAAGGATATTTACAAAAATCCTCACCTTCTCCTATTTTATTCAAATTAATTAATACAATATTAAAAATTATCACACCCCCTTTTAACATATTTACAAAATAAAAAAAAATGCCCTTGATGCTCCTGCATCAATGCCGAAGCATACATAGACCCTAATCCATTAACCTTGGATTAGAACATAACCATAGTTCCCTTGACCGGATCTACAAAAATACTAGGGGCCGAAAACCATCGTACCCAAAAACCATGTGCAAAACCATGCACAAAACAATGGGCATGGACCGCCCACCGGAAATTAAGGACCAAAAATTTTTCACCGGGGTGCTACCCTGAACCCCGACAGGGGGGGCTACCGCCCCCATGTGACCCCCCCTCTTACCCCCTCGTGCCTGATTAGTCGTAGAAAGAATATAACACATACCCAACATGACCATTAGATTCATCAACACTCATAAATAATCAACATACATAAGTTAAGCATAAGCAAACTAATTCAGAAATTGCAACTACAAATAAAATAAGAAATGCACTTAGCTCGATGTGGGGGCCCTCCACCCTTGCCTCACAAACTGAAGGTGTTTTCAGCTATTTAGAGCTTCAATCAATCAATTAGCATATAACAACAACAAACATAATAGAACGAATCTTCAATTATGTCTCCAAAGTCTCAGAAATAATAATGTTAAGTCATACAAATTCTACAAATCAATGCCTTCAAAGTTTGAGCTTAAATAGATAAAGTATCTAACAAATTCATATAAAATATCTCCTATAGTCATGACTATCCTTATATTATACACTCAAGTTGAATTCATCCATCAAATCTATCAAAATCTAGAAAATCCCACAAAATAAGAATTTTGACCTAGTTTCTAGGGATCCTCCATAAAAACAGGCCTTGTTTGACCGCCTTTGACCGGGCCTATTAAAGCTCAGTTTGATTGTACCAACATGTGTAAACTTAATATTAGTTCCCAAGCCTTCTAGAAATATACCCAACTTGAGTCCAAGTGTTATGCAATATGCAAACTATGAGGCATTATGGGAATTTGCCATGCTGTCAAAAAATGCACTTAAAATTCAATTTTTACAAAAACTTCTAAGAATTGAAAAACTTAATTTAAATACCTGTATATGCATTTATTGGTCAAAATAAGGTGGAAATTATGGTGTATATATGGATAGTATGACAAATATGATGTATTTCATAAACAAAAAGAGATAAAAAATGAGGGCCAAGAGTGACCAAATGGCCAAATAGTCGTCGACACATGTTGCATTAGTCTTTTTTCGCTAGCCTTGCACACAAATAAAAACAATATATATATATATATATATATATATATATATATATATATATATATATATATAAGCCAAAAAAATATATTAATTATATGGTTATAAGACAACCATATAATAATAATTATGGCGCGACATATGCAAAAACATTGGATTGAAATATATCAAAATTCCCACTTTGGAGGGCATATAACTATGTATACTTATGACAGTTAGCGGAAACTGCACCACGATCGTCACATGACAAGTTGGGTCGTAACATATATCTATTGGCACAAAACGGTTATACCGCACAATATTTACACTACACAACGGTTACGGTGGCAAGTTGAGTATGGAATTTTGCGCGAGTGGCAATAAAAATGGTGGAATCTCGCACCCATAAATACAAAGACCGACAACTGTCTGCATGTGAACAAATTTCAACGGTGTTCGGATGACATACAAGATATATATTTATATGGTGAGTTATTCCAATACAGCATAACAAAATTTCTACGAGTTCGCAGATTTGAACCTACGACCCAACCAATGCTATGATTTTGCAAATGTCCACTAGCCACGGTGTTAGGTCGATAGTCTTGTTAACTCCGCCGAGGAATTTTGTATATATATTTTGTTAAATTGTGCATCCATGGGGAGGCAGACACTGGCGGGTCTGAGAAGAGATACATGACAGAATAGTGCACGGATCAACGAAGGACAGAACCTTAAAGTAGGGTTCCAAGGCAGAACCCTGATGCACAGGTATCTTTTTTTCATGCTGAGAGAATCTAGAAGATTCCTTGGGGGGTCCAGAAGTACCAATGTCAGAAAGGGGTCGAATTTATAGTCATTTTTTACAATTTTTCGCTAGGAATCCAACCATGTAACCTGTTTCTCCAGCATAGGTCTACATTTTCAGCCCATCCCTAAAAGTGGAGGTATAAGGTATCATTTTTTAATTTATTGTAATTTTATTTTGCTGCCAATTCATGAAAGAGGCCTCCCCACATTAAGTACGGTCCAGAGACGTAGCCCAGATTGGGTGAACTCCATTATTAAATTTCCTTTTTCCTTTGATCTCATGGTTGCTTTTGATTTCCGCTTGTTTTATGTGTTTATTTTACTTGGTTACATGCTCTTTTAAATGAAATTATATATGCATCCTTGAAGTAAAAGATATGGATCACTATCTGACCCACCTAATCTGAGTGCCAAACAAACTAAGTGGTTGGCCAAGATCAATGAGCTCGACTTTGAGATCAGGCATATTAAATGGAAAGATAACAAGATTGCAGATTCTCTTAGTGGGCAAATACAAGTGAATAATATAGTAGCTATGAGTTTCTATGGGAGGAATATACAAGATAGGATCTTGTAGGCAGGTAAGCAAGATGTCAGGTATATGGAGCTTAGGCATAGATTGTAGCAGAGTATAAGTATAGGTGGTGGTACAGGTACAGGTATAGCTACAAGTACATGTACATATATAGGTACAAGTGTAGGTGTAGGAGCACAGGATGTGTAGTATCATATGACTTGATCAGGTTTAGTGACAAGATATATGTGCCAGAAAATAATGAACTCAAGAAGGTGATCTTGAGGCAGTTTCATGTGAAACGATATTCAGGTCACCCAGGATACTTGTTGAGCCTTGAAATTGTCATTTACTTCCACTACATTTTCACTTACATTTCCATATTATCACCTTCACTCCACCTCCATTTCATTACATTTACCTTACCATTACCACTATTGGGTTACATTTATGTTTTTCCAAACTTTATTTATTCATAGTATTTTTAAATGAATTTGTGGTTAAAAATTAGAAAATAATATGCACATACTTATACTTAACAAGTGGAATGATTTTGTTGCCATGTGTAGGTCAAAAATAAGCTTCCAAAAGACCCTTATGTGGCATCCTAAGGCCAAATTCGAATTTGGATGGAGAATATCATGGGATGATAAGGATATGTGTCTCATTTCTTATTTCTATTATAACTCTAAGAAGATATGTGCCTTATCACTTCATATTTGGATTGTAACTCTAGAGATATATGGAGAGATTCATGGACTCTCATTAATGAGATAACTTCTCATCTTTTTGTATAAATAGGAGAATCATTCTCCTATCAAATCATGTGTAAAATTGGAATTATGCTCAAGCTTTGAATACAGAATTAGATTGTGTCACCTTACTCATGAATGTTCCTTCATTATGATTTTGGTTTGTGTACATATGGGGCATCTCGATTTACCATCTCTCATACTTTTAGATCAGGTGCCTAAAATGTGTGAGATTCACTTTCTTTTAATAGATTAAAGTTTATTTACTTTCTTAAGTATTAGTTTTAGAATAACTGTGTACTCATTGTTCTTATAAGGTATTTCGAGAAGATAGATAACCCTTTTTTCCAATCGAATCAAGATTGAAGAATTAAGAACACACAGTTGCCTAGTTTCCTTACTATTTTTTCATTCATTTTCTCATAATAGAATTGTAAATTAATTGTGTTAATGAATTTTTTCAAAATCCATTTCAAGATGATAATGATCCTAAATTGAATGGTTGAGTGTCTAATTCATACAATGATTGAATTTACTCTACACAATGTTATTTTCTTTCTAGGAATTTAGAGACTAAGGTATAATTCAATTCTTGCACAACATTTAAAGAGGGTAATACTTCATATTGAATGTTGAAGAAAATCAAATATACATTAGTTGTTTATGCTTTTACATTTTGCTTTCAGATTCTCACTTAATTGCATCACTGATATTCCTAAAGATCATTCAAGGAGATTGATTTAGTCATACTTCATAAATTGGATGATTGAATGCTTAATGAATGCAATTAATGAGTTATCTTCTGCATGAATTATTTGATTTTATAGATAATCAAGTATAATTGGTTGCTTAACACCATTTCAAGAAGATCATACTTCATAACTGAATGTTGGATAAACTAAATATACATTATTTGTTTTTCTTTACAAGCTTTGAAATTTCAATTCCCGAAAGTGTGTTTGTGCGCTATATTTTCTTTTGAATTTGTTTTCTTTCTTCTCATCAGTTGATTTCATAGATTAGTTGAATTTCATTTTCATTATTTGATTTCATATATTAGATGAATTGGTTTTCATTATTTTGTAGTTAGATTAATCTAAACTGAAAGATAATTTCTAGCACATACAGTGTACGCATGCTTCACAAGCTTACGAAACCCCTGGGTTGACAAATTAAATGACAGGAAATTATTTTGCCCCAACATTTTGGTGCCGTTGCTGGGGAAGTGTGCATAGGAACTAGCTTTCAGTCTAGAGTGTATTTTATTTATTTTCTTTAGTTTTTACTAACCATTTATGGACAAAGAATCTAGAATGCAGCCCAAAGACTACATTTAGGAATGGTGTCAAAAAGCGATTGCACCACAACATTCATCTATTCTTCAAGAGATCCTTGCGGAAAATCAAAAGATCAAGACGATTTTTCATATCCTTACAAACAATCAGGTACATTTTTCAAGTTTGGATATGAATATTTCAAAGATTCTGATTCGTAAATGGCTTCATTGGAAGCATGAATATACTTAAATATATATATATATATATATATATATTTTAAATAGATAGGAAAAATAAAATAAAACCGAACTTAGCTAGAATTTTAGAATATTTTATTTTATTTTGTTTATTAATTTATTTTGAATAAATTTCAATGACACAGTAAAAATCACTTCATTTTTTTTTATCACCATCAGAAATAAAATTTGTGTGTGAGAATATGAATTTATTTGACGAAGCTGACTAGTATGCTCTCTTCCTATGCCTTGTTGTGACCTTGAAGATCAGAAAATCAGATCAGTCAACTTAAAAATTTAAATTTAAAAATTCGTTAAAAATTTTGTTGGAAATTGATCTACAATTCTATTGAAAATCATCGTTTGAGTCATGATTTTTTTTTCTTTTTCGGTTCTGCAAATTTTAATGTTTTGCATCCTCTCAATCTTTTTCTAATTTATTGAATTACATGTGCACAATTTTTCTTTAACAAAAAAAAACAAACAAACAAAGCATAATAAAATAAAAACTTTACCCATGGAAAGGAGGCCCTGTGTGAAGCCAGCCTTTGGCTTGGCCTCACCCAGATGTGTAGGCCTCCAATCCACGCAAAAAGACATACACTGTAATAAAAAAAAGGGAACCTTCTCTTTTCCATATTTGGTCTTCCTCAAGCAACAGTTATTAGAAATCTATTTTAAAAGTTGTAGAGACAGACAGTGAAGGTGTATCAGATGAAGATATTGTTGATGAAGACAATATTCCAAATTGTTGATGAAGAGAAGATCGTAGATTCAATTGCAGAGACAGACAATGAAAGTGTATCACATGAAAAAACTGCTGATGAAGAAAATATTATAGATTCAATTGTAGGTAATTGGAATGAGGGTGATCAATCTGAACTTCTCTATGAGAGACAAGCCATTACACATCAAAACCTACATATAAGAAAATCAAACCATAGAAACTTTATTTTGTTGCAGAAGTAATTTCCAGAAAACAAAATTGTGAGAAATGCATAATTGTTAAAAACACCAGATTTTAAAATGCATTTTCTAAGTAAATCAAGGCGAATTAGGAAAAACTAAAACATGGGTTTTTTTTGGGAACAAGGTGAATTTGGTAAATCCATAACAATTTGCTGAAATTCGTAGTCATTTGGTAGATATTCAGGGTTCTTCGAAGCTCGGTTTTGCAGATTACATGAGGAAAAAATATTTGTTTTGAATTGTTTCAACATGGCAAGTTGAAAGTAGAAAAATCCAAGTTAATAAAAACCTCTGCTCCACATGGAAAGTGGTCTAAGGGTCCAATTTGATTTAAAATTTTTATTTTAGACACATATGTGTTTCATTCCATATGTGTCTTATGATTAAAAAAATAAATAATAAAAGAAAATCAGTTGAGAGAGTTGTGGCAAATTTCACATGCTCAATTCCACTTGGCATTTTTCCAACAAATAGATCATCCATCAATTACATCATTATATTTTTTTTTTTAGATTTAAATGGATAATGAAATCTCAAAAAAAATTATCCTATTAAAAAAAAAAATTTAAAATTTTTTTTAAAAAAAATTAAAAGTTATTATTATTTTTTTTTTGCAACCCAGATGACGATTCAATTTGACAGATTTAATAATGACTTGCAGAACAATTGAAATATTATTTAGATTATTTCTCAATATTTAGCATTAAAACTATTATTGCTGTGTATTTTTCTATGAAGCTTTAACTTGCAGGACACAACAAATCTTTGTGATGCTAATCATATCGTCGAACACATTGCATGAATTCATCCAACAACAGGGAGTTGATTTATTTTTCATGGTTATTTCTTAAAAATGGTTTGTTATTGATATCATGAATTGGAATCAATATAACACTTTTAATTTTCCTTAAATATCTGTTTCATTTGGCATTAACTCTTTTACGTATGTATCGGAAATGAATTGATCAATTCTTTTTTAACACACTCACGTTTTATGTTTTAGTGCCAAGTTTTTTTGCAAGTTTGAGATTATCAAATGATCATTGAAAAAAACTAATTGAAAGCACAATTAGTCTTCAAATGACCAATTTCATGAGAAACATAAGAACAACTCCATGTCTATATCCATCAAGACCATTATTTTTCCTCCCTTTTGAATTATAAATCCAACCAAGCAATTCAAAGTAAGCCACATTTATTTTCCCATCAAGAATCACTTGTTCATTTTCCTTGATTCACATATAATTTCCATTGCTCTTTCTGCACTCCTAACCCACAAATAAAATCAAGAAGCTCACTTATATGTTTATTTCTCATTGTCATTTTCCATTTTCAATTTCCATTTTCTTTCTCCTTTCATTTTCATTTCACAAAAAAAACTTTCTTAAATGCAAATTATTGAGTCCATAGTCCTTTGAGTTTAAAATCCTTACAAAAACACTTTGAGGCATGCATGCCTTAATGGCAAGTCTTCTTGCTGACAAACAATGGGAATAAATTAATGTCCCTTGTTCATCGGATATTCTAGATACTCGAAAACAAAAAAATTATTTGTACCTAGCAAGATGTGTTTGGACATCTTGACTCTCATTGTCATCAATGGTGAGAGTTCTCATGTTGATTAGTGGCATCCATTAATGGACACTAAGTAAACAATTTCCTGCTATTTTACACATCAGAGCATCTATTCACATAGCAAGAATTATGCCAACGATATTTGAAGACATGGAGACTATCATTTTCAGTATTCTGAATCAAATGAAGAATATGTGTAGCCACAACAAATCAAAAAAAGTCTACAACTGCAGAATCAGAGGACAGCTGCAAAATCAACACCATTTTGCAGAAAATTCAGTAGTTTTAGTAGAATCAATAAAAGGTCATCTTGACTCTTTTATACATAACTTGTATAGCCACATGAAGAAGATTATGATCAGAATTTTGCACCCACCATTTTGCAACAATTTTATCAATTTTAATAGAAGAAAAAAAATCATCTTGACTCTTTTATACGTAACTTGTACAACCACATGAAGAAGATTATGATCAGAATTTTGCAGCCAACACACATGCAGCTCATCCATTTCCAAAGGGTAAGTTAAGGTAGGTCATTTTCTGACTTTTTACCATAGAATTCCTTGAAAAACTAGAATGATAATTTTTGGAAAAAAAATTTCTTTTCTTCATTTCACAAAATTGTCAATACCATTAGTTTGGGGGAGGAATACATTCATATTCAAATTTTTATACATTCATACCACATTCAAAAGTCCACATACTTTCAAAATATATTAACTATTACATTATTATTATGAGCATACAATGGCTTTTCAAAAGTACTCAAAAAGATAATTGGATACAAACACAATCATGGTTGTCACACAAGAACCAACCACGATGCAATCCAATAGAAATATACTTTGCAACAAAATCAAATTATCATTATGCAAAGTTCAAAGATCAAAATTGAATGCAACAACAAAATATGGTTGAAACACAAGAACCAACCATATTGCAATTCAACTAAAAGACTTTGTAGAAGTATGAAGTTATCAAATTATATCATGCAAAGTTAAGCCAAAGCTCAAAGGATAAAAAAGAATTAATGTAATAGATTGCATGAGGACATGCAATAGCTTCAATTGGGGGTATTTGTTTTTCCTATCTATTTGTTGGGTCTTGAAATTGTCATTCACTTCCATTATATTTTCAATTATATTTCCATATTATCACCTTGACTCCACCTCTATTTCATTACATTTACCTTACCATTACCATTATTGGGTTATGTTCATGTTTTTCCAAACTTTATTAATTCTTAGTATTTTTAAGTGAATTTGTAGTTAAAAATTAGAAAATAATATGCACATACTTGTACCTAACAAGTGGAATGAGTTTGTTGCAATGTGTAGGTCAAAACGAAGCTTCCAAAAGACCCTTATGTGGCCTCCTAAGGCAAAATTCAAATTTGGATGGAGAAGATCATGGGATTATAAGGATATGTGTCTCATTTTCTATTTCTATTGTAACTCTAAGAAAACATGTACCTTATCACTTCATACTTGAATTGTAACTCTAGAGATATAGGGAGAGATTCATGGACTCTCATTAATGAGATAACTTTTCATATTTTTGTATAAATAGGGGAAGTTTTCTCCTATCAAATCATGTGTAAAATTGGAGTTATGCTCAAGCTTTTAATACAGAATTATATTGTGGCACCTTATTCATGAATGTTTCTTCATTTTGATTTGGTTTTGCGTACATATAGAGCATCTTGATTTACCATATCACGTGCTTTTAGATCAGGTACCTATAATGTGTGAGATTTACTTGCTTTTATAGAATAAAGTTCATTTTCTTTTTTAAGTATTAGTTTTAGAATAAATGTGTAATCATTGTTCTTATAATGTATTTCGAGAAGATAGATAACTCTGTTTTCCAATCGAATCAAGATTGAAGAATTAAGAACACACATTTTCCTATCTTCCTTACTATTTTGTCATTCATTTTCTCAGAATAGAATTGTCAATTAAGTATGTTAATGGATGTTTTCAAAAGCCATTTCAAGATGATAATGATCCTAAATTGAATGGTTGAATGTCTAATGCATACAATGATTGAAATTACTCTGCACATTGTTATTTGCTTTCTAAGAATTTAGAGACTAAAGTATAATAAACTTCTTACACAACATTTCAAGAGGGTAATACTTCATATTAAATGTTGAAGAAAATCAAATATAAATTAGTTGTTTATGCTTTTACATTTTGCCTTCAGATCCTCACTTAATTGCATCAGTGATATTCCTAAAGATCATTCAAGGAGATTGATTTAGTCATACTTCATAAATTAGATGATTGAATGTTTAATGAATGCAATTAATGAGTTACTTTTTGCATGACTTATTTGATTTTATAAATAATCAAGTATAATTGGTTGCATAACACCATTTCAAGAAGATCATACTTCATAATTGAATATTGGAGTAACTAAATATACATTAGTTGTTTTTTTTAACATGCTTTGAAATGCTTTCTTAGATTAAAATTTCAAATTTTGCAAGTGTGTTTGCGCACTATATTTTATTTTGAATTTGTTTTCTTTCTTTTCGTTACTTGATTTCATAGGTTAGTTGAATTTCATTTTCATTATTTGATTTCATAGATTAGATTAATTGGTTTTCGTTATTTTGTAGTTAGATTTATCTAAACTGAAAGATAATTTCTAACACATACAGTGCACACATGCTTCACAAATTTACGAAACCCCCGGGTTGACAAATTAAACAACAGGCAATTATTTTGCCCCAACATTTTAGCGTTGTTGCCAGGGAAGTGTGCATAGGAACTAGCTTTCAATCTAGAGTGTATTTTATTTATTTTTTTAGTTTTTAATAACCAGTTATGGATAGAGAATCTAGAATGCAATCCAAAGACTAAATTGATAAATGGTATCAAAAATCGATCGTGCCACAAAATTCATCTATTCTCCAAGACATCCTTGTGGCAAATCAAAAGATCAAGACAATTTTTCATATCTTTACAAACAATCAAGTACATTTTTCAAATTTGGATATGAATATTTCAAAGATTCCAATTCGTAAATGGCTTCATTGAAAGCATGAATATACTTTAAAATTAAAAAATATATAGTTTTTTTAGATACATAGGAAAAATAAAAATAAAACCAAACTTATCTATAATTTATAATTTTTTATTTTATTTTGCTGATGAATTAATTTTGAATAAATTTCAGTGACGCGGCAAGAATCACTTCGTTTTTTTATCAACATTAGAAATAAAATTTGTGTGTGAGAATATGAATTTATTTGATGAAGCTGACTAGTATGCTCTCTTCCTTCACCTTTTTGCGACCTAGAAGATTAGAAAATCAGATCAGTCAATTTACAAATTAAAATTCAAAAATTCAAAATCTACAATTCTATTGAAAATCGTCGTTTGTGTCATGATCCTTTTTTTTTGGTTCTGCAAATTTTAATGTTTTGCATCCTCTCAATCTTTTTCTAATTTATTGAATTGCATGTGCACAATTTTTCTTTAACAAAAAAACAAACAAACAAAGCATAATAAAAAAAAATTTGCCCATGGAAAGGAGGCCCAGGCATATGCATGAAGCCAGCCTTTGGCTTGGCCTTACCCACATGTGCAGGCCTCCAATCCATGCAAAGAACCATGCACTGCAATAAAAAAAAAAAGAACCTTCTCTTTTCCATATCCGGTTTTCCTCAAGCTGCAGTTATTATAAATTTATTTTAAAAGTTGCAGACAGAGACAATGAAGGTGTATCAAATGAAGAAATTGTTGATGAAGAGAAGATTTCAAATTGTTGATGAAAAGAAGATTGCAGATTCAATTGCAGAGATAGACAATGAAAGTGTATCACATGAAGAAACTATTGATGAAGAAAATATTACAGATTCCATTGCAGGTAATTGGAATGAGGGTGATCAATCTGAACTTCTCTGTGAGAGACAAGCCATTACACATCAAAACTTGCAAATAAGAAAATCAAACCACAACAATTTTATTTTGTTTTAGAAGTAATTGCCAGAAAACGGAATTCCTAGAAATGCATAATTGTTATAAAAAAAACCAATTTTAAAACGCATTTTTTGAGCACACCAAGGCGAATTAGGAAAAACTAAAACATGGGTTTTTTCTGGAACGGGGTGAGTTAGGTAACCCTATAATAATTTTCTGAAATTCACATCCATTTGAGAGAAATTCGGGGTTCTTTGGAGCTCCATTTTGCATATTACATGAGAAAAAAATGATTTGTTTTGAACTGTTTAAACATGACAAGTTGAAAGGAGTAGAATCCAAGTTAATAATGAACTTTGCTCCACATGGAAAGTGGTTTAAAAGTACAATTTGATTTAATAAATTTGATTTTAGACACGTGTTTCATTCCATATGTGTCTCATGATTAAAAAAATAAATAATAAATAAAAATTAGTTGAGAGAGTTGTGGCAAATTTCACATGCTTAATTCCACTTGGCATTTTTTCAATATAATAGATCATCCATCAATTCCATCATTATATTTTATTTTATTTTAAATTTAAATGGATCATGAAATCTCCAAAAACATTATCCTATTAAAAAAATAAATAAACAAATAAACAAATTACAAATTAAAAAATTAATTAAAAATTAAAAATTATATATATATATATATATATATATATATATATATATATATATATTTGCAACAAAGATGACGATTCAATTTGACAGATTCAATAATGACTTGCGGAACAATTGAAAGATTATTTAGATGATTTCTCAATATTTAGCATTAAAAATATTATTGCTGTGTATTTTTCTATGAAGCTTTAACTTGCAAAACACAATGAATCTTTGTGATGCTAATCATATTATTGAATACATTGTATGAAGTCATTCGACAATAGGGAGTTGATTTATTTTTCATGGTTATTTCTTAAAAATGGATCGTTATTGATATCATAAATTGGACTCAATATAACACTTTTAATTTTCCTTAAAAATCTGTTTCATTTGGCATTAACTCTTTTACGTATGTATCAGAAAGGAATTGATCACTTATTTTTTAACACTCTCACGTTTTATGCTTTAGTCCCAAGTTTTTTTTGCAATTTTGGGATTATCGAATGATCATTGAAGAAAACTAATTGAGCGCACAATTAGTCTTCAAAGGACCAATTTGATGAGAAATATAAGAACAAGTCTATGTCCATATCCATCAAGACCATTACTTTTCCTCCCATTTGAATTACAAATCCAACCAAGAAATTCAAAGCAAGCCACATTTATTTTCCCAACAAGAGTCAGTTGTTCATTTTCCTTTATTCACATGCAATTTCCAATTCTCTTTGTGCACTCCTAACCCATAAATAAAATCAAGAAGCTCACTTACATGCTTATTACCCATTGTCATTTTCCATTTTCATCTTCCATTTTCCTTCTCCTATCATTTTCATTTCGAAAATAAATCTTGCTTCAATGAAAATCATTGAATCCATAGTCCTGTGAGTCTAAAATCCTTACAAAAACATCTCGAGGCTTGCATGTCTTAATGGAAAGTCTTCTTGCTGATGAACAATGGGAATACATTAATGTCTCTTGTTCATTGAATCTTCTAGGTACTCAACAACAGAAAAATTATTCATACCTAGCAAGATGTGTTTGGGCATCTTGACTTTCATTGTCATCAATGGTGAAAGTTCTTATGTTGAATAGTGGCATCCATTAATGGCCACCAAGTCAACAATTTCCTGCTATGTTCAACATCAGAACATCTATTCACATAGCAGGAATTATGCCAACAAGTTTTGAAGTCATGGAGACTATCATTATCAACATTTTGAAGCAAATGAAAAATATATGTAGCCACAACAGATCAACACAATTTTGCAACTGTAGAATCAGAGGACAGTTGCAGAATCAACACTATTTTGTAACAAATTCAGCAGTTTTAGTAGAAGTAATAAAAATCCATCTTGACTCTTTTATACATAACTTGTACAACCACATGAAGAAGATTATGATCATAATTTTGCAGCCACCATTTTGCAACAATTTCATTAGTTTTAGTAGAAGCAATAAAAATTCAGCTTGACTCTTTTATACATAACGTGTACAACCACATGAAGAAAATTATGATCAAAATTTTGCAGCCACCACACATACAACTCATCCATTGCCAGTGAGTAAGTTAAGGTATGTTATTTTCTAACTTTTTACCATAAAATTCCTTGAAAAGCTAGAATGATAATTTTTGGAAAAAAAAATTATTTTCCTCATTTCACAAAATTGCCAATACCATTAGTTTGGGGGGGAATACATTCATATTCACATTTTGCCACATTCATACTACATTCAAAAGTCCAGATACTTTCAAAATATATTGACTATTACATTATTATTATGAGCATACAATGGCTTTTCAAAAGTACTCAAAAAGATAATTGGATACAAACACAATCATGGTTGTCACACAAAAACCAACCATGATACAATCCAATAGAAATATACTTTGCAACAATAATCAAATTATCATTATGCAAAGTTCAAAGATCAAAATTGAATGCAACAACAAAATATGGTTGAAACACAAGAACCAACCATGTTGCAATTCAAATAAAAGACTTTGCAGAAGTATGAAATTATCAAATGATATCATGAAAATTTAAGCCAAATCTCAAAGGATAAAAAAGAATTAATGTAATAGATTGCATGAGGACATGCAATAGCCTCAGTTGGGGGGTATTTATTTTTCTTGTATATTAAAAAAAAATTATTGTTGGGCTTTGAAATTGTCATTCACTTCCATTATATTTTCTCTTATATTTCCATATTTTCACCTTCACTCCACCTCCATTTCATTACATTTACCGTACCATTACCACTATTGGGTTACATTTATGTTTTTCCAAAATTTATTAATTCCTAGTATTTTTAAGTGAATTTGTGGTTAAAAATTAGAAAATCATATGCACATACATATACCTAACAAGTGGAATGAGTTTGTTGCCATGTGTAGGTAAAAAAGAAACCTCCAAAAGACCCTTATGTAGCTTCCTAAGGCCAAATTCGAATTTGGATGGAGAAGATCATGGGATCATAAGGATATGTGTCTCATTTCTTATTTCTATTGTAACTTTACGAATACATGTGTATTATCACTTCATATTTGGTTTGTAACTCTAAAGATATAGGGAGAGATTCATGGACTCTCATTAATGCGATAAATTCTCATCCTTTTGTATAAATAGGGGAAGCTTTCTCCTATCAAATCATGTGTAAAATTGGAGTTATGCTCAAGATTTGAATACATGATTAGATTGTGGCACCTTACTCATGAATGTTCCTTCATTTTAATTTGGTTTTGTGTACATGTGGAGCATCTCGATTTACCATCTCTCATAATTTAGATCAGCTGCCTAAAATGTGTGAGATTTACTTACTTTTATAGAATAAAGTTCATTTGCTTTATTAACTATTAGTTTTAGAATAAATGTGTAATCATTGTTCTTATAATATATTTCGAGAAGATAGATAACTCTGTTTTCCAATCGAATCAATATTGAAGAATTAAGAACACATAGTTGCCTAGTTTCCTTACTATTTTGTCATTCATTTTCTCATAATAGAGTTGTCAATTAACTGTGTTAATGGATCTTTTCAAAAGCCATTTCAAGATGATAATGATCTTAAATTGAATGGTTGAATGTCTAATGTATACAGTGATTGAATTTATTCTGCACATTGTTATTTTCTTTCTACGAATTTAGAGACTAAGGTATAATTGACTTCTTACACAGCATTTCAAGAGGGTAATACTTCATATTCAATGTTGAAGAAAATCAAATATAAATTAGTTCTTTATGATTTTACACTTTTCCTTCAAATCCTCACTTAGTTGCATCAGTGATATTCATAAATATTATTCAAGGAGATTTATTTAGTCATACGTCATAAATTGGATGATCGAATGTTTAATGAATGCAATTAATGAGTTACCTTCTGCATGAATTATTTGATTTTCTAGATAATCAAGTCTAATTGATTGCTTAACACCATTTCAAAAATATAATAATTCATAATTGAATGTTGGAGTAACTAAATATACATTAGTTGTTTTTTTTAACATGCTTTGAAATGCTTTCTTAGATTAAAATTTCAATTCCTGCAAGTGTGTTTGCACGCTATATTTTCTTTTGAATTTGTTTTATTTCTTTTCGTTACTTGATTTCATAGGTTAGTTGAATTTTATTTTCATTATTTGATTTTATAGATTAGATGAATTGGTTTTCGTTATTTTGTAGTTAGATTGATCTAAAGTGGAAGATAATTTCTACCACATACAGTGCACGCATGCTTCACAAGCTTACAAAACCCCCGGGTTGGCAAATTAAATGACAGGCAATTATTTTTCCCTAGCAATACTAGAAGACACTGACAGCAGTGAACATGTTTGGCTAATGGCCTAATTTAAAGAGAAACATAACAAAGTTTGTGGCTAGGTTTTTATATTGTCACAGGTTAAGGTATAGTGTAAGCATCTGGGTGGACTACTACAACTAATTGTGACTCCAGAGTAGAAATGGGAGGTCATTTCTATGGAATTTATCACAAGTTTACTGAGGACATATAGATAACATGATTCTGTCATGGTTATCATGAGCAGGTTAACGAAGGTAGTGCATTTCATTCCAGTGAAGTATACATGCTCAACGAATTATGTAGCACGGGTCTTCATTAGGGATGTGGTTAGACTACTTGGTGTTCCACAGAATATTGTGTCAGACAAGGATGTGAAGTTCACTTCAAGTTTTATAAGGAGTTCTTTGCAAGTTTGGGAGCTGAGTTGGCCTTCAGTTCAACTTATCATTCGCAGGAAGATGGAAAAATATAGAGGGTCAAAAGGATACTAGCGGACATGTTGAAGATGTATGTGACACATTAGCAATGAAAGTGGGAAGAGTATATTCCACTGGTAGAGTTTTCTTACAACAATGTGTACCAAGAATATTTGAGGATGAGTTTGTTTTAGGCATTATATGGGTGGAATTGCAATACTCCCATCAATTGGAGCAATCTAATTGATAGGGTGTTGATTGGACTGGTCATGATGGTGAAAATGGAATAGGAATTACAAGTAATAAAGAAGAATTTAAAATCAACATAGGATAGGTAGAAGAGCTATGTAGATCGAAATATGTTGTTTAAGGATTTTTAGGCTGGGGAATAGGTGTACTTGCACATCAAGCCCAAGAAGAGCTCCTTTTGGATTAGATCGTGTGCCAAGTTGGCACATCAGTTTTGTGGACCTTTAAGGATTATTGAAAGGATTGTGCTTGTAGCCTATAAAATTGCATTGCCTCCAAGAGTGAAAGTCCATGATGTTTTCCCTATGTCATTACTTAAAAAATATGCTAAATATGTTAATCATGTAATTGATTGGTTTGTATTGTAGGTGGATCCAAAAGGAGAATTCCAGTCAGAACCTCAGTGCATTTTGTAGAAAAAGATGTTTATTCTCTGGAATCAAGCAATCGAGTAGGTTAAAGTGCAGTGGAAGCACTTTGGGCCCGATGAAATTACATGGGATATGAAAGATCAGATGTGGGTTGTGTATCCTTCTCTATTCGCTAGTTGAGCGAATTTTTTAATATATCTCTTTGGTATATGCTTTTCTACATGCTCTGGTGATGTTTTGGTATATGTACATATGTGTATGGATGTAAATACCTCCATGAGCTATGTTATAAAGATCCAATAAATGGTATGGGTGTCATGTCATTATGATGTCTTATTTTTCATGTTTTCATGTTGGTTTTCTTCTCGGTAGGTTGATCATTGTAAATACTACAATGAGTTAAGTTATAAAGCTCCATGTGAATTATGTTTTAGTTACAAAAGTCTTGTTGGTTGTAGGTTTTTTTGAACATCAAGTATGGTGTTCCCCCAAAGGGGGGGGGGGGGGTTCTATAACAACCCTGGTGAATTCCATGTAATAAAGTTAAGAAAGGAAAAATTTAACCATGGTTATCAGACACATATTCCGAGTTGAATTTTGGGAAAACAATCCTAGTGTAGGTGTTTATATGGTTTATTAATGGCTATGGAAATTGGCAAAGTTAATGGCTAAGTCTTTGGAAAGACAAAGTGGCATTTGTCGGCATTTATTTATGAAAAAAATGGAAAATATGAGAAAAGGGAGGTGAAAGGTCATAGGTTGCACGTGATGAGGAAAATGAAGGAAAATAATGGAAAAATGAAGAAAATAGAGGCCTCATTAATAAAAAGGATTCTGAGAATCAGTTCACAGACTTTTTTCAGTTCAGTTTTGGAGCTCTCATTCTATTATTTCTCTCTCGTAATCTTGGACACCTAGAGTTTTCTTGGATCATTCTTGGAGAGTGTGGAATACTTGGAATTTTGGAGCAACAATGAAAAAGTAAGAGCATTAAGGTGCAAGAGGAAATCGATATCAACAACTATAGCGAGTTTTTCTTGAAGGTATCGAGTTGCATGTATGATTTACTCACTAGTTTTGGCATGCATGACATATGCATGTGGTTATTTTTTTATGATTTTTCATTAGGATGGAGGATTGCGTGGATTCATAGTGTATTTGCCTAGCCTTTCCATTTCATGGATAGCCATGGTGTTGTGGGTTCTTTTCATTGTTTTTTTTTGTTTTCTTGTGCCTTTGGCTGTGGGTTGAGTTAATAATTCCTGGAAGCCTTGGTTGGAAAAAATTTCTCGAAGCCTCGTAATAGCTTGGGTTGAATTACTAGTACTGTAAGCCTTGGCTGGAAAAATGCTTTAGAAGCCCTTGGTGGGTTGAGTTACTAGTCCTGGAAGCCTTGGTTGAACAAGTAGTTTGGAAGCCTAGTGGCAGTTGTGGGTTGAGTTACCAGTCCTAGAAGCCCTAGTTGGAACAAACACTATGGAGCCCTCAATAGCTTGGGTAGAGACCAATTGGGTGATGGTTAGTGATGTCCGACTATGAGGTGGAATCATTGGTTGAGGTGGTTTCGCCTCTGGAAACCTTGGTTTGGTTTTTATTGATGTGTTTTATATATCGCACATTCATGCTTAGAATATAGCATGGGGGTGGCTCGTTGAAGATATCTTTACCTCAACCATATCTATGGTTAGGTGGAACGTGGAAGTCCCAAACCCGATTGAATTTTTCTTATGACAATAGAAGTTCATTCCCTCATGCATTGATGGGTAAATATGCTTATTAGTATGTGGCTTATATGGTTTTTCTATGCTTCTCATTTTTGTTCTTTATATGTTGGTTATGAATGTGTTCTATGACAGTGGTGATGTATGGCTCTCATCATGTTTTGATTAATAAATGAATGAACCATGAATCTATGACTTAATAGATGATAATGCAACTAATGTGATGAGGAAACAAAGCTTCTCAGTGATTCTCGGATAATTATGAGACACCTATGCTCAAACCTATTGTTTAAACCTACAAATTGCATATTTCTGACATGTTTGACGAATGCATGTCATGGCTAGTAGGGGTCCAATCAATTCCTTGTTCAAGTGTTTGCATTGACATTGTTATTGTGCTATTATATTTAATTTATGGAAGTGTCATGGAGTTCTAGGAAGTGACTTGAGCTATGGGCCTAGAAAAGTGTTGAAAAGTCAACAAGAAATTTGTGTCTGATTTAATTTTCCCTTAATTAAATTGGACAATAAAATGTAATCTTATCTCATAATCACTTGTGATAGTTAACTGAGTGTGATAAACTTAGTTAGCTCATGAATTTTGAGTTGAGGGTGGTTGGTGAAGCATGCAAAGTGATTATATTAGTTATGGAGTTCGAATTACAGTTAGTGCATTAGTTTACTGCATGTCAAATCGGTTAACTCAATTAGTTGAGTTAAAGTCAATTGAACTAGTTGTAACTATTTGTTGCACTAGTGAGAGATCAAGTGAACTAAATCAGATTTAATTCACATGCAATGATCTACCATGCAATTGATGATTTACTATTAATAGTTGCATGCATGTCAGTTCCAGTGGAGACCCAGTTGAGACAAAGGTTAAATGGATGTTAACTATCAATTGTATCATTAGTAGGCTTCCCGCATGCAGTAAAACAAGCATTAGATTTCTCATGAGCATTGTGCAGTTTTGGAAGGATGAAATTCCTAAAGAATAGGGATTGCATTCCACATGATTTTCTCAAGCAAGGCAGGCTGATTAGAGGTAGGTAATTGGCTAAGTGTTGGTCGATTTCAATTTGAGACATTTGTGAGAGTGTAGGAGATGCTTATGAGAAGAGTGCACGTAATTGTTTCAAGATTCTATGGTGAATATACAATAGATATTAGAGTGGTTTTGAGCAGCAAGCTTTCCCTAGGAAAATATTTGTGTTGTGGTTTGATTTTCTTCTTTCTTTACTTGTTGTGATTAGTGATCATGTTTATTTTCCGCAATTGATTTTTAGAAGGATTCAATAACTAGATTTAGTACATTGTTTGATAAAATTGAATCCATTGATATACATATGTTTGTATAATTTCTACATCGTATGAGATCGCAATAAATCACTATAGTGAATAAGAAATTGAGTTTGTGACTGAATAGAATTTGAATTTGCAAAATTATTCTTGGTGTGACATGTGGATTAGGATCGAAATGGCTTTTGATGGCTTGATATTGGAGTCTGCACTTGAGGGAAGTTCCAATTATATTGCATGGAAAGATAGGATGGAGGTAGTTTTGGAGGATAATGGGTTGAAAGAAATCATTGATAATGACATTCCCAAATCTGATATAGAAAATGTCGCAAATCTTGATGCTTGGCAAAAGAAGGTTTCAAATGCAAGGAGGATCTTATTAGAGGGAGTATGAGACAACATTTTCTCAAGTCTCCATGGAAAAGTGACAACATATGTAATGTGGAAGGCTTTGAGAAATATGTTTTAGAGCAACAGTGATAATAGAAAATTGGTACTAAAGGACAAGCTCAGGAAAGTCAAAATGGAGAAAGGCAACACTATTCTGAAATATTTAACCAAGTTTTTCCAATGTTGAGATGAGCTTGGGAGTGTTGAAATTATTGTCATGGATGATGACTTGTTGAGCCTAGCTCTTCCAGGCCTTCCTAAGAGTTTGCATAGTTATCAGGACTCTGTCAATGGTAGGGAGAAGTTTCCATATTGGGAACGACTTTGGTCAGATTTGGTGCTAGATGAATTCAGGAGGAATACCAGGGATGGATCTTCATCTAAGACAGATGATGAAGAAAATTGTGCCTTGGATAGTAAGGTGAAGAAGGGGAAGGGAAAGAAATCATATTCCATATCTAAGCCCAGCAAAGAAGGCAAGAAGTATGACATGTCTAGAGTGAAGTGTTTTCACTGTCACGAGCATGGACATTATGCCACTAATTGTCCACAAAATAATAAGAACAAGAAGGATTCAGGATCTGCAACTAATGAGGCTTTGGCCTCTAAATTTGAGCTGGACTTCTCCCTCATTGCATGCATGGTGTCAAGTGCAATGGGATTAGTGTGGTACTTGGATATTGGTGAATCTTTCCACATGACAGGATAAAAAGAACTTTTCAGTAGCTTAGAGGAATAGGAGCTCCAGATGCATATTGAAATGGGTGATGATGGGTGGTACAGTGCTACCGGGATTGGTACAGTTACCTTCCAGAGACAGTCAGATAAACCCTTACTATTAAAATATGTAATGCATGTACCAGGCTTGAAAAATAATTTAGTTTCAGTCGCAATCTTGGAGGATAGAGGCTATGATGTGGATTTCAGTGAAGGGAAATCTTTCTTTCGATACAAAGCCACAAGACAAGCCAAGAATATTGGAATTCATGTCAAGAATCTCTATAAACTTTATGTAGATGGTTGTGCAACATTGATGGGTAAGGCAGAAAAACTGGTGAGCCAGGATGAGGGTGAGTTATGGCATTAGAGATTGGTCCATCTACACCGCGGAGCCTTGAAGGTCATGCAACAGATTTCTATGGGTCTTCCCAAGGGTACTCTTGCGCAAATAGACACATGAAAGGGATGTACTATGGGGAAGTCTACAAAGGCCACTTTTCACGAGAAGGAAAACTGAGCTTCAAAAATCCCTGAGAGAGTTTACTTAGACGTCTATGGACCATTCTCTACAAATTCGAAAACAAAGAACAAGTACTATGTGATCTTTGTTGATGATTTTTCTAGAAAGTACTAGATCTACTTCATGTAGAAGAAAGATCAAACATTCTCAAAATTTTATGAGTTCAAAGCACTGGTGGAGAAAGATATGGGGAATCAAGTGAAGGATCTTAGGAGTGAGAATGGTGGTGAGTACATCTCCAATGAATTCAAGAACTTATGTAGAAAAGAAGGAATTCAGAGAGAGTTGATTGCACCTCATAACCTACAACTGAATAGGGTCGCAAAAAGAAAGAATAGAACAATTATGGGTGTGGCACAAGCGATGTTGCATGATGATGGTACACATTTTCATTTGTGGGTGGAAGCATGCAATACAACGATATTTGTGCAAAACCGTACTCCTCATCGGATACTTGGCATGAGTACACCAAGGAGGCTTTTTCTAGTCAGAAACCTAATGTTTCATATTTTAAAATTTTTGCCTTATTTGTCTATTTCCATGTGGCCAAAGATTACAAGAAGAAGCTTGAACCAACAGTTGAGATTGGGATATTTTTTGGGTACAATTATACTCCCCACAACCATCAGGTGTATTTTCCAAACAACAGTATGATTTTTGTGAGAAGGGATATAAAATTTCATGAGGAAAAATCCATGTGATTGTCCCTTAAGAGTCTAGCTATATTTGAATACAGATGAGGAACTCTTTTTTCCAAAGAATGAACCTTAAGATGTGGAGAAGCCACATGCAGAGGATCATGGAGTGGCAGAAAACACTCATGCAGAGCCATCCACCAGAAATGGTAGAAGGCGCACCACAGAAGCGTGTAGATTGATACTTGATGTGACAGAGCATGTAGGAGCACCTACTTCACTGCGCAGACATACACAACCTCCAGACATGTTTACTGGATACATGGCTTTTTATGAGCAAGTGTATTGTGACAAAACCATATTTCTTTGAGGAAGCAGTGCAATAATCAATTTGGGTTGAAGCTATGGTTGAGGAGTATGACTCCATCATCAAGAACATTGCATGGGAAGTTGTCCCAAGGCCGGTCAGAAAATCAATGGTTGGATCTAGATGGAACTATAAGGTGAAGCAGGCGGCATATGGGAGTGTGGAGAAGTACAAGGCTAGATTTGTAGCTCGAGGATTCTCACAAGTTGAAGGGATTGACTATGACGATCCTTTCGCACTGGTTGAGATACACTCATCGATTAGATCTATCCTTGCACTCTCAGTGCATATGGGGTGGAAGATACATCAGATGGATGTGAAAACTGCATTTCTTAATGGAGTTATTGAGGAGGAATTGTACATAGAGCATCCAAAAGGTTTTGAGATATTTGAAAGTGAGTCAGATGTGTGCCGGCTCAAAAGAGCATTATATGGGCTGAAGCATGCACCTTGTGCTTGGTACACTAGAATTGACAGCTATTTCACCGAGTTGGGTTTCACCAAAAGTGAAGTGGATGCGAACCTGTAACAGATTGTGGTTGATGGTAAGCTCTTGATTATCATACTTTATTTTGATGATCTAATTTTGACAGGCAATGAGAAGCTAATAACTTCTTGCAAGGAGGATCTTGAAAGGGAGTTAGAAATGAAGGAAATGGGACTCCTTCACTATTTCCTTGGTTTGGAAATATGGAAGCAGGATGGTGAGCTATTTGTTTCTCAAGGCAGGTATGTCAAAGAGATTCTGAGTAAGTTTCACATGGAGAGATGTAAACCCATGGAGACTCCTCTTCCAGGAAACTAAGGAAGGAGGATGCTACTTCAGGAGAGGTAGTGGATGCTACTAGATACAGCCAGCTAGTGGGTTCACTAATGTACTTGGTGAACACTAGACCACACATTTGCTACACAGTTAACCAGTTGAGTCGAGTAATGTATATCCTGACCAAGCTCTTTTGGAAGGCGGGGAAGCATGTCTTGAGATATCTTAGTGCACTATAGAGTATTGATTATAGTACAAATGGACAAAGGAAGTGAACCTTCAAGGCTTCACCAATGCAGATTGGGCAGGGAATCCATCAAATAGAAAGAGCACATAAGGAGGGATCTTCAGCATAGGATCGATGACAGTATCTTGGTACAAGAAGAAGCAGTGATATGTGGCACTCAGTTCAGCCGAGGTAGAGTACATGGAAACAAGTCAAGCTACATGTGAGGCCATCTGGATGAGAAAGATCCTAGTTGGTTTGTTTGGTTCTCAGATGGATCCGACGATGATACATTGTGATAACCAGAGTTGCATTAAAATCTCGATTTTTCTAGTATTCCATGATACGTCCAAGCACATAGACATCTAGTACCACCATCTCAAATATCGTGTTCAGAGGCGCATTATGTTACTTCAGTACATTCCCACGGAAGATCAGGATGTAGATATTCTTACAAAGGCACTCACCAAGAGAAAATTCGAATACCATAGAGGCATAATCGAGGTGGTAGATAATCCCTTCCTTGTTGAGAGGGAGTGTTGAAAATTCAACAAGAAATGTGCATCTAATTTAATTTTCCCATAATTAAATTGGACAATAAAATGTAATCTTATCTCATAATCACTTGTAATAGTTAACTGAGTGTGATAAACTCAGTTAGCTCATGAATTTCGAGTTGAGGGTGGTTCATGAGGCATGTAGAGTGATTCTATTAGTTATGGAGTTTGAATTGCAATTAGTGCAGTAGTTTAATGCATGTTAAATCACTTAACTCAATTAATTGAGTTAAAGTCAGTTGAACTAGTTGTAACTGTTTGTTGCACTAGTGAGAGATCAAGTGAATTAAATCATATTTAATTCACATGCAGTGATCTGCTATGGATGTCAGTTCTAATGGAGACCCAGTTGAGACAAAGGTTAAAGGGATTTTAAATATCAATTGTATCATTAGTAGGTTACCCACATGCAGTAAGACAACCATTGGATTTCCCATGAGCATTGCGCAGTTTTGGAATGCTAAAATTGCTAAAGAATAGGGATTGCATTCCACATGAATTTCACAACCAAGGCATGTAGAAATTTGAATAATAGTTAAATTCTTCACCAAGATTATCCCGATCACACACTATTTGAGCTTCATGCATAATACATAATCTCTTCTACCATTGATCATTAATTGTGGAAATATAAATAATCGCATGCGCACATTAAAACCATAAACAATCACACATATAAACACAGTATTTATGGGAAAGATTAAAGCTAAAAACCCCCAACTATCTGTATATTATAATGATAGAGATCATGTAACAATCATTGTACAAACTCCTCACAAGCTCTTAGTACAATCTCCAATTGTTACACACTAAACAAGCTCAGATCATACAAAACACATGCTCCAATCTGCTCCACCTGTTAGCCTGCCTCTACTGCGCAATCCAAGATGGATAATCATGAGATCCAAGTTTGAATCCCGCCAGTATGTACTGCGCAATCCTCATTGGCTTCTCAATCAATGTGTGTGCAAATCTCATGCACCAGTATAGTCACAATTGATAGTCAACTTGCTCTTTCACCTACCTTCTGCACTGGTCTCCACTGAAACTGTCCACGCACTGAAGTTAACTGATGTATTCTTTAGTTGATTTAATTAGTGAATTAATTAATAATTAATTCACACCACTCTCACTAGTGTATCAATTAGTTAGACTAGATACAACTAGCTCAACTATGTTTAACTCTCAGTTAAACTGAACACAACTCCATTAACTCCTCAATCAACTCCACCAAACTCTGTCACCTAAGTTCTAACTGAAGTCATCATCCAATAGCTTCACTTAAACCCTAGGAATAGCATAATTCCTTCTATCAGTTGCATGTTCCACATCCGTGACTTGAATTGAAGTGCTGCAAGAGGATAAGATAATGTTTATAGTCCAAATATTATTAAGAGCTAATAATATTCGACATATCTATTTTTAGACTGGAAATCTAAAAATAGATTATGCCCAGTATGTCTAAGAATAGAAGTCCATCTATTTTTTCTGACTTGACCAACCATCCACAAATAGCATCCTGCAACTCATAGAACATGATCCATATGTCTAAAAATAGACATAGTCTAAAAATAGACTTTGTGCCAAAAATAGCCTGCGGGCCCACTTAGTGAAGGCGACTTCTTTCCACTAAGCTCCATCATCTTGTTGCAATCTCAAAACTCCCTCTCAACAAGATATGGATTATCTGCAACCCCTATCCTGCCTCTGTGGTATTCGAATTTTCTCTTGGTGAGCGCCTTCGTCAAGATATCAGCATCCTGATCCTCCGTAGGAATGTATGAAAGTAACATGATTCTCCACTTCACACAATCTCTGATATGATGATACCGGATGTCAATGTTTTTGGATCTATCATGAAATAATGGATTAGCTGAGAGTTTAATGCAACTCTGGTTATCACAATAAATCGCAGTAGGATCCAAGTGTGAACTGAACAACCCGACCAGGATCTTCCTCATCCATATAGCCTCGCATGCAGCCAAACTCGCTGCCATATACTCGGCCTCCACTGAGCTGAGTGCCACGGATCTCTCCTTCCTGCTGTACTAAGAAACTTCTGTTGACTCGATACTAAAAATCCCTCTAGATGTGCTCTTTCTGTTCGTTGGGCTCCCTGCCCAATCTGCATCCATGAAGCCACATAGCCTCACCTCATCCTCCTATCTGTACCACAATCCATATCCTAATGTGCCTCTGAGATACCTCAATACATGCTTTCCTGCCTTCCAGAAGAGCTTGGTTGGCTTAACCATAGCTTGTGAAAGCTGGTTAACAGCATAGCATATGTCGGGTCGTGTATTGACCCGGATACATAGCGACCCCACCAGCCCGACCGATGTGATGGCATCCTACCTCACAGTAGCATCCTCCTTCCTCCAACCACCGGGAAGAGCAGTATCAACAGGCTTGCAGCCATGCATGTTGAACTTCTCCAGTATCTCCCGGGCATACTTACCCTGAGAAACAAACAGTCCATCACTGCACTGCCAAATTTCCAATCCCAGGAAATAATGAAGGAGGCCCAAGTCCTTCATCTCAAACTCTTTTGCAAGATCATCCTTGCATGAGAGTATCAACAGCTCATCATACGTAAAATAAAATCATCTACATAAAGTACAATGATCAGCAACTTACCCTCCACCACAATCTGGTATAGGTTAGGATCCGCCTCACTCTTGGAGAATCCAAGTCTGGTGAAATAACTGTCTATCCGTGTGTACCAAGAACGAGGTGCTTGTTTCAACCCATACAATGCTCTCTTGAGCCTGCACACATACGACTCGCTGCTGAAGATCTCGAAACCTTTGGGCTGCTCTATGTACACCTCCTCCTTAATGACTCTGTTGAGGAACGTAGTCTTCACATCCATTTGATGAATGTGCCACCCCATCTATGCTAAGAGAGCAAGAATCGTCCGTATGGAAGAATACCTTGCAACAGGTGCAAAGGTCTCCTCATAATCGATCCCCTCAATCTGTGAAAATCCTCGAGCAACAAATCTTGCCTTGTAATTCTCCACACTCCCGTCAGCTACCTTCTTCACTTTGTAGATCCATCTCGAACCCACCACTGATTTCCCTTCCGGTCTTGGGACAATCTCCCATGCACTGTTTCTGACAATCGAATCATACTCTTCCACCATGGCATCTACACATGCGGGATCCTCCACAGCTTCCTTGAAAGAGGATGGCTCTGTCACGATACACTTGCTCACAAGAGCCATGTATCCAGTGTATTGGTCCGGTGACTGTCTCTGTCTGCGCTGTGTTGTAGGTGGTCCTACAACCTTCTCTATATCTTGAGCCAGTCACTGAGCTTCTGTAGTGCGCTTCCACCCTCTGATGGTTGGTGCTGCATGAGTGGTTTCTTCCACTCCATGAACCTCCTCTTGTGGCTAATCCACATCCTAAGGCTCATCCTTAGGAACTAATAGCTCCTCCTCTGCATGCAAGTGTGGCTCCCTCTCAAGCGAACACTTCATGGTTTTCTCCTCCTGAAATTTGATATCTCATCGCACAACAGTCTTGCGACTGTCTGGAAAATACACACGATAGTTGTGGGGCGTATCATTGTACCCCACAAATATCCCAACCTTCACGGTTGGCTCCAGCTTCTTCCTGGCATCCTTTGTCACATGAATGTAAACAGGTGAACCAAAAATCCTCAAATGGGAAATATCAGGTCTCTTACCAGAATATGCCTCCTCGGGTGTACTCATGCCAAGTATCTTGTGAGGAAAATGGTTCTGCACATATACTGCAGTATTGCATGCCTCCACCCATAAGTGAATGGGTAGGCCTTGATCATGCAACATCACCCGTGCAGCACCCATGATCATTCTGTTCTTCCGCTCAACAACCCCATTCTGCTGTGGGTTATGAGGTGCTATGAGCTCTCTTCGAATTCCTTTTGCACTTCAAAAGTTCTTAAATTCACCAGAGATGAATTCACCACCATTTTCGCTCCTAAGAGCCTTCACCTGCTTCCCCGATTCTTTCTCCACCAGTGCTTTGAACTCACAGAAATTTGAGTATGTCTCGCTCTTCTTCTGCATGAAGAAGATCCAGCACTTACAAGAAAAATTGTCAACAAAGATCACATAATACCTGTGCTTTGCTTTCGAAGCTACTGATAAAGGTCCACACACGTCTATGTGAATTCTTTCAAGGATCGTCGTGGCACGACTATCCTTCTCGTGAAAGGTGGCTTTCATAAATTTTCCCAAGGTACACCCCTTGCACTGATCTGACTGCGTAAGAGTGCCTTTAGGAAGCCCAGTAGAAATCTGCTGCAGTATCTTCAAAGCTCCATGGTGAAGGTGGCCCAATCTCCAGTGCCACAACTCGCCATCATCTCGGCTCACCACTCCTTGACCTTTTTGCCATTCTTTGTGACCATTAAGGTAATTGCCGAGTTCTTAACCGACCCTATCCCTCTTGGGTCTCCTGAGTTGCCTTACTACGCGGGGAAAGCCTTTCCTCACTAGACAACATCATATCCCTTGTCTTCTAACATCGCCACAGAGATAAGATTCTTCTTCAATCCTGGAACATGCATCACTTCCTTCAATAAGAAGGGTTTACCAGACTCCCTCTCAAAGGAAATGGTACTGATACTAGTCGCACTGTATCTACCATCATCGCCCATCTTGATGTGCACTCCAAGATCTTTCTCATCTAGATTAGTAAAAAAATCTCGATCTCCTATCATGTGAAAAGACGCACCACTATCCAGAAACCACACTGATCCCATCACACTTGAGACCAAGCATGCGATCAACGAAAAAATATAGCTCAAACTATGAGGCTAAGTCCTCTCCAGCTGCACTCCTAGCAGCCTGCTTATTTTTCTTCTTCTGCGGACAATTTGTGGCATAATGTCCATGTTGGTGACAGTGAAAGCACTTCACCTTGGACATGTCCTGCTTCTTGCCTTTCACACCGGATTGAGAAGCTTTCTTGTTCTTCCCCTTCTTTGATTTGGCAGCCAAAGCAAAATTCTCTTCATCAAATGCCTTTGATGAAGATCTGTCCCTGGTACTTCGCCTTGTCTCCTCTTGCACAAGATCCGACCAAAGTCACTCCCATCCTAGCAATTTCTCCCGACCATTGACAGAGTCCTGATAGGAATGCCAACTCTTCGAAAGCCCAGGGAGAGCCAAGCTCACCGAGTCCTCATCATCTACAGTCACCCCCACACTTCCCAGCTCATCCCTGCATTGGACGAAGTTCATGAGGTACTTGGGCATATTGTCTCCTTCCTCCATCTTTATGTTTCTGAGTTTATCCTTGAGCGCCAACTTCCTCTCGTCACTCTTGCTTTGGAATAAATCTATCAAGGCTTTCCACATCAAGAATGGAGAAGCCTTACCATGTATGCTGGAAACTATGTGATCCTTCACACCCTCCAATAGAATCCTTCGACACTTTTCTGTCTTCTTTTGCCGTGTGTCAAGTGCGGCAGCATCGCTAGAAGCAGGTTTTGGAATTTCTGCATCTATGAACTCCTTCAACCCATTTTCATCTAACACTACCTCCATCCTATCCTTCCATGCAATATAATTCAAGCTGCCTTCAAGGGCATACTCCAATCGCAATCCGTTGAAAGACATCTCAACTTCGACACCAAGAAAACACTCCTGCAAATTCAAATTCCACCAGCTCAAAACTCAACCGCTTCAATGTTTTGCAATTGCTCCAATGATCAATATCGCTCTGATACCATGTAGAAATTTGAATAATAGTTAAATTATTCACTGAGATTATCCCGATCACACACTATTTGAGCTTCATGCATAATACATAATCTCTTCTACCATTGATCATTAATTGCGGAAATATAAACAATCGCATGCGCACATTAAAACCATAAACAATCACACATATAAACACAGTATTTATGGGAAATATTAAAGCTGAAAACCCCCAAATATCTATATATTACAATGATAGAGATCATGTAACAATCATTGTACAAAATCCTCACAAGCTCTCAGTACAATCTCCAATTGTTACACACTAAACAAGCTCAGATCATACAAAACACATGCTCCAATCTTCTCCACCTATTAGCCTGCCTCTACTGCACAATCCAAGATGGATAATCATGAGATCCAAGTTCGAATCCCACCAGTATGTACTTTGCAATCCTCATTGGCCTCTCAATCAATGTGTGTGCAAATCTCATGCACCAGTATAGTCACAACTGATAGTCAGCCTGCTCTTTCACCTACCTTCTGCATTGGTCTCCACTGAAACTGTCCATGCACTGAAGTTAACTGATGTATTCTTTAGTTGATTTAATTAGTGAATTAATTAATAATTAATTCACACCACTCTCACTAGTGTATCAAACATTTAGACTAGATACAACTAGCTCAACTATGTTTAACTCTGTTAAACTGAACACAACTCCATTAACTCCTCAATCAACTCCACCAAACTCTGTCACCTGAGTTTTAACTGTAGTAATCATGCAATAGCTTCACTTAAACCCTAGGAATAGTGTAATTCCTTCTGTCAGTTGCATGTGCCAAATCCGTGACTCGAACTGAAGTGCTGCAAGAGGATAAGATAATGTTTATAGTCCAAATATTATTAAGAGCTAATAATATTCGACATATCTATTTTTAGACTGGCAATCTAAAAATAGATTCCGCCTAGTATGTCTAAAAATAGAAGTCCATCTATTTTTTCCGACTTGACCAAGCATCCACAAATAGCATCCTACAACTCATAGAACATGATCCATATGTCTAAAAATAGACATAGTATAAAAATAGACATAGTCTAAAAATAGACTTTGCGCCAAAAATAGCCTGCGGGCCCACTTAGTGAAGGCGACTTCTTTCCACTAAGCTCCATCTTCTTGTTGCAATCTCAACAAGGAAGGTTGATTAGAGGCAGGAAATTGGATAATTTTTGGTCAATTTTGTCTGAGTCAGTGTGAGACAGTTGTGAGAGTGCAAGAGACTCTTGTGAAAAGAGTGCATTGTAATTGTTTCATGATTCCATGGTGAATATACAATAGAAGTTAGAGGGGTTTTGATTAACAAGCTTTCCCAGGGAAAATATTTGTGTTGTGGTTTGATTTTCTTCTTTCTTTACTTGTTGTGATTGGCGATCATGTTTATTTTCTACAATTGATTTATATAAGGACTCAGTATCTAGCTTTAGTAGTTTTCTTGATCGGATTGAATCCATTGATATACATATGTTTGTATAATTTTGTTGCACTAAAAATTGTCACCTTGACATTTCGTTGACCGTATGAGCTCATTATCACTCATACTTTCCTCTTTTTCAAGTCTAAAAACATCAGTTCCTCATGTCAAGCCTTAAAAATAAGAGAAAAGCTCTCAAAGTCTTTAAAACCCTGGTATCGCACTTTCTCTTTGTCTTACCTGCGTTCCCGCACCTAATGGTCATGTCTCCTACGTACCTAACCACAATTTATCTGTGGTAAGGGTGAAGACCCCTGTAAAATATTAAAAAGGTGCAAGTAAACTCAAAAAGCTCACTTTCATTCATTTCTAGAAGCTTCTGGAAGGAATCTTGCAGTGGCAAGTCCGCTCTTTTCAGGTTCATGTATCACATACCTTAAGGAGCTAACCCCTTGATGTGAGGAGCTTATCCCTTTGAAGGAGGATTCTATCCCTTCATATGTGGAACTATAACCTCCTCTTTTGCACTATAAAAAGAGGCATAGACCAACCTCAAAGGGTTACAATTGAGGAGTTCAAGCCTTAGTGTTATTTGAGGTAAAGTGTTGTTGGAACTTAGACACCTTTAGCTTAGATTTTATGAGGAAAGATTACATACATGTATGTATCTCTGTTGGAAGAGTGCAAGGATTGTCAGAGTAAAGGAAATTATTGCTTCAGACTCTAGGAAGACTTGTTCAACATCAAGGCTGAAAAGGTTGTAAGGTTCTTCTACTATTTCAAAGTTAATACAAATAAGTTTGTTTTTCTCAATAAGCTGTCATTTGATTGTTTATTTCATGGATTCCTTGATCACCATAATAGATATGATTTATGAATATATGCTATGCAGGTGCTATTTGATGTTTGTTTGTTTGTGATTGTAGATCTTCCAAGAGAATTGTTTCGGGCGACTGAAGGATGACTACTACAAACAAGCGTTGGATCAAGGTAGGATCGTAACACCTTTGTAGCATTTACTTATAAATTGTGATATATCTAGAGAAAGATAGATTCAATTGTTTGTTTGTTGCTAGACTATCTTCTGATACTAGGGAGACCAGTCTTGTCCGCAAGATCGATTTATCTAGCAAACAAATTGGCAACTCCACTGGGGAAAGAATTTGATTTTTGGTTTTTCTTTTATTTTGACTTGAGAAAATGGTTTTTCCTGGTTTTTAATTGATGTATACTGGCTTGGGTAGCTTAGTTTTACTTTGCTTTCAAAAAATTTAAAAACTTTTTTGTTTTTCTTGAAGTTTTCTGGGGACTGCACTTTGTCTTCACACACAGTGCAAGGATCTCCGCACTTTCCTTGAGTAACCAATGTGGTACTACACATGTTTACTCTGGAGCCTGCAGACCCTGGGAAAATTTTATGAAAACTTAAAATTTCCTTTTCAGTCTTAGTCTAGATTTAATTTAGGATTCTTAGCATCTACCCAAATTTGTATTTTTTATCATAAAACCTTGTTTATGAGTTTCTTTCAGAAAATTTTTCATCTCATCAATCTCCGTTAAGTTAATTGGGTGTCTTGAGTTTCTTTTTTGGCTGAATTCTTAATTTTATTTCCTTTGGTCATTACTTCAAGGTTTGTCTTAGTATCTTAACAATTTTTCATCTTTTAGCTTTTATTTTTGCAAAACAATTTCCCCCTCATTCGCCTGGGGGGCTGGAGGCTAAATTGTGTCTGAGTGTTAATTTCCTTTCAGTGTTTTTATTTTTGATCTTTGGAACTCTCACCCAATTTTCTTTACTTACACTTGATTGGTTCTTAGATTACATTAGAATCATCTTATGTTTGAGAATTCTCTTGCATAGATCACATTTGCATAATTAGAATTCTCATTTTCAAAATATGAGTGAAAAATGTGCATAGATTACATTTGCATACTTTTCAAGTGAATTGTGCATAGATTACAATTGCATAGTTTACATCATGAAAAATCAATTGTAGATTTAGATAAATTTCTTTAATTTGAATTTACATGTTTATATGCTTGTTTTAAAAACACAAAAATAAAAAATAAAATATGGAATTGATTAGCATTAGCTTTTCTTGATAAAATTAGTGCATTAGAGAATTTGTTATATTTTCTCGTATTTATTAATTTTTGCATTGTTGGAAGTGAATGGAAACTCTCTCCCTACTTTAGTTAGGATTCATCGAATTGAAAAGATCACATTATCATATTCGATTGCATTCAGTTTTGGGTCGGGTCATAACACCATTGGTTTCATATCCACTTACCCTTTGAGTAATAACGACCCAAATAACACAACGCTTAATTAAAATTCACCTAGTAATTTTTATATTTTTAGGGCTCTTTCCACCAATCTAGCTCAGAATTAGTGCTTTGGAATAGGTTGTAGTTAACTTTCCAAAGCAACTAAAACAAACAAGTAGTTGATCTTGCATTAGGGGAAATTCCAATCGTAGCATATATGCTCTGGGAAGCTCCTCTTAAAGGATTCAAGTAGGAGATCACATCCGAACCAGTGAGGTAATCAATCCTTCCTCATTGGGAATGATAGAAGATATACACATATTAACAACGATAAAGCTTGGATAGACCATTGTCGAGGAGCCTGGGGTCACTTGTCGGTATACCTTGGATTATGTCAAGGAGCCTTCAAGGGGATTGAGCTTTGTTACTCTTACCTTGCATGTGTATCGGATCGTAGACTGTTCCCCTAGGTATATTTGTTCCTATTGGTGACCTTAGTGGCCATAATCTATAGGATTCTTTCCTAAGGTGACGGTGGAGGGAAGATCCCACTATACCTAGAAAAGACGTTAGCTAGACTCACTTGGAATCTCTAGAGGGTTATTTTCACTCGAGATGGTATAGTGGAGAAACTTGCACTGGTCTGTTTCATTAAGCAAGTTGTCGGGGTAACTGTTCCAACCACCATTTCTGCATTAAAATTCTATGATATTGAATTTAATCACCAATTGGTGTTTTTAGTACGGGAATCTACTGTTTGTGTGTGGTTTGACTCCTAGATTTGATAGCGCGCGTTCATTTGTTTGTTTTTAGTTTTTAGAGACCATAGGTGTGAATTGTGAATTTAAACTGTTAGGTGTGAATTATGAATTGTTAATTTTAGTTTTAAAATTGTTAATAAAATTCACTGAAGTTGAATATAATGGAAACTATTCCGGAATTTACTAACCAAGGAACCCCTCTTAACAATAATCCTAGTACTTTTCCTTTCTTTGGAAATGTTGGTCCTCCTTATATGGCTACATTTTCATTACCTGGATTTACAATAGGTTTACCGATATGGTTATTTTCAACAACGTTGGCCCCGAATACTCCAATTGTTCCACCTCAACCGGATGCTTCACCTCAACAGAGTTCACCATCTCAACATCACCAACCTTCTTTTGACCCTCTACCTTCTTCGCCTAATATGTCTTCCTCCCTTTCTTCCTCTTTGCTTGGTAAAAGCCTTGACGCTAGTAACCAGGTGAGTAAGAAGAAGAAGAAAGGGAAGAAGAAGAAGAAGCAAAATAAGAAAGAATTCAACAAGTCAACCATGGTTGTAAATGTTAGTAGTGTTGAGGAAACCTCCAACATGCATCGTAAACCCAAATACCCTTGCAGGCTTTGTAAGGGTGACCACTTCCTTATCAATTGTCCCGGTATTCTGAAAGTCTTGGAAGTATGGTCAGAAATATCCCATCAACTTTCCATTGATCCATCAACCAATGATATTCAGGTTCCTGGGAAAAAGGGTAAAGTTAGGTTTCCTTGTAAGTTGTGCAAAGGGAGTCATCAAATTCACATTTTCCCTCACATGGATGAAGCCTCAAAACTGTTGGAAAACCTTATTTTTCCATAGCAAGGACTTCCAACTGGTTATCGTCAACTTTCTCCCAACCTACTGTCAACTGACTGAGTGATTGATCTAATTCCAAGTAAAGTCAATCCCACTCTTCCATTGGAGAGTGAAACCCATATCACTCAGGTTGATAATCCATTAGTTGAACAAATTGGCGACTCTATTTCCCATTCATTCGATCCCATTATCCTTGAAGAGAGTGAACTTCATACCACTCAGGTTCTTCTTGTTACATTAGATTCTTCTATGCCAGGGGGCATCTCACCTGTTTCTACAGAACCCCCTCCAAGTATTGAGGTCTTTTCCTTTGATTGGAATAGACTGACGGAACCTTGTCTTCCTTCCTCCATCCCTTTCCAAATCATTGTGAAGGCTGGTGGTAGGAGCATATGCTGCACACATGTAGATGAAGGTAATTTTGTTAGTATTTTATCCTCAACTGCTTGGAAAGCTTTGGGTTCCCCTCAGCTTGTGCCTGTTACGCAGAATGTGAAAGCTTTTAACAGAACCATTAGTGAACCTTTAGGGATCCTTCCTAAGTTTTCTATTACTTCGAAAGGTAAAACTGTCTGTATTGATCTTATGGTAGTTCGAATCCCCTTGTATTTCAATTTAATCCTTCGGCAAGACTATGTCTATGTAATGAAAGCTGTGGTATCGACACTCTTTCGCATGATGTCTTTCCCTCACAATGGAATTATTGTGACTATAGACCATCTTTCGTTCCCTAGTCTTGATTTTACTACTAATAATCCAACATCCCTGAATGTTCCTCATACGAAAGTGGTATCTACCCTGCCATGGGTTAATTATGTGGCAACTAGTCCCATGTTTTCAGTTACCGATGTAAGAAAGCCTCTCAATGTTTGCTTGTCTTCCTTTAACTTAGATCTGGTAATTGACATGGAAAACTCTATGGGATTATTTGAACGCGATTTTCTTATCCCTTTTGAGTCCCTTGACATGTGTTCCTTCCAGAGAATTGTTCTTCGATCTGATGAAGACCTCTTGGAAGCCATGATCAAGGTGTGTCCATTGACATGTGTTTCTTCCAGTTGGAAGCCATGATCAAGTCACGGTGAGGAGAGTTCCTTTTACTGTGTCAACCTCGTTAAAAAATGAATCAGTTGGTCAAAGGATAGTTCCTGTTACTGAGTCAACCTCGTTAAAAAATGAATTAGATATGAGGAAAGTTCCTTTTACTCTATCAACCTCGTTAAAAAATGAATCAATCGGTGATGAGGACAGTTCTTTTCCTGAGTCAGCCTCATTAAAAAATGAATCAGTAGGTATATTGTAGAGAGTAGATTAATAGATTATAAATAAGTAGTTTCTGAGGATGGTTCCTGTTACTGAGTCAACCTCGTAAAAAAATGAATCAGGTATGAGGAGAGTTCCTTTTACTATGTCAACCTCGTTAAAAAATAAATCAGTGGGTCAAGAGGAAAGTTCCTTTTACTATGTCAACCTCATTAAAAAATGAATCAGTGGGCCATGAGGATAATTCTTTTCTGGTGTCAAAAATTAAAAAATGAATCAGTAGGTTATATAGGTAGATTGTAGAGAGTAGATTTGAGGACAGTTCTTTTACTGTGTCAACCTCGTTCAAAAATGAAACATGTAGGTGAGGATAGTTCCTGTTACTGTGTCAACCTCGTTAAAGAATTAAACACGTAGCTATGAGCATAGTTCTTTTCCTTTGTCAAGCTCGTTAAAAAATGAAACAAATCATCTCCTAATTGAGTCGAGTCTTTGACTAGATCTTGTAAATGTTAAGTCATATTTTTAGGTTAGTTATTTTAGTTTTTGCATAATTTTCTTAAATTTTTAGGTCAGGTCTTTCATATGATCTCATAAATGAACCTTCATTCCATCTAGCTTTAAGTAACCAGTAGTCTACTTAGTTGAATGAAATGAAGCGGGGGTGGGGGGCATGCGCTCTAACAGTTATGCTTGGGGGGCATTAATACTTTCAAGCACAATTTTCCTATGTTTCAAGCTTGTGTAAAAATGAACCTACTCTCAAGCAAAGTTTTCCTTGTTTCAAGCTTGTGTAAAAATGAAACCTATCTTGAGTCGATTTCGGTTATTATTTTCAAGACTCGTTAAACTCATGAAAATCCAGAGATTATTTTGCTATCTTTCATTCTCGTAAAACACTTGAAAATGTCGAGTTCTTTCCGTCTTTTCCTACTCGTAAATTAAATTGAAAGTCGACCATATGAGTAAATTTTTATCACTTTTTCGAACTCATTAAAATTTACAAAAAAGAGCAAACCATGAGTACATTTTTATCACTTTTTCAAACTCGTTAAAACTTACGAAAAAGCGAAACCATGGAGTCCTCTTTTAAGCCCTTTTCAGACTCTAAAAATGAAAAGATTGCCGAGTACCTGACTATTCGAACTCATTAAAGGAAATGAACAGTCGTCCCTTCAATATAAGTTTACCCCTTTTCCGGACTGAAATGGACTATTTACGAAAAAGGTATAAATTGACTAATCATGTTCAACAAAGTTCTCTCTTTCATTATTTTATCCCTTTTCGAGCCTGAGAGACTAAATTTACGAAAAAGAACACCCATGGAGTTTTGTAATGTCCCAAATGGGGAAAAATAGGCACAGTAGGGAATATCTTAAGATATTCCTCTATGGATTCATAGCAATATGGAAAAAATCCTGCAACTTCTAAACTAGAGATGGACTAGAGGGGCTTTTACCGGATATTTCACCTCTAAAGAGAGGTTGAGATCTGGAGGCTACCTCGCCCAATCTAGACCCTGTCTATAGAGTACAGGGACAACACAACAAAAGGGATGTTAACATAGTCCCTAGGAATTTGCTGCTCTTTGGGTCCTTAGATCAGTAGATCTAGGATGAGGAACCAAATAGGAGCAGAAACCAAGTATATGAGGAGTGGCCAAAAACTCCAATTCAGGAAATGCAGCGATGGGCTCAAGAGGGACGTTGTATAAGATAAAATATGCAAAAATAAGGAATTTTAGAGCTTTTTTCCCATATTTTTGGCTGTGAGGAACTTATACAATGAATTTTAGCAGAAACAAATATGTTCTAAGGCCTTATACAAGTCTCCCATGGTTAAGACTAGTCAAAAACCATCCAACGAAAGGGGCTGCAATAACTTAAGCACTGTATTGTAGTAGCAGCACACTAAAATCTCTGATATGGGTTTGAAAAAACTTCAGCATCAAATATATATACGGCAACAAGGAACAAGATGAATTATTTTCACAAGGATGGGGGAAAAGCAGTGATTTTGACCCCAAAGGCATAAATTCATAGATATGCGTAAAAATAGAGGATGGGGATGGTTTTATATGTTATATTAGGTCATGAAGGACCTATTCTCCAAATTTTGGCTCAAACAAATAATCCTAGCTTAGTTAAAAAATTTCTCCTTCTCAAACTAGGCTTAAAAACCCTAATTCCCCATGACTTACTTACTGCAGAATTTTAATGAAGCATGAGAGCATACTTGGCTGAAGATTCTAGATTATATAGGGTCTGAAAATTGATGAATCAAATCAGAGGCATTGCCCATACAATTTTTTGGCCACCTATAAAATTTGTTTGATCAAAAGGTGGCCAAAAACATGGTTTAGCCTTCAAGAAACACTCTCATTACCAAAATGTTATCTCTTGAAGCCTCTGAAAAATCTCATGCCCTTGTCTGAAAATATTCACTACTATTTCCCTTTAGAAACTTAGAAATTCTGCTAAAAATCCCATGAGAAAGACTGCTTCAAAATCCCCTTCCTCCACTCAGAAACTAACCTTCATTTTTTCCCATCATTTTCTTCTGCTTTCCATTTTCCTCATCTCCCCTTCATAAAATTTCCTTTTTAGAGTTTAAAAATCCTTTTTGAACTCTATCAAAACCCCTAAAAACCCTTGAAAACCATTGAAAATCTACAAAAAAACCATTTTCTTATTAAGGGTTTAAGCCCCTTTGGGCCAAGTCTCAACCACTTCCCCACCGTATGCCCATGGTGTTGAAACCAGGTGCTAAACCCATATGGCACTTATTAGCATCGAAAAATTTTGGCAAGAGAATTTGTTTTGTTACATTAAAAATCCGATGCGATTAGCCCCTCCTCTTAAACCCCCGGTCATATGTTTTCTCCATATAACCCTAAGCCCCGCAGTTGGGCGCTTATCCGTTTCGAATAAATTCTTAAGCCCAAAGCATAAAATTTGTTTTATATTAAAAACTTTGGGTTTTTTATGATTTTTTAAAGTTTCTGCCAGTCCAGTGTTCGAAGCCTCCTCCGCCATCGATCTGATCCACAGAGCGACAGTGCAGAATCTATCCATCCGATGGTCCCCGCCATCCGTGCGCCGTTTCCAAAAACCACGTGGTATTCATCGCACCGCCTTCGAGCGGAGGGCGGTTTTTTCCCGATCCCCAACGATTCCATATGCCGCTCGACACGTGGCTTTGGCACTGTTCCGAAAATCGCCGTCCATCGTGCGTTAAAGTTCGGACGTGGACCCCAAGCGATATTCACGTCCACCATCCGATCTGGGGCGGGCCATCCGACGACAATCGCTTGCTAGAGATGCACACGCGATAACTCAGGGTACGGTGCAGTGATAACAGCACCTCTGCCATTGATCTGATCTGCAGATCGATGGCCCAAATTTCATCCCCCGATCTCTCCATTTTAACTTTCCACCTGTGCTCTCGACCGTCGGTCTCTGCGCAGTCGACGGCTCTGATTTGATTTCCTTTTTCCGCCTCCCTTTGCATTTCTCTGACAATTCCTGACCGTTGGATGATGTCATCCAACAGCCACGCTCCCTCCACATGCCTTCTGAAGCAGTTAGCCCATGCACGCAGGATTTTATAACAATTTTTCATATTTTGCAGGGTTAAATGGTTTTCTCGCCATTTCTGAAGTAAATTCAGAAGTAGAGGGTGACGATCCTCAGAGCCTCTGATCCACCAAGGAAAATCATTCATAGGTTTCAAATTTATGTGTCATCAGTGATTCATGAGTCATTGATGCCATTCAATCCATGTGCAGCCCTGTATACCAGCGAAAACATAGTGAATCAAGAACAGTCAAAGAGTATCAGTGTCGAAGACAAAATATATCAGAATAGGAGATTGAAGACCTAAAACACAGATCTCAAGTAAGTTAAAGGTGTTTTAGGGAAAGTTGAAGACATCTGTCGAGCCGAAAAAGCCTCCACCGCCACAAGCAGAGGTTAATCAACCCTCTCCAGCTCCTAAAGACACTTGCAGCATCACAGAAATAAAAGACAGCCGATAAATTAACACTAATCAAGGATCTTATCTCAAATTATCGGCAAAACTATTTTAAAGATCAAGAAATGCCCAGAAGCAAGTCTTTTTGATCATTAGATCTCGGGAAGCAGAAACAGAGTTACCCCAGCATGACACGGAGCCTCAAAGATAAAAAAAAGCTACCACCAATCTTAATCCTAAGTGTAAATCAATTAATGTAGATAAACACCTGTGAATTTCTTCATCGAGGCCCTCAAAGGCCGAAGAGTCATCAATCTGTATTAATTGACCCAAGAGATCTTTCATCAAATACCACCTCCTCATTCTTCTATAAATATTTCTGTAGAAGGTGAGAAAATGTTGGTCTCTAGACATCTGAATGTATGTAATAGTTATTCTGAAACTACTGATGCCTTGTATGTAACTTGAAGATACATAAGATGATATGAGAAGATTGAAGTTGTAGAGACCCACTGGGCTTGCTGATTGTAACTGGTTTGAACATCAAATACAAGCTACTGATTTATGGGATTCCTGATTTGTGTCAATGATGATCTGTTCCTCACTGTGAATTGTTATTTTCCTTAATGTTTTCACTATGTTCACTTTCTATAATAAAGAGCAGCAAACATAGAGCTAGGATTTACTTCCAACAGTAACCTACTCTTACTGAAAGCTTTATTTTTCTATGTTTTCTTCATTTGAACGTTCTCTTTGAAGAGTATATTAATGCAGGTTAGTTTAAAAGCACTTGCCTGATCTAGATTTCTCTTTAAAACGAGTCTTTTATGTGTTTCCCTCAGAGTATATTGAAGCAGGTTAGTTTAAAAGCACTTGCCTAATCTAGATTTCTTTTTGTGACTGTTATCTGTAGTTTTCTTATTGAATATGTTGAAAGCACAGTAGTTTAGAAGCAATTCCCTAATCTTAAGTTGTTTGAATTATTTTAAAATGTTTTTTGACTGAAAGTACTTCAATGCAGGCTAGTTTAAAAGCACTTACCTGATCTCAGAATACTTTTATGTTTTTCCTTAAGTACATGCCAAAAGCAAGATAGTTTAAAAGAACTTACTTGATCTTAGGATGTTCACTATTTCTTCATTTGTTTTGTTCTCCACTTCCTATCTGTTTCATTCCATAAAATAACTTTAAGAGATCCTTTGACATAAGTAACTTTCCCCATGGATCCTTCTTGAACCTTGCTGTCCAATTAAAATCCTCCTATGACTCTATAGCCCAATGGGTTAAAACTCTCTTTTCCTTTTCTGTCAGCCGAATCATTCCTTCACTTGCAGACATCTTCACCCTTTATTTCGAACTGACTTCACCTTCATTATGTCTTTACCCAACCAAAAAAAACAAACAAGACCCATGCTCTTCATAACTAGCCTAATATCACATTTCATCTTTTAAAAATCACATCTTTAAACTCATTCATAGAGAGATCCCTCTCTAGATTCAGGAGGGCTAGATCCTTGAATCCCAAGGTGGTTTGATGTTATCCCTGCAGTTGGACTTTTGCCAATCTTGCTAATTATAGGGCACTAAAATAATGGCGACCATACTAGGGATGTCTGAGTATTTTTTAGATTAAAGGCAATCATAAGATACCAGAAATACCTTGATTTAAGAATATTTGATGTGTTAGCCAGTTGAGTCACCAACATAATGGCGACTCCACTGGGGAGGCTGAGTTGAATTTTCATCTTAGGTTCCCTTGAACACTTCATAAAACCTTGTGAGTGCAAGAAGCCCCTTTCAAGCACTACCAAACACCTAGTAATCAGGGTAAAACTTGTGTTGAATCAGTGACAATCTAGGCAGGCCCTAGGATTCTCATAAGCCTTATCTAACCTTGAAAAATCAGTTGGCTTAGCCATAAAAGTAGACTTCCTTTGTCTCATAACCATAGCTAAGTTTTGAAACAAAGTTAGGACATTCTCTAAAACCACACAACTGAAAAATAACTCAGAAAAACCCTAAAATATTTCAGATTGGTATCTAATAAACATGGTAGTGGACCATAAAACCTTTTACCTCTAAAAAGGAGCTAAAAAATTCCACTTGGCGACTCCACAATCCTGAACATACCTTGAAGACTCCACTAGGAAGAACTCTTATCATTTTAGTATCATTCAAATTCAGTTAGAGGACTGTAGGATTAAAATTGTGTAAAACAGATTAGTTAACCTTTCAAAGATTGTCATACCTGGTTAAAATTTTCTTGTTTATTTGGGTCTGAAAAACACAGTACAATGGCTCCTAAAAAGATTCACACTAGAGCCTATCCTGATCCTGATCCACCTGAGAGAGTTGTTAACCCAGAAAGTATTCTGAAGAAGTCTCCTAGGATTAAATTATCAACTATTTTCAGATCACCCTTGAGAGCTAATTCAGTCCCTGAAAATCTTTCAGCCCTACAACAATCACAAGCTGACTTAGTAAATCCATTTAGAACTAGGTTGGTGATTTAGATCAGTTAGATTCTGAGTCTTCGCTTTCATCTCCTAGAACAAGTGAACATCCTGGTAGCAGAGAAACAACACCTCCTGATTTACATTTTCTTCACAACCTAGGTGTCTCTCATCCAAGGTCAACTCAGAAATCTACTCCTGGTCCATCCACATCTGCTCACCCTACATCCACTGTTCAAACCACTCCACTCTAGCCCACCTTCCCTTTTGTTAATCCACCTCCACCTCCTACCATGGCTGCATGGTATGCTCCTTTAGTCCTTCCTGTACCTTTAGCCAACCTTCCACAGGACTATCAGTCCAAAATTCCATTGTATGATGATAGTAGTGCTACTACTGCATCACAACATGTGGATAAGATGAATGATTACTTTGACAGAAATGAGATTGATGATGATTCTGTCAAAGTGAGATTATTTTCTCAAAGCTTAGGGGGGGAAGTAAGAAAATGGTTCAAAGCTTTAACCCCCCATAGTATAAATGATCTCCAAGCCTTCCATCAGAATTTTTTAAACAAATGGGAAGTGAAGAAGAATCCTCTCCAAATCCTCTCTCATTACAAGAACCTCCATAGAAATACTACAGAATGTGTACAAGCTTATTGTACTAGATTTAATAGCGTGTATAATGCACTCCCTCTAGAACTAAAGCCTCCACAAGGCTCAACACTAAACAATTTTCCGGAAGGGTTTGACCTGGAGATGGCCTATCAGTTGAGAGAGAGAGATTTTGCAACTCTTGAAGATATGCAAAGGGGTGCTCTTTCTGTGGAAGTCAACTTGATGGAGAAAAGAGAAAGAATGAAAAATGAGAAGAGAGTCTCTTTTAGAGAGGAAAATACACCTTCTACTTCAAACTCAAAAATGGAGAAAATGATGGAAGAAATGATGAAAGAGATGAGCATAATTAAGAGAGCACAAGCCAGTCAAAACCAAACTTCTCCTCAGAACAGAAACCAGAACCAGAACCATAATTAGAATTTTAGAAGGAACCAATCTCCAAATAGACCAAGGGAAGACGATCAACAGATCACTCCTCCCTTATATCAAAACTATGTGAGTGAGGACGAGGTTATACTTATGTTGGGCGTAGACAATAATGACTTTGAAGTCCACTATGACAGAAAACAAACTCTTTATACACCTTATGATGACAAAAGAGATGATGATGAAGATTATTATCAAAACCTGGAAAATGTCATCATAGAGCCTCAAAGAGAATATGACTTTAGAAGCAAAACTAGTCAACAAACTCCCAACACCAAAACCTCTCACAAATCTTCACAAAACAGCACTGCAACCAAACCTAAATTTTTCAAACAAAAGGACAAAACAGTAGCTGTGCATTCTGATAATGGTAAAGATAAATGCACTCAAAACGATGAAAACAGAGTGCAGACCTTAGTAGTACTAACACTTTAGCTAGTACCCCTATCAAGACCATTCTACCAAATGTAAATAGAACAAATCAGCAAGCTAATGTGGCTGATAGACTAGCAGCTAGTGAGGCTGAGACAAGTTCTTCAAAGAACCAAATTCCTTTCAGCCTAGAGCAGGAAATTTCAAAGATCAAAATTTATGTTCCCCTAACTGAGTTAGCTGCCTAGAAGGGATATCAAGCCCAAATTTTGAAGGCTTTAAACATAGACAACCATAATGACATAGTAAATTTTAACAATGACCAGCCATACCTCATTTTTGGTCCTAAAGTTGAAGGGAAATTTCAAGAAGGGGTAGTACCCCCTTTTTATGTCAGCCTAAATATCCATGAAAAAATCTTGCATAATGCTATGCATGACTCTGGAGCGTCGCACAACCTTATGCCAAAGGTGATAATGGAAAGGCTAGGACTAGAAATAACTAGACCTTACAAGGATTTATATTCTTTTGACTCTATCAAAGTGAAATGCCTTGGCTTAATCAAAGACCTTTGTGTGAGTTTAACTCAAATCCCAGCCAAGTGCATGGTTATGGATGTTGTGGTGGCTGATGTGCCTCCTAAGTATGGCATTTTGTTGTCAAGATCATGGGGCGCCAAACTGCAGGGTACAATGCAGATGGATGGGACACATGCCACTATCCCTGTCTTTAGCCAGCTTAGAAGACTATATAGAGAAGCGCACATGAAATTTATGGTCAGTAGCCCAGAAAAGCCTGAAAACTCTCCCATCTACTCTATCCATACTGACCTGGATTCGTTTATCCTTTACAATAATGAATCCACAAAAGAGTCAGAGCCAGAAGACAGCAACGCAGATAACCAGTTAGAGGCCCCTAGTCTAGAAATGATGGCAGTTCTAGATATGGAAGAAAATGAGAGAAAAATTGTTGAACAATGCACTGAAACAACAGACTAGAGTGAACAAAGCCAATATGGCAAACAATAAACTATCCCTCACGTTCAACTCCAGGAAAATCCTAAGGAACGAGACCTGGCACAACATGTTGCTGATCTTACAAAAAAACATAATGATGAACAGGGTAATAGGGATCAAAACGATGTTAACAATCCCTTATGGTGCATGAACTTTGACGGGTCTTGCACTAAAAAAGAGTGCGGGAGCCGGGGTATGGTTAGTCGACACTGAAAACAATTATTCCGAGAGCCATGATTTCAGGCTAGATTTCAAATGCACTAACAACATCGCAGAGTATGAGGCTCTCATCCTAGGATTGCGTATATTGAAAGAACTAGAAGCTAAGAAGATAATTGTTCAGGGAGATTCAGAATTAGTCATCAAACAGCTAAATGGAGAGTATGCCATTAAGAATCCCAGACTAAGGGTATACCGAAATAATGCCATAGATTTCCAGAAAATGTTTACAAAATATGAACTCGTGTTTGTCCCAAGGAGTCAAAACATAATTGTGAATGGATTGGCCTGTGTGGCTAGTTCCTATCAGAAATCACCCAGTGACAAACAGATCACCATTCAAACAAAATATAGACCTGTAGTGCTAGATAATGAGAAATATTGGCAGGTATTTGAAGGTGACAAACAGATAGAGGATTTCCTGCTTGGCAGGAACGAGTTTGAATCATCCAGTTCAGATTCTAAATCTGATGAAAATTGCCTAAACAAAGAGCCCCCTGAAGAAGAAAAACCATCCGGTCCCGTAAAAATCAAAATGTAAACTAAAAAAATTGAGGCTCATACTAAAGAGTACGAGAACACAGAAAATGAAGACATTGAAGTATTTTCATCAAAGGACAAGAACATACCTAGGGGGCTAGCACCATTAGAAGACCTGTTTGATTTTAACGACGTGGCAAAGAAACCCACAGTAGAATATACAGAGTCTGAGGTCGAAGAATGAAACATAGGCACCAAGGATTAGCCTAAAATGATTAAATTAGCTAGGTCCTTGCCACTAGACATGAAAAAGAAATACATTGACTTGTTTAAAGAGTTTTTCGACATGTTTTCCTGGAGCTATGAAGACTTAAAAGACTACGATACAGAAATCATCCAACACAAGATCCCTTTGAAAGAAAACCAAAAACCCTTTAAGCAAAAACTGCGTCGAATTAATCCAATACAACTGCCTCTGGTGGAAAAAGAAATCAAGAAAATGTATGAAGCAGGAATCATTATGCCTATGAGGTTTTCATATTGGGTTTCTAACCATGTAGCTGTGAGGAAAAATACAGGAGAAATCAGGTTGTGCATTGATTTCAAAAACCTTAACAAAGCCTCCCTGAAGGACAATTACCCTTTACCCAAAATGGAACACATCCTATAAAGGGTAGTTGGTTCAAAGAGGATTTCTCTATTAGATGGTTTTTCAGGATATAACCAAGTTTTAGTACTCCTAGAAGACCAACTCAAGACAACTTTCACCACTCCTTGGGGCACTTTCATGTATGTAAAAATTCCTTTTCGAATAATGAATGCTGGGGCCACTTTTCAAAGGGCCATGGACATTGAATTTTCAGAGGAAATAGGGCACTTCATTTTAATTTACCTTGATGACATAACAGTATATTCCAAATCTGATGAAGAACACCTTAGACATCTAAGAAAGGTCTTTGAAAAATGCAGAAGATTTGGACTATCTTTAAATCCCAAAAAGACAGTATTTGGCCTACAAGAGGGTAAACTTCCTGGCCATATCATATCAGAAAAGGGGATTAAAATAGATCCAAAAAGAGCTGAGGGAATACTACAGATTAGCCACCCAAGGAACATAAAAGAATTGCAATCCTTTATTGGAAAAATTAACTTCTTAAGGAGATTTATTCCCAACTTAGCAGAGCTCCTTAGAAACATGACTAATATGCTCAAAAAGGAAGTAGGATTGAAGAGGACTATAGAAGCCAAAAAATCCTTCAAATTGGTAAAACATGCACTCACCAGGGCCCCAGTCCTGATCAGCCCAGACTTCTCAAAAGATTTCCTTATTTTTTCTTTTGCTTCAGAACATACAGTGGTTGCAGTCCTGTTGCAGAAAAACTCAGAGGGACAGGAACAACCTATTGCTTTTTTTAGTAAGGCTTTAAGGGATGCACCCTTGAAATATAACATAATGGAAAAACAAGCCTATGCTTTGGTAAAGGCCTTAAAAGACTTTAGGGTGTATATTTTGCATTCCCACATCATTTCTTATGTGCCTAACATAGTGGTAAAATAAATCTTGTCACAAGATCCAGATGGAAAGAGGGGCAAATGGATTGATGTAATATTAGAATATGATTTGGAAATAAAACCCACAAAACTCATTAAAGGTCAGGGCCCAGCCCAATTAATGGCTAAATCTAATCTACAAGCCCTTGACATTAACATGATAGATGCTTTGGACAAACAAGAAGAATTACCTGCTCCCACTGTGGAAGAGCAGTTCCAAAACTCACCTTGGTATGCTGACATCTTGTATGTACTTACAAATCTTAATGCTCCTCCTGATTTATCAAAAACAAAGGCAAGGTTTTTAGATTTGAAAGCTAGGAACTATTGCATTTTAAATGAATGTTTGTATTGGAAAAATGCTAATGGTTTATTACTTAAATGTTTGCCTGAAGTTGATGCAGAGAGGATCAAGCATGAATTCCATGAGGGAGAGTGTGGAGGTCATCTCTACTAGAAAACCACATCCAATAAAATCCTTAGAGTTGGCTATTACTGGCCCACCCTCTTCCAAGATTTCCATAAAATGATAGTTGCCTGTCACAAATGCCAAATTTTTTAGGGTAAAAGAAAAATTCTTCCTTTACCATTACAACCTATCACTGTTGAAGCTCCTTTTCAACAGTGGGGCCTATATTTCATACGAGAAATCCATCCTGCTTCATCTTCCCAACACAAATGGATTCTCGCAGCCACTGACTACTTTACAAAGTGGATAGAGGCCATCCCTTCTAGGAATGCCATAGATTTTGTTATTATAAAATTTCTTGAAGACCATATCCTGTCTAGATTCGGCTGCCCTAGAAAGATTATTACTGATAACACTACTGCTTTTGGTTCCAAAAGAATGATTGACTTCTGTCACAGGTATCAGATTATACTTGGTCATTCCACTGCTTATTACCCTTAGGGTAATGGGCTAGTAGAATCATCAAATAAAAGTTTGGTGACCATCATCAAGAAGTTGCTTGAAGAGAATAAAAAATCATGGCATAACAAGTTGGTACATGCTTTCTAGGCAGACAGATTGACCATAAATAATTCCATTGGAATGTCCCCTTACCAGCTTTTTTATGGAACAGATGCAGTATTTCCTACCAGCCTGGGTGTACCAGTGATAAAATTAGTCCAAGAAATGCAGTCATAAGAAGACAACATGATAAGGAGGATTAGTCAGATAATACATCTCCAGCAGACAAGGGAAGAGGTCTACAACAGATCTCAGAAGGTGCAAGAAAACATAAAGAAGTTGTTTGACAAGAGAGAAAAGGCTTGTGACTTCAACAATGGAGACAAGGTACTCAAATGGGACTCCAGAAGAGAGGATAAGGGTAAACATGGAAAATTTGACAGTCTGTGGCAAGGTCCTTACATTATTCAGTCCACCATTGGTCCAAATGCCTTTTTTCTGCAAGAGTTAGATGGCACAGATCTGTTTGGGGGTCCTGTCAATGGCAGGGTCCTTAAGCATTACTACTGTTGAGTTCAATTTTAAAGCTTTCATTTCCATTATAGATACCATTTTCTTTGTTCATGTCTCACGAAAGAAAAAATACAAAAACAACAAAAAAAAGAAAAAGAAAGAGGGCGGATTGTAAAAAAAAAACAATAAAGGTACGGCCCCATACCAGAAAAAGAAAAAAGAAAAAAGAAAAATAAATTCTGAAAGTGTGCAAGCTTAAATGCCACTCCTGAAAAACACACTTCTAGTTAGTCAAACTGTTTAATCTTGACTAATTAGTTTTAAATTTACTTATGATAGGATAGTGAATTCAATTTGCCAAATTGTTTAAACTTGGCTTATCAGTAGATAGATTAGGATAGAAATTAAAGGTTCAAACATGCTCAAAACCTGAACCTGAGTTTCCAAAGAGAGATGACTCAAATCTGTTTTATTTTTTGAGTCAAAACAGAGGTAAATCTAGTTCTAATCAGCTCAAAATATGAACCAGTTGACAAAGGAAAGACAGCTCAAAAAGAGGAAAAAACAGAGTTGTAAAAAGGTGAAGGAAGTGTTTGAAACTTTCAGATCTTAAACCTTCAGTTTTTGATTTAAAATTTCTGCAAAATAAATATCTATGTGCAGCTTGTTTTTTATGCCATAGATCACAGCAATTCAAACAACTTAATATTGACTTGACTGTTTTAAATTTCTGTTGTAGAAGTTAGAGAATAAAATCTGTTGGATAGTTTAATCCCAACAGATGGTAGATTAAGTAGAGAAACTTGACTCAACTGTTTAATCTGAGTCCATGGGGAAATAAGGAGTAGAATTAGATTAGATTTCTTGTTTTGAAAAATAAAAATGTTGTAAAGAGTTTTCCAATCCAAGTGCACTCTAAATGAAGAAAAAATGTTAGATCAGTAGGATTGGGTAGGTAGAAAGCTTGTGTTGATGAAGATCCATTGTTTTTCAATACTACTAACACATTTCAGAGCAAAAGAATATTGTCCCAGCAAAGAAAGTAGCCCAATGGATGAGGCATTGATTAGTCTCCCATAGAAATGCAGGTCTGTAGTTCTTTATGCCTTCAAGAAGGCACCATCCCCAAGTGGAGCCACTGTTGGCCACCTATAAAATTTGTTTGATCAAAAGGTGGCCAAAAATATGGTTTAGCCTTCAAGAAACACTCTCATTACCAAAATGTTATCTCTTGAAACCTCTAAAAAATATCATGCCCTTGTCTAAAAATCTTCACTACTATTTCCCTTCAGAAACTCAGAAATTCTGCTAAAAACCCCATGAGAAAGACTGCTGCAAAATCCCCTTCCTCCACTCAGAAACTAACCTTCATTTTTTCCCATCATTTTCCTCTGTTTTCCATTTTCCTCATCCCCCCTTCATAATATTGAATTTGTAGAGTTTAAAACTCCTTTTTGAACTCTATCGAAACCCGTAAAAACCCTTGAAAACCATTAAAAATCTACAAAAAAACCCATTTTCTTATTAAGGGTTACCACTTCCCCACCGTATGCCCATGGTGCTGAAAGTAGGTGCTAAAGCCATATGGCGCTTATCGGCATCAGAAAATTTTGGCAAGAGCATTTGTTTTGTTACATTAAAAATCTGATGCAATTAGCCCCTCCTCTTAAATCCCCAGTCATATGTTTTCTCCATATAACCCTAAGCCCCGCAGTCGGGCGCTTATTCGTTTAGAATAAATTCTTAAGCCCAGAGCATAAAATTTGTTTTATATTAAAAACTTTGGGTTTTTTATGATTTTTTAAAGTTTCCATCGGTCTAGCATTCGAAGCCTCCTCCGCCGTCGATCTAATCTGCAAATCGACGGTACGGAATCTATCCATCTGGTGGTCCTCGCCAGCCGTGCGCCGTTGCCCAAAACCACGTGGTATTCATCGCACTGCCTTCGAGCGAACGACGATTTTTTCCCGATCCCCAGTGATTCCATATGCCGCTCGACACATGGCTTTGGCAATGTTCCAAAAACCGCCGTCCATCGTGTGTTGAAGTTCGGACGTGGCCCCCGAGCGATATTCATGTCCACCGTCCGATCTAGGGCGGGCCATCCGACGGCGATCGCTCGCTGGAGATGCACACGCAATAACTCAAGGTACGGTGCAGCAATAACAACACCTCCCCCGTCGATCTGATATGTAGGTTGACGGCCCAAATTTCATCGCCCGATCTCTCCATTTTGACTTTCCACCCACGCTCCCGACCGTCGGTCTTTGCACGATCGACACCTCTAATTAGATTTCCTTTTTTCACCTCCCTTTGCATTTCTCTGACAAATCCCAACCGTTGGATGATGCCATCCAATGGCCATGCTCCCTCCACATGCCTTCTGAAGCAGTTATCCCATGCACGTAAGATTTTATAACAATTTTTCGTATTTTGCAGGGTTAAATGGTTTTCTTGCCATTTCTGAAGTAAATTCAGAAGCAGAGGGTGATGATCCTCCAGCCTCTGATCCATAAAGGAAAATAATTCATAGGTTTCAAATTTACGTGTCATCAGTGATTCATGAGTCATTAATGCCATTCAATCCATGTGCAGCCATGTATACCAGTGAAAACATAGTGAATCAAGCATAGTCAAAGAGTATCAGTGTCGAAGACAAAATCTATCAAAACAGGAGATTGAAGACCTAAAACACAGATCTCAAGTAAGTTAAAGGTGTGTAAGGGAAAGTCGAAGACATCTGTTGAGCTGAAAAAGCCTCCACCACCACAAGAAGATGCTAATCAACCCTCTACAGCTCTTAAAGATGCTTGCAGCATCACGGAAATCAAAGAAAACCAAGTAATTAACACTAATCAAGGATCTTATCTCAAATTGTCGGCAAAACTATTTTAAAGATCAAGAAATGCCCAGAAGCAGGTCTTTTCGATCATTAGATCTCGTGAAGCAGAAACAGAGTTACCCCAGCATGACACGAAGCCTCAAAGAACAACAAAAGCTCCCACCGAGCTTAATCCTAAGTGTAAATCAATTAATGTAGATAAACACCTGTGAATTTATTCATCGAGGCCCTCAAAGGCCGAAGAGTCATCAATCTGTATTAATTGACTCAGGAGATCTTTCATCAAATACCACTTCCTCATTCTTCTATAAATATTTCTATAGAAGGTGAGAAAATGTTGGTCTCTGGAAATCTGAATGTATGTAATAGTTATTCTAAAACTACTGATGCCCTGTATGCAACTTGAAGATACATAAGCTGATATGAGAAGATTGAAGTTGTAGAGACCCACCAGGCTTGCTAATTGTAACTGGTTTGAACATCAAATACAAGCTACTGATTTATGGGATTCCTGATTTGTGTCAATGGTGATGTGTTCCTCACTGTGAATTGTTATTTTTCTTAATGTTTTCACTCTATTCACTTTCTATAGTAAAGAGCAGCAAACATAGAGCTAGGATTTACTTCCAACAGTACCATACTCTTACTGAAAGCTTTATTTTTCTATGTTTTCTTCATTCGAACGTTCTCTTTGAAGAGTATATTAATGCAGGTTAGTTTAAAATAACTTGCCTGATCTAGATTTCTCTTTAAAATGAGTCTTTTCTGTGTTTCCCTTAGAGTATATTGAAGCAGGTTAGTTTAAAAGAACTTGCCTGATCTAGATTGCTTTTTGTGACTGTTATCTGTAGTTTTCTTATTGAATATGCTGAAAGCAGGGTAGTTTAGAAGTACTTCCTTGATCTTAAGTTGTTTGAATTGTTTTAAAATGTTTTCTGACTGAAATTACTTCAATTCAGGCTATTTTAAAAGCACTTACCTGATCTCAGAATACTTTTATCTTTTTCCTTAAGTACATGCCAAAAGCAAGATAGTTTAAAAGCACTTACTTGATATTAGGTTGTTCACTATTTCTTCATTTGTTTTGTTCTCCACTTCCTATTTGTTTCATTCCATAAAATCACTTTAAGAGATCCTTTGACATAAGTAACTTGCCCCATGGATCCTTCTTGAACCTTGTTGTCCAATTAAAATCCTCCTATGACTCCATAGCCCAATGGGTTAAAACTTTCTTTGCCTTTTCTGTCAGCCGAATCATTCCTTCACTTGCAGACATCTTCACCCTTTATTTCGAACTGAATTCACCTTCATTATGTCTTTACCCAACCAAAAACAAACAAACAAGACCCATGCTCTTCATAACTAACCTAATATCACATTTCAGCTTTTAAATATCACATCTTTAAACTCATTCATAGAGAGATCCCTCTCTAGATTCAGGAGGGCTAGATCCTTGAATCCCAAAGTGGTTTGATGTTATCCCTGCAATTGGACTTTTGCCAATCTTGCTAATTATAGGGAAATAACACAATTTACATGAAAATACAGAGAATTTAATGAAGAAATCCCTCAGGAAAAGAGGCTGCAACAATGTATTGAACTACAACAAGAAGGTACAGCATTATTTTTCAGATGATTCAGCTACTGTACATTATACTTCAGATATATTCCAAATAATTAGGTAAAACATCAGATCTAATACATATTTGGAAGCTATAAGACTTTAAGAACAATGTCTGTTTGGAATTACATCAAAATATTGCATGAATAGTCATAGATCTGAATTACAAATTACAGTGCTGTGGAAAACCCAGAAATTTCTGAAGATAAACTTTATTACTGAAGAGATAAGATCCAAGAAGACATGGATCAGCCACCCAATCCATGGATCACCAAGGGAAGGCAATCCTAACACCAAGAGATCTTCTCCAATCTGATTACTAAGCTGAAACAAGAAACCCTCTTACACAAATACCGCAGTATTAAGAAGAAACTACGTTGTGGATTAGATCCACTGAATACAATACAAGGAAATGCAAATCTAAAACAAAAAGTCGAGAAACACTCTCCTTGGAGGTTAAAGAACACACTCCAAGAGTATAGGCCCTCAATACAAGCTATATCTAAGAAGATCTAGAACACCACTTGCTGCAAATGATAGCAGCTGCAAAACCCTCAATGGGCCAGCACTGCTCATGAATAATAGAGCTTGGTCTCAAACCAAATAGTGGCCAACTTCAGCAAAGAACTCCTCCAATGATCCTCAAGGGAAGAGGTGAATCCCCTAAACAGGAATTCCAATCACAATCCTCCACTAAACAATAGAGAATGGTATTTGTCTAAGCAGACAAATACTTCAGAAATGTAATTCATCAACAACATCTCCATGTTGCCTTCCTCCTTCTATTATAACATGAGAAAGCCTTTGCAAACCCTAAACCACTTGGATAAGTTGGTCCTTTTCACATTAGAAGCTCCCTTCTAGAACTGCGTAGTCCCTCTTGGAGATACATTGAACCTAGACAGCGCAGTTGATTTGGTCAAGGTGGACCCAATCTTTGGCTCAACCCTCTTTCACACCTACAAGTGATTAATTGCATAGCCTAGATTTTTCTTTGTTCACATGGGCATTGATTTATTAGGGGTTTTACATGTCCTCCTTTATTCATTTATTCATAAAACATAAATTAAATCAAAATCTAATGTCTCCTCTTAGCTAAGGCTAATTAGGGACATTACAGTCCTCCCCCTCAAAATGTTGCTTGACCTCAAGCAACTGGTAGGGTAAGAGTTGTGTTTCTTCTCCTTCTCCATTGATGACACCATCAAGAATCAAGCTCTCATCATGAAGTAAGTGTTCACCAAGGCAATACATCAAAAACTGCTCCCCCAATGCTAGCATGATAGGTTCATAGTCTGCCCCTTCAGGAGTGTAAAACTCAACAGAAACAAACATGGGTGAACCAATGTCACATCTGAAACAAGTATCATGAAGCACAGGATAAAGTTCCATCCCATGTGGCACATGTACACTACTTAATTTTTTCCCATACATACCCATAAATAAAACCAATATGTCATCTATGTATGGTAGCAAAATCACATAGAGGCAAACTGAAATTTGCACATGAGGAGGTGGGTCACAATCCCACATAAGGTACCTGTGCAGTACACTCCTTGTCCTGAGTAGATATGAATGTGATAGGTGGTACTCCCACCACATATTTGCTGCATAAGCCACCTTGACATGGCTGAAAACGAAACTCTCATTAGGTGCCTTTGGAAAGCACCCATCATGGTAAACAATCTCCCTTTGCTCCTCAAGGGAGTGGCCAAATTTGGAGTTTTTATTGGCCCCATCTTTGGTATGAGATCTGCATGTAATATTTCTCCTTGTAGGAGCCATGGCCTGCATACATGTTGGCCGGATAAATCGTTCTTGCAGACAAGACCGATCTCCCTAGTGTTAGAAGACAATCTAGCAACAAACGAACAACTAAGTTTGTCTTTCTCTAAATATATTCGTTTTACAAATAAATGCTATGAAAGTGTCGATCCTACCTTAGATCCAAATGCTTATTTGTGGTCGCAAAGCTTCCGTCGCATCAATAATCCTTCGTCGCAACAAGAGTCCTTTCGTCACAACAATAATCCTTCTATTGCAACAAGAGTTCTTTTATCATAGGAAAGTGTCGTCTTTCGTCGATCTGCAATCACAAACAAGAAAATATCAATAGCACTTGTATAAAAAATAATCATAAAACATACCTATCATAGTGATCAAGGAATCTATGAAATAAATGATCAAACGACAACTTATTGAAATAAACAATCGAACGACAATTTATTGAGAAAAACAGAACTTGATTGTATTAATCTTAAAATATACAGAAGAACCTTACAACCTTAGCCTTGATGTTTGAAAGGCCTTCCCGAGGTCCGAAGCAGGAATCTCCTCTACTTTGATAAGTCTTGCACTCTTCCTCCAGGAGCATAAAGAGGCATGTGATCTTTCCTCCCAAAAGCTCAGCAGAAAGAAGACTAAATCTCAACAGTACTTCGACTCAATCACACATAAAGCTTGAACTCTAATCCTCAATCTCCAAAATCTCAATCTCCAAAAAACTTCTTAACCCTTTGAGGCTACCCAATGCCTCCTTTTATAGAGTAGATGAGGAGGTTTTCTATTCCAATTATGAAGGGATAGAATCCTTCTTCAAAGGGATAATCTCCTCACATCAAGGGGTTAGCTCCATAAGGTAAGGGATTCATGCACCTCACAAGAGTGGTTCTGCCACTGCAAGATCCATTCTAGAAGCTTCCAGAATTCAATTTTATTGAGCTTTTTGGAATTTACTTGCGCCTTTTTTATCTTACAGGGGTCCGCACCTTTAACACAGATAAAGTGCGTTCAGGTACGCAAGAGAGCTGAACATTAGGTGCAGGACCGTAAGCAAGATAGAGAGAAAGTGCGACACCAAAGTTTAGGATATTTTTAGGAACATTTCTTTGATTTTGAAGGCTTGACATGAGGAACCGATATGTTAGACTTGCAAAGGAGGAATTATGAGTGATAATGAGCTCATACAGTTAGCAGAATGTCAAGGTGACAATTTTTAGTGTAACAGATTGCCCCCTAAAGTGAAAAGTATGGAATAGATGATGTTGAAGCCTGTCATATATGAAGAGTGCAGTACTTTATCATTTCAAGCATTATCCTGTGGACACCCCAGTCGGAACCTGTAAAAACATTCAATGCAAAATATATATATGTAAACATATCATCGCTGAGGTAGGCATTCCCATACTCAGATCAAAACTAACTAGAAACTAATCTAAACTGTTCTGATACAAGAATTATTTTGAGTACATCACAGTATAGACATATGTAGACACATTATGGACACAACCATCTATTATGAATATTCCACTGTATAAATGATAACAAAATTCCTCGCAGCCTGGATGGTAGAAACTAGATCCAGGGTCTTGATTTCCACTTCCCAAACTAGTACGATTCTATCCATGCGATTAAATGTATTGAAGTCGAACATGGTAGAAACCACTTGATTACCAGTCAATGGTGTGAATTGTTAACAAGTGTGAGAGAAACCACCAGTAATTTCAATGGCTCTCAAAGTACTCAGTACAATCCATGAAATGTGAATGAATGAGCTGAAGTCGAACATGTCACAGAATCATTCGATCGAAGGTCAATGATGCAACCTATCATCGAAGGCGAGAAACCTGCCATTGAGGCATGCAGATTCCAAGGTACTGACGATTTCTAGATCAACTTCCTAGATAATGAACTGTTTTCGATAGAAAGCGATCTGTCATAGGCAAGCCCACAACACGAAATCATAGATCAAGTTTTGAAGAAATACATTGGTAAGGACTGACTCGGGGATGGTCAAAATGGATGACAGATATTTCGCAAATGAATGGTTTATTTGAACTATACTCTTGAACACATAACGACACTGCAGATGGCTTGGTGAAAATTGACCCAAAGCTAATACCCAGAAACCGACTGAAGACTTTCAATATGGTTTGATTAACTATTAGGTAAATGATTTCCCAACCCAGGTGATTGAAAGTGTCATGTTCAAGAGTGGTTGACTGAATTTCTGAAAAATCAAAATACAACAAACACGTTCATTTTTCTCTCTTTTCCCCCACCATTTCTGGCAAGTACCTCTTTATTTTTGACAAGCTTGAGGAGGATAACATTTTCTTGTTTATAAGCTCATCCTTCGGATGAGTCCAACTTAGTTTAAGATTCAAACCCTAAGAAGGAGTGGTTCGTTCCAGTTGAAAATTAAACAGGTCCTTTACTGTTGAATTTTAACGAGTCCAATATAGGAGAAACTCGGTGTTTTTCAATTTTAGGGAGTGAGAAGAAAAAACTTAAGAAAAATCCATGGGTGTACTTTTTCGTAAATTTAGTCTCTCGAGCCCGAAAAAGGATAAAATAATGCAGGAGAGAACTCTATTGACCGTAATTAGTCAACGTATACCTTTTTCGTAAATATTCCATTTCAGTTAGTAAAAGGGGTAAACTTATACTGAAGGGACGACTGTTCATTTACTTTAACGAGTTTGAATAGTCAAGTACTCAACAATATTTTCATTTTTAGAATGTCTGAAAAGGGCTTAAAAGATAACTCCAAGGTTTTGCTTTTTCGTAATTTTCAAGAGTCCGAAAAAGTGATAAAAGTATACTCAGTAGTTTCGCTTTTTCTGTAATTTTTAACGAGTTCGAAAAGGGGATAAAAATGTACTCATGGCTTTCTCTTTTTCGTAAGTTTTAACGAGTTCAAAAAAGGGATAAAAATGTACTCATGTGGCCGAATTTCTATTTAATTTACGAGAAGGAAAAGATGGAAAGAACTCGGCATTTTCATGTGTTTTACGAGAATGAAAAATAGAAAAATAATCTCAGGATTTTCATGAGTTTAACGAGTCTTGAAAATAACTGAAATTGACTCAAGATAGGTTTCATTTTTACAAAAGCTTGAAACAGAGAAAAACTATGCTTCAGAGTGGTTTCATTTTTACACAAGCTTGAAACAGATAAAAACTGTGCTTGATGCCCCCTAAGCGTAACTACTAGAGTGCATGCCCCCCCAGCTTCATTTCATTCAAAAAAATAAACTACTGGTAATTAATAGCTATGTTAGCTAATTTGTTGGTTGGATAAATTGTTCTTGCGGAAAAGACCGATCTCCCTAGTGTCAAAAGACAATCTAGCAACAAACGAACAACTAAGTTTGTCTTTCTCTAAATATATTCATTTTACAAATAAATGCTATGAAGGTGTCGATCCTACCTTAGATCCAAATGCTTATTTGTGGTCTTAAAGCTTCCGTTGCATCAATAATCCTTCGTCGCAACAAGAGTCCTTTTGTCACAACAATAATCCTTCTATCGCAACAAGAGTTCTTTTATCACAGGAAAGTGTCGTCTTTCGTCGATCTGCAATCACAAACAAGAAAATATCAATAGCACTTGTATAAAAAATAATCATAAAACATACCTATCATAGTAATCAAGGAATCTATGAAATAAATGATCAAACGAGAGCTTATTGAAATAAACAATCGAACGACAATTTATTGAGAAAAACAGAACTTGATTGTATTAATCTTAAAATATACAGAAGAACCTTACAACCTTAGCCTTGTTGTTCGAAAGGCCTTCCCGGGGTCCGAAGCAGGAATCTCCTCTACTTTGATAAGTCTTGCACTCTTCCTCCAGGAGCATAAAGAGGTATGTGATCTTTCCTCCCAAAAGCTCAGCAGAAAGAAGACTAAATCTCAACAGCACTTCGACTCAATCACACATAAAGCTTGAACTCTAATCCTCAATCTCCAAAATCTCAATCTCCAAAAAACTTCTTAACCCTTTCAGGATACCCAATGCCTCATTTTATAGATTAGATGAGGAGGTTTTATGTTCCAATTATGAAGGGATAGAATCCTCCTTCAAAGGGATAATCTCCTCACATCAAGGGGTTAGCTCCATAAGGTAAGGGATTCATGCACCTCACAAGAGCGGTTTTGCCACCGCAAGATCCATTCTAGAAGCTTCCAGAATTCACTTTTATTGAGCTTTTTGGAATTTACTTGCGCCTTTTTTATCTTACAGGGGTCCGTACCTTTAACACAGATAAAGTGCATTCAGGTACGCAAGAGAGCTGAACATTAGGTGCAGGACCGCAGGCAAGATAGAGAGAAAGTGCGATACCAAAGTTTAGGATATTTTTAGGAACATTTATCTGATTTTGAAGGCTTGACATGAGGAACTGATATGTTAGACTTGCAAAGGAGGAAGTATGAGTGATAATGAGCTCATACAGTTAGCAGAATGTCAAGGTGACAATTTTTAGTGTAACAATACATATGGTAGGAGAATGTGCCAAATCAGAAAAATATACTTGCTCCACAAGATCAGATTTCTTACCATTAAAAGATTTCACACCCCTGAGGTTGTGCATGGGTATTTCTCCTCCTTCAAGAGTAGGAAGAGGTGGTCGGAATGACTCTTGGATAGAGTCCCTTGGCTGCTCCAACTCCTCATAACCAATGCACTCTTGCAAGTGTTGATGTAGCTTCCCCCAATCAAAGGAGTGGTGCATCGATCTACTTCCTCCTTCCAAAGAAGAAACAGTGAGCTGATTCAAATCTTTCAAAGAGTCATGTGGCTGCTCCATTTTTGCATGTCTCATGTATCTTTGGCAATGATGATGTAGTTTTTCTTCAAGGCCCCCACAAAAATAGCTCCTCAAGTTGATCTTGTTGAGCCTCATATAAAACAGTTGGCTAAAATAGAACTCCTTCTTTTTGACCTCCTTTATGCCAAAGGTGTCATGTGGATGGTTGCCCTTCAACAATGTACTAACTGTGCATAAGTGCCCTTTTACTATGTGGCAGTAAATAGCAATATATATCAGCTATACATGATCAAAATAAGTAGACATAGTGCCATACTTTCCTTCTAAATCATCATGATGAGTATGGAGAGATTTCAGCCCATGCTCTCTCAACAATGGCCATAGCAACAAGGACCCTTGCTACCTCCTTGCATTATCAAATTGTAGGTCATGGAGCAATAGAATAATGATAGACATGTGAGATGCCTCATCAACATAGTGTAAATCAGCTCCCTCATATACCATGGGGAAGTTATCCTTCCTCCTAAGACAATGTTCATTCATGAAATACATCCCAAACATAAATACATGTGAGCACATGAGACATACCTCAAATGAGAGAAAATATATGGACATAGGATTCAACATGTAATGTCCAACCTCTCTTTTTAATGACCACAACACCCATGCCTTCTTCTTATGCATCCCATCATCGAAGCTTAAGGCATGAGATAAGGAAGTAGAAATTTTTGGGTAGTGACCATACTCACCCAAAAGTAACTAGCGCAACCATGCTTCTTGCTGGCTTGTATCATAGATTTGCAAGTGGCTTACAAGCCTCTTTCTTTCTACCCATCCTTCTTCATCCAAGTAGGGCTGCCCCCAACCATTCTTTCCATGGGTGTCTTCCCAATGAGGACTACCAAATTCCTCAAGCAAGCTTTCCCCTTTACACCTCATGGGAAGTTGAGATATAAACCTTTGGAGATCTTTGTGGGAAGACCTCTCACCAGTCAATCCATTGGATCCAAAAGAATCCAAGTGTATAGAGAACCAAACATCATGAGGAGGTGGCACATTCCACTTGATAACTCCCAATGACTTGCACCTCCACACCTCCTGCTGCATGTTTCTCACTAAAGGTGCCAAACCATAGTGGCATAGTGTTGTGCTTGCTTGTTTCAGCTCATCAGTGAGGTGTTCCTTGGGAGCCTTTGAAACAACTTGCATGTCTATAAGAGTCTCTCCCTCCCATGTGTTGGCTGGTCCAACTGATACTATAGACAGATGTTCCCTCATGGGTAGGACAGTGTTGGTACAAGGTTCTTCAAATGGAGAAGAGTACTCCTCCTTCTCCCACCTTTCAATGTCTTTAGGAAAGCGGGAAGTGCATGCATCTCCTTCTTCCCCTTGAAACCCTCTTGGGGCTTCCTTGCATATCCCTCCTTCCACCGGTTGAACCTCCTTGGAGAGGCTCTTCTTCTTTCTGAAAATGGATGAGAGTAATTTCATCCTCTCCATCTTATGTTCTCTGATTTCTACTTCCTGATTCTTCTCAGTGCTTCTCTAATAGCTTGATCTCGCAGGCAAAGCTAGAGAAAATGCTTTGATACCACTATAATGTCCCAAATGGGGAAAAATAGGCACAGTAGGGAATATCTTAAGATATTCCTCTATGGATTCATAGCAGTATGGAAACACTCCCAAAAATTCTAAACCAGATATGGACTAGAGGGGATTTTACCAGATATTTCACCTCTAAAGAGAGGGTGAGATCCGGAGGCTACTTGGCCCGATCTAGACTCTATCTATAGAGTACAGGGACAACACAACAAAAGGGATGTTAACATGCTCCTTAGGAATTTTATACTCTTTGGGTCCTTATATCATCAGATCTAAGATGAGGAACCAAAGAGGAGAAAAAACCAAGTAGATGAGGAGTGGCCAAAAACTCCAATTCAGGAAATGCAGCGATGGGCTCAAGAGGGATGATGTATAAGCTAAAATATGCAAAAATAAGGAAGTTCAGAGCTGGGTTCACATATTTTTGGCTGTGAGGAAATTATACAATGAATTTTAGTAGAAACAAATATGTCCTAAGGCCTTATACAAGTCTCCCACGGTTAAGACTAGTCAAAAACCATCCAATGGAAGGGGCTGCAGTAACTTAAGCACTGTATTGGAGTATAAAAAAAATAAAAGCTCTGATATCTGTCTGAAAAAAATTAAGCAGCAAATATATATACAGCATCAAGGAACAAGATGAATTATTTTCGCAAGGATGGGGGAAAAGCAGTGATTTTCACCCCAAAACGCATAAATTCATAAATCTCCGTAAAAAAAGAGGATGGGGACGGTTTTATATGTTATCTTAGGTCATGAGGGACCTATTATCCGAATTTGGGCTCAAAAAAATAGTCCTAGCTCAGTTAAACAGTTTCTCCTTTTCAAACTAGGCTTAAAAACCCTGATTCCCCATGACTTTCTTACTACAGAATTTTAATGAAGCATAAGAGCGTAATTGGCTGAATATTATAGCTGATATAGGGTCTGGACATTGATGAATCATATCAGAGACATTTCCCATACAATTTACATGAAAAGACAAAGAATTTAATGAAGAAATCCCTCAGGAAAAGAGACTACAACAATGTATTGAACTGCAACAAGAAGGTACAGCATTATTTTTCAGATGATTCAGCTGCTGTAAATTATAATTCAGATATATTCCAAATACTTAGGTAAAATATCAGATCTAATACAGATCTAGAAGCTATAAGACTTTAAGAACAATATCCCTTTGGAATTACATCAAAATATTGCATGAATAGCCGTAGATCTGAATTACAAATTACAGTGCTGCAGAAAACCTAAAAATTTCTGAAGATAAAATTTATTACTGAAGAGATCAGATCCAAGGAGACATGGATCAGCCACCCAATCCATGGATCACCAAGGGAAGGCAAGCCTAACACCAAGAGATCTTCTCCAATCTGATTATTAAGCTTAAACAAGAAACCCTCTTACACAAATAACACAGTATTAAGAAGAAACTGCATTGTGGCTTAGATCCACTGAATACAATACAAGGAAATTCATATCTAAAACAAAATGTGGAGAAACACTCTCCTTGGAGGTTAAAGAACACACTCCAAGAGCAGAGGCCCTCAATACAAGCTAGATCTAAGCAGATCTAGAACACCACTTGCTGCAAATGATAGCAACTGCAAAACCCTCAATGGGCCAGTGCTGATCATGAATAATAGAGCTTGGCATAAAACCAGATAGTGGCCAACTTCAGCAAATAAATCCTCCAATGATCCTCAAGGGAAGAGGTGAAACCCCTAAATAGGAATTCCAATCACAATCCTCCACTAAACAGCAGAGAATGGTATTTGTCTAAGCAGACAAATAATTCAGAAATGTAATTCATCAACAACCTCTCCATGTTGCCCTCCTCCTTCTTTTATAACATGAGAAAGCCTTTGCAAACCCTAAACCACTTGGATGAGTTGGTCCTTTTCACATTAGAAGCTCCCTTCTAGGACTGTGGAGTCCCTCTTAGAGATACATTGAACCTAGACAGCGCAGTTGATTTGGTCAAGGTGGACCCAATCTTTGGCTCAACCCTCTTTCACACCTACAAGTGATTAATTACATAGCCCAGATTTGTCTTTGTTCACATGGGCATTGATTTATTAGGGGTTTTACATGTCCTCCTTTAGTAATTTATTAATAAAACATAAATTAAATCAAAATTTAATGTCTCCTCTTAGCTAAGACTAAGTAGGGGCATTACAATTTTTCTTAAGTTTTTTCTTCTGACTCCTTAAAAATGAAAAACACTGAGTTTCTCCTATACTGGACTCGTTAAAATTTAACAGTAAAGGACCTATCGATTACAAACAGGAATGGACCACTCCTTCTTAGGGTTCGATTTTAAACTAAGTTGGACTCATCCAAAGGATGAGCTTATAAACAAGCAAATGTTATCCTCCTCAAGCTTATAAAAAATAAAGAGGTACTTACCAGAAATGGTGGGGGAAAAGGGAGAGAAACGAACCTGTTTGTTACATTTTGATTTTCGGAAAACCATTAACCACTGTTGAACATGACACTTTTGTTCACCTGGGTTGGGAAAATCCTTTTCCTAACAGTTAATCAAACCATTTTGAAAATCTTCAGCCGATTTTTGGGTATTAGATTTGGGTCAATTGTCACCAAGCCATCTACAGTGTCATTATGTGTTCAAGAGGATAGTTCAAACAAACCATTCATCTACAAAATATTTGTCTTCCATTTTGACCATCCCTGAGTCAGTCCTTGCCAAAATATTTCTTAAAAACTTGATCTATGATTTCGTGTTGTGGCCTTGCCTATGATGGATTAATTTCTATCGACAACAGCTCATTATCTAGGAAATTGATCTAGAAATCGTCAGTACCTTGAAATCTGCATGCCTTAATGGCAGGTTTCTCGCCTTCGATGACAGGTTGCATCATTGACCTTCGATCGAATGATTCCGTGACATGTTCAACTTTAGCTCATTCATTCACATTTCATGGATTGTACAGATTACTTTGAGGGCCATTGACGTTACTGGTGGTTACTCTCACACTTGTTAACATTTCACATTATTGACTGGTAATCAAGTGGTTTCTACCATGTTCGACTTCGACACATTCATTCACATGGAGAGAATCGTACTAGTTCAGGAAGTGGAAATCAAGACCCTGGATCTAGTTTCTACCATCCAGGCTACGAGGAATTTTGTTATTGATTTATATAGTGGACTATTCATAAATAGATGGCTGCATCCATACTGTGTCTACACATGTCTATATTGTTGATGTATTGAAAAATCATTCTTGTATCAGAAGAGTTTAAGTCAGTTTTCTAGTTAGTTTTGATCTGAGTATGGGAATGCCTACCTCAGCGATGATATGTCTACATATATATATTTTTCATTGAATTTTTTTATAGGTTATGACTGGGGTGTCCATGGGATGATCTTTGAAATGATAAAGTGCTTCACTCTTCATACATGACAGACTCTATCTTCATCTATTACAGACTTCGCACTTTAGGGGGCAATCTATTACACTGAAAATTGTCACCTTGACATTTCGTTGACCGTATGAGCTCATTATCACTCATACTTTCCTCCTTTGCAAGTCTAAAAACATCAGATCCTCATGTCAAGCCTTAAAAATTAGAGAAAGGCTCTCAAAGTCTCTAAAACTCTGGTATCGCACTTTCTCTTTATCTTACCTGTAGTCCTGCACCTAATGGTCATGTCTCCTACGTACCTGACCACACTTTCTCTGTGTTAAGGGTGTGGACCCCTGTAAAAGATTAAAAGGGCACAAGTAAACTCAAAAAGCTCACTTTCAGTCATTTCTAGAAGCTTTTGGAAGGAATCTTGCGGTGGCAATTCCACTCTTTTTAGGTTCATGTATCCCATACCTTAAGGAGCTAACCCCTTGATGTGAGGAGCTTATCCCTTTGAAGGAGGATTCTATCCCTTCATAGGTGGAACTGTAACCTCTTTTTTTGCACTATAAAAATAGGCATAGGGTAGCCTCAAAGGGTTACAATTGAGGAGTTCAAGCTTTAGTGTTATTTGAGGTAAAGTGTTGTTGGAACTTAGACTTATTTAGCTGATATTTTATGAGGAAATATTACATACCTGTATGTATCTCAGTTGGAAGAGTGCAAGGCTTGTCAGAGTAAAGGAAATTCCTGCTTCAAACCCCAGGAAGACCTGTTCAACATCAAGGATGAAAAAGTTGTAAGATTCTTCTACTATTTCAAAGTTAATACAAATAAGTTTGTTTTTCTCAATAAGCTGTCATTTGATTGTTTATTTCATGGATTCCTTGATCACCATAATAGATATGATTTATGAATATATGCTATGCAGGTGCTATTTGATGTTTTTTTGTTTGTGATTGCAGATCTTCCAAGATAACTCTTTCGGGCGACTGAAGGACGACTACTACAAACAAGCGTTGGATCAAGGTAGGATCGTAACACCTTTGTAGCATTTACTTATAAATCATGATATATCTAGAGAAAGATTTTTTTTTTTTTTTGTTGCTAGACTATCTTCTGATACGAGGGAGATCAGTCTTGTCTGCAAGATTGATTTATCTGGCCAACAAATTTCTACAAAAACTGGCACAAAAATCAGGGTCACAGGCTCTGAACTACCTGGGTAATTCCCCAGTTGCATGCATGCCCATGTTGTGAGAGTGACTGGAGCTTCTCAGTCGCACTCTTTCCCATGTCAAGGGAGTGACTGGTAGGGTTAATGCACTGAAAAGTCAATTTGTCCCAGGGGTTTGTCACCTGGAAGGTTGGGATGGCTCCTGGCTATCTTGTAGCAGGTGCAAAAGGTTTTTGTGATGTGTTCCATTGGTTCTACTTGCTCAATTGACACATAGGAATTTGAATCATATCATAGTAACTCTTCATCACATGTTTACCCTAGTTAGTTGGCTACTTGGGTAGATGTTGGAGGAGGGCGTTACATATACATAGTTAATTTTCAAGGATAAGAGTGTGTTATATATGAAAATCTCCCAAGCAAGTAGTTGATAGCAAAGATACAAATGACGAGGAACAAACTCTTTCCTCTAATTATGAATTACAGTGATCAGGTCAATTCCTTTGCTTTTTCATGCTCTAATGACTACTCGTTATGGCACTTTCAGTTTGTACGCTTTCACTTCTCTGGATTAAGATTTTTGTAATGGAAACATATGGTTAGAGGATTACCTCCCATCAAAGAACCTGCTAGTACTTGTGAGTTTTGCATCTTGGGAAAGCAACACCATGTGAGTTTTCCAAAGGGAGTTGCATACATAGCAAATAAACCTCTTGAGCTACTTCATATAGACCTGTGTGGACCTATGAGGAGAAAATGGATTGGTTGAAGTTTTTACTTCCTCACTTTCATTTATGATTCTAGCAGAAATACTTGGGTTTACTTCTTGAAGAATAAGTCTAAAAATTTTGCGAAGTTCAAAGAGTTCAAAGCCTTACCAAAGAACCAAAGTGATCGGAAGATCAAGGTATTAAAGACAGATCGTGGTGGAGAATATGATTCGAAGGAATTCCATGATTACTGCAAACAACATGGAATCAAAATACATTTTAGAACTAGATACATAGCACAATAGAATGGTGTAGCATAGAGAAAGAACAAGAAAATTATGAACATAAAAGGGAGCATGTTGAAAAGAAGAAACTTGTCTTATGAGTATTGGGTAGAAGCAATTGCATGTGTTTTTTATGTGATAAAAAAATCTCTTACAAAGAGCTTGATGAACAGATTACCAAAAGCTGCATGGTCAAGTATGTCTTGCAGTGTATCTCATCTCAGAGTGTTTGGATGTGTATTTTATGCACATATGCCAAATGAGTGAAGAGGTAAGTTGGATGATAAAAGTGAAAAATGCATATTTTCTAGTTATATTGAGCAATCAAAAGCTTAAAAATTGTATAACCCTATCACTAAGAAGACCATAATCAACAAAGATGTTGTGTTCAAAGAACAAGAGTCATGGAATGGTAGTATAGACAAAATAGTTGATGCACAATTTCCACTAATAGAAGAAGAGGATGTAGTAGAAAAGGATTAGAATAATCACAAGAGAACACTTCAGCAAGGAATCCAAGATATTTTGAACAACATGGATCTTCAAGAAGATCAACAAATCAAAATTACCCCTTCTCCTATCAATTAATTAGTAGGAGAAAAATGAGAAGTTTGAAAAATATTTATGATGATTTGGACGTTAGTTCAAATTTTGCATTATCGGTAATTCCAACCTTCTTCGTTTGAAGAAACAATGAGAGATGAAAATTGGGTGCAAGCCATGGATGAAGCAATTGAAGATATTGGAAATAATTATACATGGGATTTAGTTGATTTTCCAAAGGATAAAAATCTCATTGGTGTAAAATGGGTGTACAAGACAAAGTTGAATGAGAAAGGAGAAATTGACAGATTTAAAGAAAGACTTGTTGCAAAAGGATTTTCGCAACAACTAGGAATAGGTTTTGGTGAAAAAATTGCTTTGGTAGCTAGATTGGATATTGTAAAAGAATTTCTAGCCACAACAGCTCAAAACAAGTGGAAAGTATATCAGATGGTTGTGAAATCCTCCTGCTTGAATGGAATTCTAGGAAAAGAAATGTATGTGCAACAACCTTCACAATATAAAGTTGAAAGACAAGAAGAGAAATTTTACAGGTTGAAGAAAGTGTGTTATGGATTCAAGCAAGCACCAAGAGCCTGGTATAACAGAATTGATAGATACATGATTAAGAATGGATTTTGCAGAAGCAATATTGATCCTACCTTGTACAAAAATGTGAATGAGCATGGACATATTTTGATTGTTTGTGTATATGTCGATGACATGATTTATACATGTGATCTTGAATTAGATGAATTTAAAGCAACCATGAAGAAATAATTTGAGATGAAAGATGTTGGTCTCATGAAATATTTTCTTTCCATAGAAGTTGAGCAATCTGAAAAAAGAATTTTTATTTTCCAAAATAAATATGCTAAAGATTTGTTGAAAATATTCAGGATGGAGAATTGCAAACATGTCCCTACAGTTGCAATAGGTACAAAATTAGGTAAGGATGATGAAGGATCATATGTCAATCCAACTCTATTCAAAATATTGGTTGACATCCTCATGTATCTCACAGCTACACGACCAAATATTATGCAAGGAGTGAGTTTGATTACAATATTAATGGAGACTCCAAAAGATACATTGGAGAGCGGTTAAAATATTTCTGAGATACATAACAGGAAACTAAATATTGTGGCATAATGTATGTAAGAACGGAAAATAATGATTTGATTGGATATATAGATAGTGCTTTTGTAGGGACTTTTGATGATAGGAAGATCATTTTTGGTTGTGTGTTCCATCTTGGTTCAGGTGCGATTTCATGGGCATCTAAGAAGAATTCTATTGTGACACTAGCATCAACAGAAGCATAATATGTAGTGGCAACATCAACAACATGTCAAGCAATTTCGTTAAGAAGAGTATTGGATGGACTCAAGCAGAATCAACAAGGATCAATAACAATATATTGTTGTTTCGGGAAATAACTCCCTATAGGTTTTTGGGTCGGAAACCTTCACAAATCAGGGGCATACCATTCAAGAAGGACTCACTTAACCTACCGTTTATGCTTAAAACTAGATTTAATCAATTGTGGAACTTACTCGAAAGTCCTACATTTGATGTAGATCCCGCAGGGTTCAAACCTCAGCAAGTCCTCATGCTTCGTAACCTGGAAATCAAGAAAGAATGAACATGAAACACTAGTTGTACAACATATATTGTTCCTAGGTGTCATTATAATCCATGTATAATACCATATAAGCAACATTGAATGTTTATCTAACAATATTTACACATATATATACATGTGAATATTTGGGAACAAGACGGTACTTCTTATTATAAATGGCATGTACAAGAATAGAAAGTGGAGATATCACCTGAATCCTTCCACGCCCTTCGAGTAGACCATCCTCTGGATCCATCCAGCCCTCACCTCACTAGGATTCTTCCAAGATGTGTGCACACAAGATGTCATATAATAAGATGATCATCTTCAAGGAAACAAGGGTTTCCTGAATATACTTGGGAAGTGCAGGAGGCACGGGAACATCAGACTTGAAATAGGGATCCAACAGAGTAGAATATCTATAATTTTATCTCTCCCTTAGGCCATACACATGAGGAACTTTTATACTCCCTCAAAGTAGTTTCAGCAGTTGGAAATAGTTGGGCCACGGGCTGGGGTGGTTGAATTACAGGAATAACCATCACCCTACCACGAAAATAAGGAATTTATATATTTTTTAATGATTTAAATGGCATACATGGAAAAGTATGAACGAACTCGCGTATATACGAGGAAAATTCTAGGCATAACCGCGTATGGGAATTTTAACACTATTTTTTATGAATTTGTTCAAGTCTGGAAGGAAAGGGTGCCTAGTGCCAAAGAGACAATCATTATTCACATGAGGGTGAAAAATGGTGCTATAATAGATGCCCCCTAACACATGAGGTTGGAAGGGGTACATGATGGCCGAAATATATTGTGTGCATAGAAAGAACCTTATGAAGACAAGAGAGGACATCACTAGATTTCAGGCTGTAAAAAAACTGGAAAGTACATAGTGAATCATCTGAGCACTTCCCAGAAGTACAAGTCGAAAATCAAGGGCAAGTATCACATATAGAATACTGATCAATGATGCTGTAGTAGATATCTGATCACTCAAGTAACTGAATCTCTAGGTACCAAATCATAAGAGGTGGAAAACATGGTACAATCACGCAACTCGGGGGCCAACATATAAGATGTTTCTGTACTGAAACTGCAACATATAAGGTTGGACGGTGTCACTGGCAGAAGCTGGATGAAATGTCAACAGTGAACCAAAGCATGCTGATGCAAACCCGAGGTCTTCACCGATCACTATGGCACAATTCTACACAATGGGAATGAATGAGCTAAAGTCGACCACATGAGAAATCATTTGATTACCGGTTAATAATGTAAACCGTTAACAAATGCGAAATGACCCACCCATAATGATAATGGGTGAAAAGGTGCCCCAGTACAATCTAACAAGTGTGAATGAATGATTTGAAGTCGAACACTTGTAAGAATCTATCAATCAGGAGGCAATAATGAATCCTCACTGTCGACAACGAAGAGTCTGCCACTAATGACTGCAAACCCTAAGATACTGACAAACATACTATAGACCTTATTCCCAAAGCAATGAGGCAGAGTCAATGGGAAAATATCTCCTGGAAGGAAGGCATTGAGGCATCCCACATCAGTCCAGTGTGAGTGCAACCCACAAGCGAAGATTTGGAAGGAATCAGACGAAGTAGAGTGAAGGAACCAACCCGAAGTACGTTTCTTACATGTACAAGATGAAGTTAGCACATGGAAGAAACCCTCTCAACCAACCAATAATCAAAGCTGACAAAGAGGCAAGATATCCACCGATAGGGTAAAATGGAAATCAAGGTACTGCACAAATCCCAAGTGTGATAATGTATGTTGATGTTGAACACAAGGAAAACCACTCAATCAAAGACCCATAATGATAATCAAATGCCGAGCACAAGGTCACCTATAAATAATGTAAATAGGGCCAAGGTGCAGCTCTAGGTTTACTCTCATAGCAATATGTTGTAGTCGATAAGAGACAAACCCAATGGCAAAAATTCAATGGAGACCTTCTCAAGCCAGCACGAGCATAGGACCAAACATCTGATGTGATAGTACAAGATACTGAAAAAACTGAGAAGGCCTGAATAATAAGTCAAGAGACACTGCAGAATGGCCGACTCAGGGTTAACTTCCCTTGAACAAAATCATGACTCATGATGACCATGGCAGCAAATAATGACATTGTATAAGTTTGTTATATAGGAGGAAAAAACAAACTCTCCATATTATTGGAAGAGATAACCAACTGGGGGAGAACTGACTCATGAAACAATGCTATGGCGTCTCCTAGGTCAAAACTAAAACCATCCCAAATGAGGAAAAGACGTAGTGGTATGTGCTTTGTTCAGGGTGACAAACTGATATTATAATTGCCATCAAAATATGAAGTAACATCCCGTTCCCGCTATTTTTTAACATATTTGATTTTTTTGTCTTTTTCATATAATAAGCTTGAAAAAGAACAAAATAATGCTATGGTACAATGGATAGAATGAGTATCAAGAAACAGATGCACTAGTTCCTGGGATACTCCTATGCTCAATGCAAGGTGGCAAAAATTGGTAACGATACTCAAAGGAGTGTTCCATCCATCGTAACAAGGGTTTCAAGTTGCGATAGCTAAGTGCTTTGCAATGGCTAACTTTGTATAGATAATCAAGGTCAAAATATGGCTTAAAAATCGAGTCCAAATGAGGCTGGATAAAGGCCAAGATAAACAAGTAGTCAATATGCAACGCAGTAATGCAACTGAAGAACACCAGGGAGCCTTTAGGGTAATAGCCAAAAAAATGATAATGAAGAAGAAGAAGAATGGAGCTTCAACATATAAGTCATGGATGGACTAAATAGGACTCCCGAGCCTACATAAAGTGCAGCATGGGCAACAAGTGCTAGCGAGGAACTAACTAGGAAGCCCATGTAAAGGAAGGCTCTACCACCAAGTCATGATTAAATAATCGGCGAGTGAAATGGGTTAAATACTCATGACATGATGGGATCGACCCTATGGAAAGTGATTAGAATGGAGGCTAGAATGAAGACTGCAATGGAAAGTGGATTACCTAACTTATATGCCAGTGGAGATCATATACCTGCCATGACAGGTTAGCGATCATGGTTTCAAAAACCGGAAAAAATATCAAAGTCAACAAAAAGTACCTAAAATACACCCATCCCAACACTTCCAAGCAACCGGGTTATGCAGCTTAATACAGATGTGAAAACGAAGCATAATGAAATTTTGTAAAAAATTTCAATTTCTGGGCATAAATACACATTTTACCTCACATTTGGTTCATTGTCACTTTGATGAATTGGAGAAAAGAGCTCTGGAGAAAAAACCTCTTTCCTCAAATCAGGAGCAAATAGCCGTCAAACTTTGTCGGATTAGTCAGGTAAGCCTTAAATTCATCTTTGTGATTAATTTCATCCATTTATAGATTAAAAATTTTGATTTTTCACCGTTGAAATGATTTGTTTTGATTTATCATTCTACACATACGCGATTTCATGTGGATGAACCTGTGTATGATACGTGACTGTCCAAAAGGGAAGTCGCATATGCACAGACCATAATTGCAAAAAATGAACCTAATGATAAAATTAATGATTTTTTGTAGGAAAACCATCTCTTGGAGAGAACGTGAGCACAATGTCATTGATCAAGAGGTCATGGGAGACCAAAATTCACTCAATATCCTTCGAAATTGTGGTTTACTCAAATTCTTCAAAATGCCAAATATGAAAAGTAATGTCTGATTACTTGAAATGCTAGTAAATCATTGGGAACTGAAGGAAAATTGTTTCATGATTGATCAAATACCTATACACATAGAGGTGGAAGACATTTATTTTATTACTGGACTCCCACGAAGGGGAGATCCGGTAGATTAACATGGCAAGCCTATGGGAGGGCTTATAGTGGAAGATTATGTCCACGTCTATTGTGTAGAGGGGTCTCAAAAAGTAGGGACTCAAATTGTTATCAAAGATTTATCAAAGCTGCATATGAAAATTCTCCTCTTTACCATTGGCAGGGTGGCACGATCTGCTTCCTTACACCAGGCATCGAGGACACAGATGAGTATAGATGTGGAATGTTTAGTGCATCTCTTTGATTGGTGTATAGCTCTTCTGACCAACATGAAAAAACAACTGACCTCCATCCGAAGAGCTAAAACGAAGCATTTCGGGTATGGAACCATCTTTATGACATTATTATTTGATAAGATTCCTGGGCTTCAACCCAAAGTGATCTCATCCATCAGCAGCCCTAGAGACCCAAGAATAGCTCGATGGGCTGATCTGATGAAGAGACTGGGGGAAGTGAAGTTCCCCGAATGACATGGGATGATGAGTTCTTCCAATGGTGGGAAGAAAAGATTATTGTAGTGGATGACTATCCCTATGTTGGGATGGATTTTTGTGGCGATCCAGACTTGGTCCTTCCACCTGGCATAGCATGGGGTGTTATTGGTAAGACTGCAATATTTGATTGATATTTTTTTATTTTTTCAATATATGTGAAAAAATAAAAATAAAAACATGTTTTTTATTAGATTCTGAATGACTTACAAAATTATATGACCATGACACAGATATGGGACCAGTTCGTCCGGAAGGATACCCACGACACAAACGTCACAGAGGCGAAGTAGATGATGAAGACCTGAGTAGAACTCTACACACCATTCAGAGAAACTTGGAGAGTTTGACTCGCCAAGTGCCTATGTCTGCAGTAGAAGACTTATAAGAGGCTATCCAGAGACGGGTAGTCGGGGTACCGCGAGACTGGGTGTGGTTATTCCACCATGTGGCTACTGTGATCGTGTTTTATAGGAACATGAATGTTGGACAAGGATCATAGATTTGGTTGGATGACTGTATTATATTTTTGATACTGAATATGATCGGGCATAAGCCCTAATTTTGTAGGACAGATGGGTCCAAATTTTTGTATATTTTTTTGTACATTCTGATGATATATACATATATACAGTGATTTATGATGATGAAACAAATGTGTGAAAATGTATGATGATTTTGATGATTTGATTTAAAGTATTGAATGAATAATATGCCAGTCAATTTCTTGATTAGTTAATGAATCTGCCATGTGATTGTTAGCTCAAGGAATGTGAATAAACGTTATAAATTGAAATGATCTTTGCAATAAACGTACCCTCAAAAACAATCAAAACAAGAAAGGATTCCAGACATGATATATATTGTTCAATTGTGACACCCCTAACTGAATACTACCAACGAATCAACACCTGAAGATATTTCTTTTTAAAGTAGATAAATGAATGCAGTGTATTTTGCTACGTTATTGGAAGCAGCACCAATGCAAAGCCCTCTTGAAACAAACAGTTGACAAGATGGATAATAAAGTACCCAAGTTGCGGAAGCTAAGTTCCGGGTGTGTCTACTAGCACCATCGACGAAACCATAATGACTCATGATATCTAATACAACCTGCCAAATCAGATCAAAAATCATCACCATCACCTCATAGACCAAAAAATCAGATATGTACAAACACAAAAACAAAAATATATACAAAAAGCAAGATTCCAGGCCAAGGCCTAGGCATAATACCTTTTTAGATAGAGCCCATTTCTGGACTCTTCCAACTCATTTCCTCAAAATCAACCAAGGTATAAGCTCCTTTTTTAAGGACCTTTTTAACGATGAAGGGGCCATACCACATAGACTTGAATTTACCTGCCCCCAGGGCATCCTTTTCTTGGGCATAAACCAAAACAAGGTCGCCTTCGGAGAGAACCTTAGGTTTGACCACTTTATCATACTAAACTTGGACCCATTTCTTATGTTCTTCTTTCATCGTGGTGGCATCTCGACGTTGCTCATCAAGATGCTCCAGTTGAAGGAGGCATTCTTCAAGACTCGAAGTGTCAAAAAGAATTTCTACAGCCAACTTAAGAGAAGGAATCTCGCACTCAATGGGCAATATTGATTCCAACTTGTAAGCTAGTTGAAACGGAGTAAAACCAGTTGTAGTCTTGACTGACTTCCGGTATGCCCAAAGCATAGGACACAGCATAATGTGCTTGTTAGATATAGCTTTATCAATTGTCTGTTGAAGAATGGCCTTCAAGGATTTGTTCACGGCTTCCACTTGCCCATTGGCTTGAGGATAGTAAGATGATGAATGCTCTTGCTGAAAACCCAATTTGAGAGCTAACTCAGCCATCATGTTGTTCTAAAAATGATTGTCATGATCAGTGAAAATCTCTTTAGGAATACCAAAACGAGCAATAACTTGATTGAAGAGAAAAAGAGTTGTTGTCTCACCGTCATTCCCAAAAGTAGGCATAGCCTCGACCCACTTTGCGAAGTATTCTACTGCTACAATAATGTACTTGTGACCTTTAGCCGAAGGCGGGTTACAAGTAGTATAATCAATACCACACTTTGTGAATGGACCGACAGTGAAAAATGGGAAGAGCGGAGCTGGATGAGCGCACATCTTTCGAGTATACACTTGACATGGATGGCACCATTTGACCGACTCAACACAATCTTTGAAAATCTAAGGCCAAAAGTATCCAGCACGCAAGATCTTTTGGGCTGTGGCAAGCCCAAATAAATGACCACCACAAGCTCCACTATGGCAATCATTCAACACAACTACAACTTCTTCAAGAGTTAAGAAACGTATTAGGATCGAATCAACCCCCCGACGGTATAAAGTATCACCAATGATCAATTAATTTTTAGCCAGGTGACGTAACTTACGACGCCCATCTTTTGAAAACGTTGAAGGAAACTTCATAGTCTAAATATATACAATGAGATCCCCATAGCAAGGATCCTGTGAAGAGATGAGAAAAATATGCTCATCTGAAAAGGATTCGTCATAAATTATATCCTCTCCACAGGGCAACTCAGAAATTAATTCTACGAAAACTAATGATTTCTTGGTCTTGGCAGACATAAACTCAAGATCAAATTCCTGCAAGATCACAATCCACGTATTGTATTTGCCCCCAATCACTCGCTTGCTGAGAAAAAACTAAAATGGATTGACTGCTACCAAAACATAAAATTTTCGAAGAAGAATATAATGTTTGAGCCGCTACACAGCATGGACAGCTGCTAAAGTGATTTTTTCTATCGAAGAATACCAGATTTTAGGTCCTACCAAACCTCGACTAAGGTAGTATATAACATGCTCAGCAAGAGCATCATCCTCTTGAACCAGAGCCATATCGATAGTAGATTCCGCTGCTGCGAGACACAAGAGGAAATCCCTGTTGTAATCAGGTGGACTCAGGACAGGAGTAGAGGTCAATGATTTTTTCAAAGCATCGAATGAGCGTTGAGCAAAGTCATCCCACAAAAATGGGACTCATTTCTTTAATAATCTCATGAATTCTCTTGTAATCTCGACATAATTGACGATAAATCTCTGTAGAAAATTAGCTTTTCCTTGTAGACATGAAGTTGACAAATGGATGACGGGGGAGGAAATCGAAGTATTGCCTCAACCTTGAAGGGATCAACCCTAATCCGTTGCATAGACACAATAAACGCCAACAACCGACCAGATGTGACCGCGAAAACACACTTGTTCGGATCAATCGGATTTTGTAAAAACGACACAATTCAAATACTTGAGGGAGGTGAGAAGGATGATCAATTCTCTTGCGAGAACGAGCAGCTAGATCATCCAAGTACGCCTCGATAATATGTTTGATGTCATGGAAGGCATATGACATGGCCCACTGAAACGTGGCTCCAACATTTTTAAGGTCGAAAGGCATTTTTTTGTAAGAAAAGTTACCCCAGGGACAAATAAAGGCAGTCTTATGCTGATCTCCAGGACGGATAGTAATTTGATTATATCCGGAAAAACCGTCCATGAAGGAGAAAATTGCATTGCCCACACATTCATCGATAATCTGACCTATGAATGGTGTGGGGTAATTATCTTTCGAACATGCTTTATTAAGATCTCTGAAATCGATGCAAACGCGAATTATTCCTTGTTTTGTGTCCACCAGGACTAGATTTGAAACCCATTCAATCAAAGGAACAGGGAAAATGAATCCCGGCTTGAGCAGCTTCTCTACCTCAACTTTGATAGCTGCAACCTTCCTAGGGTTTACCAGATGAAGCTTTTGCCTCATAGGCTTAGCATTCTCATAGATCTTTATCTCATGATGGAGAATAGATGGATCTATACCAGGCATTTCTTCATAAGACCAAGCGAACACATCCCTAAACTCTTTAAAGATATCGATGTAAATTTGAATCTCTTCAGGGGAACATTCCTCTTCGATGAAAACATTCTCGATAATGTTGGGATTCCTGGAGATGTTTACTGGGATAGTCAAAGAAATCACAGCCATGTTCCCTTCAACAAATACTTGTGCTGGTGCTAAAGGGTTCAGGACTGGGTGAACAGGACCAGAAGACCGAGGACTTGGAAAACTTGACTCAACTTTGTTCAAGTCTAGTAGAAATTAAGACCGATGATGAAAATCATCCCACTGTCTATCTAAACTAGTCATAGCTTCCAGGATAGCCTCTTCTGATGGAAGAGTGGTATCTAGGCAATCCTGGGTAGAAGAAGAACTAAGTGTCCAAGCCGAAGCCACATCGCTATCCAATTCCTCTGGTGAAAGAGAAACGATAATGGATTATGCAGAGTCAACAATGGACTTATAAGAAATCTCTGTTGTAGACATCAGAAATGCCCTTCCACCCACTTGACCTTCTGCTAATGTGTAAATAGGGGAAGGTAAGGTCCAAGGATCCGAAAAATAATGAGTTCAGAAGAACTCTCTTCAAATAGGAGCCCTGGAGGATGAAATTGCATTCATATGAATGGAAGGAGGTGGAATATCGAAAGTACCCATCAGAGAAGAATACATTCCAACCCCAATATTCTCAACAGACAGCTTGACATTATCCACCAAAGGGATAGTTGAGTCAGTAGATGCATTCTGGTCTACACAAGAACAATCCAGTTGGGCAACTGTGACAATCCTCCCTTCATGAGGGAAACAAAAAATATGAAACAAGGAGGATGCAATAGCATCCATCTCATAAATACAGCTTCGCCCCAACAGAAGGTTATGGTCCAAGTTTGCATCAACTATCTCAACCTCGATATTTACATTTTTTCCCCCAACACAGATGGGCAAAGCCAGGAAAAAACCATGCAGCCTATGAGAATGACCATCAAACACAGTCAGAAGAGTGGCTAATGGAACAGCTGCAGGAGATCTGATTCCTTTCCAGCATGTGAGAGACATCACACACGTGGAAGCACCCTCATCAATGACCATTCAAAATATAGTGAATCTTCGATACGACGATCTAATATGGAAATCCATATGATGTGGGAGTCTCTTTTTAAAATTAGTTATATCAAATGTAATCATAAGAGATTTCTTCGGATCAACAGCCCCAATAGCAGTAGGAAGAGCACTTCGCTGAGCTGGACAAGACTGGAGCACCTCAAGAGCAGACATAGCACAAGGACTCTTGGCCAAATCTTCTACAGCAGAGTAGTTCTGAGCATCCTTGGAATTTGGATTAATTTTCATACGCTTTGTAGATGCTTTCAACATCCAAGGTATGGGCTCAATAGTTGGCTTCAGAATGTGAAGTGGTTCAGTAGTATCAGAAGTACCCTTACCTTTTGAAGACTCAGCTATACCTTAATCATGAGATCGCGTAGCAATATCTACGTGAGCACTCATCATATATATGTTTGATGGAGTTTCCCCTTCCTGGGTGCCTCTAGAGGAAGAACCAGTATTTTGATTCGTGCCAACAACTAATTGTTTCCCTTGGGGAAAAGGGTTTGTTAACACAGCTGTTGAGCCCTGAAATTGTCTTCTCTTTTGCCAAAATTCACTTCATTTCATCATTCCTTTATCATTTCATAAACATAAAACTTAATGAGAATGACTAATATTACTTAAAGGTTGCATACAATGATTAACTTATTGTACTTTTGTGATTTTGTTGTCTTAATGATTTTTGAACAATTATAGCTACAGAATACAGTCATTCTGTAGCTAGTCCAGTGTTCTGTAGCTACTTTGGTGTTTACATACGTTACAGGTGTCATCTGGAGAAAAGGCAGACATAGGTGGATTCCAAAGCTTTCCTACATCATTTTTTCCCTTCCATGAAGACTGGATCGAAAGCTGGAGGTGCCAATGTACATGGTCAAAGAAAAAGTCAAGCAAGATGTCTTCTACAGGAATCAGGACTCCTGATTTGATTCACAGCAAATCAGGAATCCTAAAAGAGTTATATTTTGATTTTAACTTTAAAACTACACCTGTACCTACTTTTATTCAATTTTATTTATCTAATTGCATATAAATTCAACTCGGTAATTCCGAGAGAAACAAGTTTCATACATATTTTATCTTTCCTGTGATACTCTATTTTTGAGCATTATGATAATAGGATTAAACTCTGATGTTGTTCTGAATACAACTTGAGGAGTTAAAGAATTAATGTTGAATTGATAGCAAAGGGCCCCTGCTATTCAAGGAAGCTTTACATGTTTTCTAGATAAGTAGTTTTCAATTCTGTTTTGTTATATTTCCTTACTTAGACTGCTTTCTGGAATTACATCTTTTAGCATTATGTTTCATGTCATTTGCCTAGATAAAATATCCTCATGATATTACAGTTAGTATTTTTCTCAATCTTTTCCAATATATCTCTATTAAATGAATGGGATTCAATTGTAATATTCTGAGTTACTAGCACTTTAGTATCTGTCATCTAGATTAGAAGATCCTCATTACCTTACAACCATTCTCTTTCTCAAGCTCTTCCAATATATCACTAATATATGAATGAGATTTGGTTGTACTATTTTTGATTTATTAGCATTTCCTGTTCTTCAATTTGATAGAAGATCCTCATACTATTACAAACAGTCTTCTTCTCAAGCTATTCCAATATATCTCTAAATCACGAATAAGACTTAGTTGTAATTCTTTGGCTTACTGCTTGATTGTTTTATAGAAGATCCTTATCACATTATGTCTAATCTCCTTCAATAAATTCTTCCAATAAACCTCTAACTTATGAATGAGATCTATTTGTAATGTCATAAGTTGTTTCATCATTCCATAGGAGATCCGTATTACATTATAGTAATATTTTCTCAAGCTCTTCCAAAACACCTCTATCATATGAATGGGATTTCACTGTAATGTTCTAAGTTATTGTTTGTTTTAATATTTCTTTTATGATTTAGGAAGACCCTCATTGCATTAGAATGTAATCTCTTTCACAAGCTATTCCAACAAATCTCTAACTAAATGGATCAGATTGAGTTGTAGTGTTTTGAGTTACCTTTCATTTTCATGAATGTTCATTTGAAAGGTATAATATCCATGGATTATGATTCTTTTTTTTTCTCCATTTTCTAATTAGGGACAAAATTTGCAACTAAAATGTATTTTAATTCTAATATTTCCTTTTCGTTCCTTTTTTATATAGACTTAGCTTCATCTCCTGAGCATAGAGTAGCATACTAAGACTCAAACATAACAAAACCAAAAACATCAATAAAATGCTTAAAACAATGAAATAAGAAAAGGGATACTTAGGCACATATAGTGCAAGTACACTTCATCAGTTTACTAGCCCTGGTTGATAATTTATGCTATCAATTTATGAACACTAAATTGACTAAACATTTTGGCACCGTTTTCGGGGAAGTGTACTAGGTAGCCTTATTTCCTATTTCCCAAAAACAATGATATGTGTAGAGAAAGATATTCTAGGGGTAGATTTGTAAGAGGCAAAATCTTAATTCCCACAACTCCACTCACTCCACCAAGACCAAGAAGTAGCACACCTCCAACTCAAACCCACATTCCATACTATACTGGTCATAGGCTTCCAGAAGTCTCAAGATCAGATATCCCATCAGGAAGATCCCCCACTTCATCCATTGAAGCAATTTTAGAGGAAGAAGATCCAAGGACTCCTACAGAAAGGATAACCTTTTTCACTTCCACAGGAAAATATATTCCATCAAAAGAATTACAAATCCCTAGTGAAGAGGAAGAAGAGGACTATTTCTTCAATATGCCCTTGATAGAAGAACTAGTAGAACAACTAGCTCTTCCAACTGAACCCTATATCAGTTCAGAGGAGTCTATCATGGCAGAAGAAGGGGAAGGAGAAGTCTTTAATAGAGAACATACACTATTTGGAGGAGGTAGAGGAAGAGGAGGGCTATACTGTTCATAGGCTTCTAGAAGTCTCAAGATCATATATCCCATCAGGAAGATCCCCCACTTCATCCACTGAAGCAATTTTAGAGGAAGAAGATCCAGGGACTCCTACAGAAAGGATAACCTTTTTCACTTCCATAGGAAAATATATTCCAGCAAAAGAATTAAAAATCCCTAGTGAAGAGGAAGAAGAGGACTATTTCTTCAATATACCCTTGATAGAAGAACCAGTAGAACAACTAGCTCTTCAAACTGAACCCTATATCAGTTCAGAGGATTCTATCATGGTAGAAGAAGGGGAAGGAGAAGTCTTTAATGGAGAACATACACTATTTGGAGGAGGTAGAAGAAGAGGAGGAGATAGAGGAAGAGGTAGAGATACAAAATAAGGTAGAGGAAGAGGAAATATAGAAGGAGGAAGAGGTAGAAGGGAAACTGGAAGTCCTTTTGGATTCCCTATAATAGATGAAGAGACTAATGCAACTATGAAAAATATCTCACCCTCTGTTCTTCCAAACCTTCATGGACTAAAAAGTGAGGATCCTGAGACCTTATTATTTGAATTTGAAGTTCTATGTAGAACCTATTGTTACCTACAAGATGCTCAGAAACTTAAACTATTCCCTTCAACATTGAAAGGAGTAGCATTAAAATGGTTTATGAGTTTAATCAATTGGTCTATTAGGACATGGGATGAAATGAGGAAAGCATTTCTAGACAGATATTTGGATTACTGTATACCAATCAACCATAAGGAGGAAGTGTTCAATATGATGCAAAAAGAGGATGAAAATCTGGAAGATTTGTTGGAAAGATTTAACTATAACATCAAGAGGGAAAAAATGGAAAACTTAGACCAAGATACTTTGAAATCTCTTTTGTTGAAGACAACTAGGGATGAATGGATAGATATCCTTAATATGATGGGGAAAGGAGACATATCTCAACTTTCATTACCAGATATAGCAGAACTATGTATTAATCTTTCAAGAGGAAAATCTAAGAACCTAGAAGGACCAAGAGACCCTGCTCTTGCAAGGGAAAGTAAATGTGCAACTGGAACAGTAAGTAGGGAAAATATAGGTAATATGCTTGATGAATTAAAAACTGACATTCTAGGGAGTCTTAGTGAGAAAATAGACACCCTTAAGTTACAGAACAAGCAGAAAGCTGAAACTGATGCGTTAGCAATATTTTGTCCCAAATGTAGGAAGAAGCATGCCTTAAGAGAGTGTCCTTTGGATGCAAAAAGAATAGAAACTTGTGCAATTTGTTCAAAAAAACATGAGACCAAGAATTGTCCCTCAATCCCTGGCTTTAAATCTGTCTTTCAAGATGAAACAACCACAAATTCCACAAAATCTCTTAATTTTGTCTCTAGAAGACCTTGGCAGGGACCTCAAACACAAGGGTTTAGTGATCAAATGTATAATCAACTCTCACCTAATTGGAACTCTTGGCAGCAACCTTGGCCCCAATTTCAAAATAAATCTCAACCTTGGGCTCAAGGAGCACAAAATCCTTATGGAACATTCTGTAATGTTCCTAAATTAGCTTCAGCTAATTTGAACATTAATTTTTCCTTGTTTATTTTTGCATTTCATAATTTATGAATAAATTGTAAAGGAGGACATGTAAAACTCCTGAAAACCAAGAATAAATAAATGCCTATGTGAACAAAGACATATATGGGCTATGTAAATTATATCTGCATGTGTGAAAGGGGCTAAATCATAAGAGGGGATCCTATTTGACCAAGTCAAACAACGCAGTCTAGATGCATTGAACCTCTTTGAGGGACAACACAGTTCTAGAAGGAGGTTGTAATGTGAAAAAGGTTAAATGATTCAAGGTGGTTTATGGTTTGGCAAGACTCCTATCTTATAAAAGGAAGAGGAGGCCAGCAAGGAAAAGGTTGTTGAAGACATTATTTCTAAAGGTCTGTCTGCTTAGACATCCCTTGTTGGGCATTCCTGTTCAGGAACCCCACCTCCTTCCTTGAGCAGCTCTTGGAGGAGAATTGTACTAAACTTCTCCACTATCAGGCTTGGGCCAAGTTTCACCGTACATTACAGCACTACTTATGTTGAGAGTTGAGCTGTCTTGTGAGTTACAGCAAGTGGAGATCTAGATCTGCTCAGATCTAGATGATAGCAGTGGCTCTTTTTAGTGAGAGTGTCATTTAACCTCCTGGAAGAGTTCATTGAATAATTATACTTCAGATCCACATCTTGGCATTAGGCCAAATCATCTTTAGAATCTACAACAATGTCTCTCTCCCTAAGACAACGTTATTTGCAAATCTACAGCTGTAGGGTGCTTTGCTTGCATTTTGGAGGAGAGATATTCCATGTTGGGATTCTTCCTTCACTGTGTTGATCCATAGATTGTCCAACCAATCTATCTTTTGTTTCATATCTGATCTGTTATGTACTTGTATTATACATAATTTCTAAATCATTCTGCAAATCTGAAGTTTTAGATCTCAGATCTACTTCCGGTGCTTCATGTTTTGAGCAAATCCCCAAGGGGAATGTATAGATCAGCTTCTCTTGTACATGGATCTGTATTATATCTATATTTTATGTGCAGATCTGATCTATATCTGAAGATTCAATAAACTTCTGCTTCAGCCCTAAAAATAACGTTGTCACTGTTATGCAGTCTTTTTACATGGTTGTAGCACCTCTTTCTTGAGGATTTCTTCTGTATTCTTTCATTCTGCTCCTGTAAAGTGTATGAGTTATGTCCCTAAGACTATTTGTGAATGTTTAGACCTTATTTCAGTCATACCCTTCAGAAAACCACGCTCACATGCTTCAGTAAATTTCTGCATAATTCTAGTCCTGGGAAATCGGGGTTTTCTAGCCTAGTTAGGAAAGGAGGAACTATTTAACTTAGAAAAACTTATTTTTTTTGCTGATATTTGACATGGGAGTCCCTCATAACCATAGCTATCATATCCAAATTCTTTCCCATCTTATTTTTACGCAAATCTCTTAATACACTCGTTTTAGGGCCAAAATCATCACTTTTCCCCACCTTTTGCCTTGTCAAGCGCTGTATAACTTTGCTGCTGCATAGTTTATTGAAGATTAAGTGCTTTTACATCTGTATGAAGCATATGGATATAGCTCCAAATTGGTAATAACTCATATTATTCCCAATATGTAGCTGTTCCTAAAAAAGGGATATTACAATGGTATCAGAGAAAGATCTTTGGCTCAACCTGTGGCTTCAAGACAAAATGTTGAATCCCTGAAGGAGGAATATTTCAATATATATAGACAGAATCTTCAGATGGCAAGGTAGCCTCTGGATCTCATATTTTTTTCAAAGGTGACATATCTAGTAAATGCCCCTACAGTCAATCTTTGGAGTAAAATTTTGATATTCTTGAGAAAGGAAATTTCTAGTGGTATTCCAACAAGGAGAAAGGTTAGAATGATGAATAATATGGGTTTATTCTCATCAAATTTCAGATCTAATAAGAACCTCTCCAAGGAAGTTGAACAAGAAGAAGAAAGAAGAAGCAGTGAAACTCCTTGGAAGTTTCAAGAGCAGAGAGATCTTCTGATCAGATCTACAAGATCTATAAATGAGGGAAATTCTAAATGCTCATCTCATGGATATGTGCACTCAGCCATATCACCTAAGCTTCAAGGTTCTGTCAGTAATTTCTTCTTGAAGAGGAAGAAAGAAGGTGTGAGTTTTTTTGATGCCTTGCCTATGGCAAGATCTCCTTTGAATGAAGGGGAATCTTCTCAAGAAGGAAGCATGGAGATTCCTCCTTCACTAGATGACCAATATCTAAGGTCTCTTGTTGATGATGAGGCAATTTTAGTTATTGGAGAGGAGAAGGAGAGGGTAGGAGATAATGCAGTCATGACAATGACATCTCAAGCATCTCATGAAAATGAAGTTGGAGCACTTGCTCCAAGGGAAGAAACTATTGCATTCTTGCAAGGAGTTCCAAAAGATCTCACACA